>JAJJHY010001195.1:505823-553689 GCA_021224005.1 Drosophila setifemur
TATATAGATACTAACCTTACTCTTGCAGTTACAAAAAGATCGTTAAATGGCGTCAGAGCAAAAATGAAGTCAGAGCTAATATTATTTAATTTCTATTAAAATACTTTTACAAAAGCACCTTTAATAAACGACATCAAACACTTTCAACTAAATTTATTTTAAAAGCGCAGTAATGATAAAAGAGCCAATAAACAAAAAGAGGCACGAAATAAAATAACCAGTTTGGAACGGTTATAGCCACTATGACAATCGCCTTTACTTCAGATTTCATTGGATACTTTTATTAAAGACGTCTTCTCAATATTCATCATATAACCGGCCAAATTTACAGACTTGTGAATAATATAAATTAATCACATATGAGTGTCGAACAAAATAGCAATAAAAAATGAAATCTCTTGATGTTGTATACTGGTTATAGGACTGACCGGAGATTCCATATTGAATATTCTGATGTGACTTTGGCACCCGTATTTCACGAGCGGATTTGTCCCAGAGTTTTTAAATTTCTATATCTGAGCATCTGAGCACCATTTTTTCGGCAAGGCGAGGTTTTGCGTAACGCTAAACAGAAATGCAATTTGGCAAACATTATTAAAGAGCTCGCCGTGCTTGTCTTGTTTGAGCAGCGTTTTTCTCACAACGATCACCGGCATGTCAGCCATCTTCAGCTCAAGACGTGCCAAAATATCTGGCAAATACCCGTATCTGTGTCCAACATGCATGTGCAGCCTTCCCCTTCCCGTCCGACGGAGATATGAAAAGAAGGGGGCCACCGAAACAATTTGTCGCGTTTGTCGCTTGTTCCGCAATTGTTTAATGGTCGCTGCCGGAGGCCGAGACCCCGGGCAAACATACTATATATACAGATATTTGCCACCGGCAAACTGACGGACGGCGTAAATATTTTCCCGCCTCCGACTGCTACCATAGAAACATCATCTATATCAAAATGAACACTGAGACTTCGACTTGATAAGTACATCTCACACATGAAAATATCAACGAATTGGGTCATCAATTCAATTTTTTTTTTGTCAAATATGCAGACCAACGATAATAATTCATTTGAGCCGCTGCAATTACGAGATAGTAGATGTATACCGTAATTTTTATATTTATTATATATTTTAACAGATACCATTTTATTTATTGTATAATATAAACAGGAAAATGTTGAATCATAACAAAGTAATTGTGACTGCTACATTACACTAATTTTATTTCGCGTCGCTTTCAAACCAACAAGCAATTGCGACCTATAAAACTATTGTTTATACAGAAAAAAAAATATTGCCAATTTAAAATAAAAAAATTCCGATTTAGTTTAATTTACAGATGTGAATATCAAGAAACATTATAATTTTAGATTTTTTAATTATTCTTAATTTTTGTGTAGAATAAATCGATAGATACTTAAACAATCTTTCTTCCATAAACTCTTTAATAATAATTTCTGTCCACTGAACATCACAAATCTGGCAGAAATGGAAACACAATTTTTCTGAGTGCAAACGTAAAAGCTAGCAAATATAGTTGAGGGCTTCGGATCGTCTTCAATACAAGCCCGGAGCAATCCACACTTGCGTTAAGTCACCAACGGGTTTGCCGATCAAATGCTCAATCAATATCAATAAACGAATATTTAGTACGAGTATTAGAGTATTCGCTTATACAAACTTGATATATTGTGTGGCAAAAAAGAGAAAGAACGAAAACATATATTTATATATATTCGTATACCCAAATATATCGAAAAAAATACCTTTTCATCTAACCATAATTATAAATCTTTTGTCACCCAACACGAAATTTGGACAGAATCGGTAATTTATTTTACATTAAAAACATAAATATATTTATTCGGTATACATGTTATATTTTTTTATCGTTCTTTAATTGCAGAACTCGAAGCTTTAAATTTCATAATTAAATCAGTGAAACGGCAGAGAAGACAACAACTCGGAATACGAATACTATAAGCGTTCAGTTTATGAGCAAAAACTAGTTTTCACTGTCCGAATCAAATATCTGAACAGAACCTAAGCATGATTCAGACTTGACCAGACGAAAATTAGTGGGTCTAAAAATATATACATTTCCATATTTTAGAAGACAATAGCCTGACGTCAGTGATAGTATTGGGGACACAGTCTGGAATAAACAGGCGCCGTCAAAATATATATATTAAAAAAAATGTCTTATAAAATCGATTGAATAAATTTGCAAATGATACCAAACAAATGGAAAACAAGTATGAACGTAACAGTCGAGTTTCCCGACTGTTAAAGACCCTATACGAATTTGGTTATAAGCAAAATAAATCAAGAACGGAAAAAAAAATACCGAGCCTGGTCTGGAGGCCTCAGACCTCCGCGTTCTCAGCCACACGTCCTAATCAATGCTCCACCATATATTTCAAAACAGTAGCTAATACGGTATAAATATATTGAAGGCGCACATTCAGACACATGTATATGAAGGTAATGCGTTCTCAGCAGCACTTCCTAGAAAAACCAACCACCGACCGCAAGCGATTTATGTTGCATATAAATTGTACAAAGACTCTATTAAATTAGAATACAAATTTGCTGGGGCGGTCGGCGTGGCACCCAAAAAAAAAAACCTCAGCTACGTCACTATTAGAATCTACACTGGTAATATGATTATTCTAGCTCTTACAGTTGTTGAGATCCGTTCGTTCATCCGGACGGACAGACAGACGTATGGACAGACAGACGGACAGCTCATCATGCTGATAAAAAATAGACATACTTTGGGGATCTTCCACGTCTCCTTCTGCCTGTTACATACATTTGCACAAACTTAATATACCCTTTCCCTTTGGGTACAGGGTCCAAAAACTAGTAGAGAACGAATGGGAATATTTGGTCATTCCTATTTTCATATGTTATTTGTCTATATTTTTACATAAATATAGTTTTTGTTAACAAATCTCTACGATATTTTCCATTCGTGGTGCACTTTTTATGAATATTTAAATAAATAAATAGTTTTCCAAATTTGTTCCTAATAAATAAACAAACAGTAGGGACCAAACATTAATAGTTTCTAGATTTAATTAAAGTGCAAAATATCTCCACTTAAATGGCTAAAATTATAAATTCTCTCTAAAAAAAATTTTGTTAGCTCATTTAACTATCAATATATTTTCATCCATTCGAAAAAACATGTACGAGTATAAACCAAAAGTCGAATTCGACATCAACAAGTTTAGAATGTTCCCGCCCAGTTCAATGATCTTTAATTATAATATGATTATGATTTAACTCTGTCAAAATATATAAGATATCGGTAACTTTTAAATACCCTGTAGAAAAATATTTTTTTTTATAAAAATAAAATGCAAATGCTATCGCCTGATGATGAAGATGATTATGGCCACTCTTAGTTTAGTCAATTTATTCATTTAAACTAATTGGACAATGTGATAACCATAAAATGGGTTCAACATTTGTTAAGCGCATAAATTCAACCACAAAATGTTTGCCAAAAGCTTATATAAATGTTTTGGTTATCCAAAATTGGCACAACAAATCCGCAAATGAGTAACTTAAAATAAAATTTGACATAATTATATGGGCTTTGAGGGGTGTAACAACGTTCGTTCTTTCGGCTCTGTTTTTTAATTTATCTAAATATCTTACATATATATATATATACATATATATATATATATTTTTTTTTTGATTGCGCGTCGATTAAAAGTCGATATTTATTTCAAGCATGCACCTAACCCAATTAGCAGACTTTTTGGCAGATGCGAGTCCCTCGGCCATAGACATAAAACTGGTTTTCCAGAGACCTATTCGAATATGACACCCAAGTTGAACTTGAGAGGCGCTAATCAGTAACTTTATTTAGCGACTCGCCGGGAGGTTGTAATCATCACAGAGAAAAAAATGTCAAAGCATTCTAATTCCACTTTACTAAGCTAGTTTTTGCCTCACATTTTTAGCAGAAAATTTCATGAATTTTTTGAACAGCTCTCTTTATTTTGATCAATTACCAACTATTGCATAAAAAATTATTAAGAACATATGCCTAGCCATTATTTGTATATTGTATAAGTAGATTTNNNGTATAAATATATTTTTATATTAAAATATATATTATATGAAAATATTAAAAGGTCAAAATTGAATACAATAATATAATGTTAGCCTCTTTAGAGATTCATCTGGTTTAGCATGGAGGAAAACCTAATAACCAACTATGGAAACATTTTTCTCTGTGAACTGTGTGACAGTTTAATTGACGGAAATGCTAAGGTGCCCAGAAACCCGATGAGGTTCTAATCAAGTCGATAAGATCTTCACTTTTGTTATGTTGCCTATGCGAATTCGCAAGCCTCGAAAAACAAAACGAAATATGTGGAGAAAAAAGTCAAATAGGCAAAGAAAATCATCATAGGAACCGATTTGATCGAAGATCAAAACAAAACTCCAATTTGCATAGACTCATAATCTTTTGTGGGTATAAAAACCTGAAACGTCCCACTTTGGACCAACAGATTCGGGCCAAACATGGTGAGTTTCGGTTCTAGGGGGAAGCACCGCGGAGCCCCATTTGTTCTCCCATGGATTCCTAAATACCACGATGTTCCCACACCTTACAGAAATTCTACGTCATCGCTCTGGCCCTGTTCGGCTTTGTCCACGCCGATGTCAGCCACCTCAAATTGGGCCAGTCCGAAGATGGTGGCTACGGACTTTCCGCTTCATCCTCATCCTACTCCAGTTATTCCTCCTCATCGGTGTTTCCTGGTGGAGATTCCAGTTCTTATCAGCCCGCTGAATACACCCCTGCTCATCTGAAGACGTCGTCCGTGGTTTCGGTAACCGCCGAGGTTATCCCTGGTGGAGATTCCAGCTCTTACCAGCCCGCTGAATACACTCCTGAGCACCTGAAGACCGCCGAGGTTGTTCCTGGTGGAGATTCCAGCTCTTATCAGCCCGCTGAATACACTCCTGAGCACCTGAAGACCGCCGCGGTTATCCCTGGTGGAGATTCCAGCTCTTACCAGCCCGCTGAATACACTCCTGAGCACCTGAAGACCGCCGAGGTTATCCCTGGTGGTGATTCCAGCTCTTACCAGCCCGCTGAATACACTCCTGAGCACCTGAAGACCGCCGAGGTTGTTCCTGGTGGAGATTCCAGCTCTTATCAGCCCGCTGAATACACCCCTGCTCATCTGAAGACGTCTTCTGTGGTTTTGGTAGCCCCTGATATTGTTCCTGGTGGAGATTCCAGCTCTTACCAGCCTGCTGAATACACTCCTGAGCACCTGAAAACCGCCGAGGTTGTTCCTGGTGGAGACTCCAGTTCTTATCAGCCCGCTGATTACACTCCTGAGCACCTGAAGACCGCCGAGGTTGTTCCTGGTGGAGACTCCAGTTCTTATCAGCCCGCTGAATACACTCCTGAGCACCTGAAGACCGCCGAGGTTATCCCTGGTGGAGATTCCAGCTCTTACCAGCCTGCTGAATACACTCCTGAGCACCTGAAAACCGCCGAGGTTGTTCCTGGTGGAGACTCCAGTTCTTATCAGCCCGCTGAATACACTCCTGAGCACCTAAAGACCGCCGTGGTTATCCCTGGTGGAGATTCCAGCTCTTACCAGCCTGCTGAATACACTCCTGAGCCCCTAAAAACCGCCGAGGTTGTTCCTGGTGGAGACTCCAGCTCCTACCAGCCCGCTGAATACACTCCTGAGCACCTGAAAACCGCCGAGGTTGTTCCTGGTGGAGACTCCAGTTCTTATCAGCCCGCTGAATACACTCCTGAGCACCTGAAGGCCGCCGAGGTTATCCCTGGTGGAGATTCCAGCTCTTACCAGCCTGCTGAATACACTCCTGAGCACCTGAAAACCGCCGAGGTTGTTCCTGGTGGAGACTCCAGTTCTTATCAGCCCGCTGAATACACTCCTGAGCACCTAAAGACCGCCGAGGTTATCCCTGGTGGAGACTCCAGTTCTTATCAGCCCGCTGATTACACTCCTGAGCACCTGAAGACCGCCGAGGTTGTTCCTGGTGGAGACTCCAGTTCTTATCAGCCCGCTGATTACACTCCTGAGCACCTGAAGACCGCCGAGGTTGTTCCTGGTGGAGACTCCAGTTCTTATCAGCCCGCTGAATACACTCCTGAGCACCTGAAGACCGCCGAGGTTATCCCTGGTGGAGATTCCAGCTCTTACCAGCCTGCTGAATACACTCCTGAGCACCTGAAAACCGCCGAGGTTGTTCCTGGTGGAGACTCCAGTTCTTATCAGCCCGCTGAATACACTCCTGAGCACCTGAAGACCGCCGAGGTTGTTCCTGGTGGAGATTCCAGCTCCTACCAGCCCGCTGAATACACTCCCGCCCACTTGAAAACTTCAGTTCCTGACGTCATTGGAGCCAACTTATACACCCCCGAAGATCCTCAGTTCGACACCAGCTACATTACGCGACAGCAGCCCGACGTGCCTAGCGGAGATTTGAGCTCCTACCAGCGCGCTGATTACTCTCCGGCTGACCTTAAGTCTGCCACCGTAGACGATCAATCCACATTCTACGTCCAGAGCCAGGAAGTGAAGACTGTGATTCCCGGTTCGGAATCCAGCAGCTACCAGCCCGCGCATCTGATCGCCGCCTACGTCCAAGGACACCAGGCTCCTAGGGTTATTGGAGCCAACACCATCACCCCGGCTCATCTATATCAAGAGCCCGCCTCCAACGGCATTGAGGAGTTCAACCCGGAGACCCATGTGCCGGTTGCAATCGGAGGTAACACCATCAACCCTGCCCAGCCTAAATTAGAGGTTGGACAAGACACCCAGTATGCCTCCAACGGTGGTTACGTCTACTAAGTTTAACTTATCATATGTGCCCCATACTCTAATAAATATATTTTTAGACCCTGTACCCAAAGGGTAAAGGGTATATTAAGTTTGTGCAAATGTATGTAACAGGCAGAAGGAGGCGTGGCAGACCCCACAAAGTATATATATTCTTGATCAGCATGACGAGCTGAGTCGATATAGCCATGTCCGTCTGTCCGTCTGTCCGTCCGGATGAACACACGGATCTCAGCAACTGTAAGAGCTAGAAGAACCGTATTACCAGTGTAGATTCTTCTAATACTGAGTAAATTAGAGTTTATTTTTTTAAGTCGGTGCCACGCCTACCGCCCCCGCAATTTGTATTTGAATTTTTGCACTGCCCTGCACTGCACAATTTTCAAACTTTTTGAACCGACAGCTAATACAGTATAAATATATTGAAGACGCACATTCATACATACATACATACATACACATTCGTATGTATGTATATGAAGGCAGTGGCAGCGCAGCTACAGCGGCACTTCCGAGAAAAATCAACCACCGAACGCAAGCGATTTACCGTTTGCGCAAATAAACAGATTTTTTGTGTTTAGCGCCTGTAAACTTTAGGTATTTATTGTGCGCTTTCTAAATAACCAATCTTGATGAAATTTTCAGGATCGGTAGAAATCTATGCTCCAATTGCATGTGTATTTTTAAAAAAAATTTAGCTTGAAAATTGTGCAGTGCAGGGCAGTGCAAAAATTCAAATACAAATTGCGGGGGCGGTAGGCGTGGCACCGACTTAAAAAAATAAACTCTAATTTACTCAGTATTAGAAGAATCTACACTGGTAATACGGTTCCTCTAGCTCTTACAGTTGCTGAGATCCGTGTGTTCATCCGGACGGACGGACGGACGGACAGACGGACAGACGGACATGGCTATATCGACTCAGCTCGTCATGCTGATCAAGAATATATACACTTTGTGGGGTCTGTCACGCCTCCTTCTGCCTGTTACATACATTTGCACAAACTTAATATACCCTTTACCCCTTGGGTACAGGGTCTAAAAAATACAACAGATTTCTGCTTTTAGGTATCTTTATAATTGCTTTAAAATCTTTTTTTGGGTAATTTCATTTCCCATTTCCAGTTACCATATGGTATGGCAGATATAGCAAGAACAAACGTATGGTCGAGCACCAGCCATTGGATACCCGTTGCGCCTATTCCACGACTCAACAAATTTAATGCTGCATGTTTATATTAATAACATACATTCTAGCAACACCAAAGAAAATAACTTTTAAAAATGATTAGATCTGCAGAAATGTAAAAAAGTTTCGCATTAATTCTTTCCCTCCATCATTAACTATTGCAAAAACGCAGATTAAACGGACGGGATATGGAGGTGTACCAAAAATTATAAATAGTCTGATCTGCGTGAGCACTACACGAGTCGGCATGTATAAGAAGTGGCATGTCTCCTATGTGTATCAGGATATGGTCAATTTTCTAGAGAGCGGAGGCGCGGAAAAAATTTTAAGCAAAATATTTGGATCAAACGTGACCTTTGTGGTCTTCTTCCAAGTCTATATACAAAAAATACTCTCCGAGATATGGATATTTTTCCCGATGGAAATACGAACATGTTATTCGACTGTTAATGCTGATCAAGAATATTTATACTTTGTGGTTCCGGAAACGATTCCTTCAAATACAATATATACTTTTACTCTTTGAGTAAGCGGTACAAAAAAGGCTAAACTTCAGATTGAAATTCCGCCACTTCAAGGTTCAACCCTGCAGCTTCCACTGGTTGCATCAAGTTGTCAGTCACAGAAAATGTGTTTCCTTATAGCCATTTCAGAACACTGAAATAAGTCTTTTAATTGATTTGATAAATAAATTTGATAAAATAATCTAAGCCAAAATTAAAAAGGAAAAGGAAAAGTATACTAATTTCATACAGATCAACCTGTCTATTTATTTATGTATCTGTATATAATACTGTTATTTATGTGCTTGTTAAATATATCAAACCCGATATAGATATTTAATTAATGAAATTACCAAACGTTCTTAATTATTGAGTTTTGTATATATACAAAATGATCAACCAAATATTATTCTAATACATATAATACTACAAAATAATATTAATTTAATATGCATACATTTTTTTATTCATGCAATTAATATTTTCTTTTTATTGAGCAATAGAGCAATAATTGAGCAATAGAAACAAAAGTTTTATAAACCCGCTATTAAGACCCTGTACCCAAAGGTTAATGGGTATATTAAGTTTGTGCAAATGTATTTAACAGGCAGAAGGAGACGTGGAAGACCCCCAAAGTATGTATATTTTTTATCAGCATGATGAGCTGAGTCGATATAGCAATGTCCGTCAGTCCGTCCGTCTGTCTGTCCATACGTCTGTCTGTCCGTCCGGATGAACGAACGGATCTCAGCAACTGTAAGAGCTAGAATAATCATATTACCAGTGTAGATTCTTATAGTGACGTAGCTGAAGTTTTTTTTTCGGTGCCACGCCCACCGCCCCCGCAATTTGTATTGTAATTTTGCACTGCACTGCACAATTTTCAATCTAGAGTCTTTGTACAATTTACATGTAACATAAATCGCTTGCGGTTGGGGGTTGATTTTTCTCGGAAGTGCCGCTGAGAACGCACTACCTTCATATAAATGTGTTTGAATGTGCGCCTTTAATATATTAACACTATATTAGCTACTTTCTTCGAAAAGTAAATGCTGGTGCACTAGTAGGACGTCTGACTAGCAATACGAACGTCGTAGGTTCGAACCCCAGACCAGACTCGGTGTAAATATTTTTTTTCGTTCTCGATTTATTTTGCTTAAAACCAAATTGGTGCAGGGGCTGTAACAGTCGGGAAATCGCATACTGTAACGTTCTTACTTGTTTTTCTATGATAATAGATTGATTCTTCAGAACCGACCGACTATTTTATCCGATCCTGAGAATTCCATTCTTGAAAACATGGAATAAAGCCGATTTATAAAGAAGTAGCTGTCATACATCAATTGTTTTTTTCTTTTAAGTCACGGTATTGAATGCCGCTTTTTGATCAATTTTCGCAGTGTACTGGCTATAGTTTTGGATGCAATTCAAGTTCACGGACACATGCGGGAACGGAAAAGATGTACCAGGGGCAGGGGCATGAAGTAAAAGTTGCTTCGACCGGACCTCATAGCTCTCTTACTTATTGTTATGTAAACCCCGCGCTGGGACTCGTAACTCTCGGCTGGCAACCCGCAGCTCTAAGGCGGCTGTTCTCAAGGCCGACTTCTCGGCCGTAACTGCTTTATAGCTTTTTAGAAAGTGCGACTGGGAATCTCAATCCCGCATCCGAATTCTGGTAGCCATCAATCTGGCTAAGGCCATGACGGGCAATGAAGAAATGTATCTCTTTCTGGGCCGGCCCATTTCTGTGGTTAACCACCGAGGCAACAAAAATAAAGCAAACTCGAAAAGGTTGCGACTCGTATAATGTGTTAAATTGAATGTTAATTAGTTGAACCCTCCTAAGTTTTTTTTTTTTTTTTGGACCCTGACCCTACCAATAAGCTTGATTGAAGACCCCACCAAAGGTGTCCCGAAGTAGTTCACCCACCGAAACCGAAAGCCGAAACCCGTTGCGCCGACTAAAACAAAAAATATAATATAATATTGTAAATGAGTTGAAACCCGTTTGCCTGTGAGATTTCGTTGGGGTTATGTTAAATTTAATATTAATGTGATTTTCCGTTCGATAGTTTGGCTGTATGTTTTCTTATCCTCCTCCCAAAATTTAGTGGTGTTATTTTGGAGCTTTTATTGCCAAATCAAGCCATTTCGGGTCGTGCAAATAAAAGTATATATTATATATTTGCAAATGCTTCATTGAATAGAAATCTGTGTATTTTTTATAAAGTAAAGATGGGGTCTGACTTTGCCTCATATATGAGAAAAACATAATTTTATGTTCTTAATCACTTCTGTATTGGCAAGGGAAGTGTAATCTATTTATTTTACAATAATTTAGCTTATTTTTATATATCTGGAAATAAATATTAAAAACATTTAATGTTATGTCATTGATTAACGGGATTCTTCCAATAAATATGACTTAGTAGGATGATTCTCTCTCCGGAATAGGCTTGTAAACCACTTACCCCAGGGCGCGTTGTTGTCGGCTAGTCTTGAATTTTTTTGTGCCGTCTTCGTCTGCTGTTTTATTTGGTATTTTTGTCTTTTTTGATATCTTATGTTTTGAGCTGCTGTTTCGGCTGCAGTTTAACCCGCTTTTGAGCAGAAACCGGGGGCTTTTCTTTGGAGCAGAGCCGGCACCTGCGGAGCTATAAATTGAAAGCCCGCTCTAGGGACCGGCATCAGTCGCAGCCTCAAGCTCATCCAAGACAGTCAGTCCATCCACAAACCCTCAAACCGCAACCAAAATGGTCAGTGAAGGATTACACAGTCCATCTTAGTATTATTTTTTTTATTTTTTAATTTTTTTTATTGAAAAATATCATAAAAGTGCAGAAGTGCTAATGTGAAGTGTTGCTATCCTAATTACAGAAATTCCTCGTTGTGTTCGCCTTCATCGCCTGCGCGGCCGCTGATGTGAGCCACCTGACCAATTACCTGCCCCCCAACAACGAGTACCTGCCTCCCGTTCAGCAGACCTACTCCGCTCCGGCCATCCCCCAGACCTACTCCGCCCCGGCCATCCCCCAGACCTACTCCGCCCCGGCCATCCAGCAGACCTACTCCGCCCCGGCTGTCCAGCAGACCTACTCCGCTCCGGCTGTCCAGCAGAGCTACGCCGCTCCCAGCAACGAGTACCTGCCACCCGTCCAGCAGACCTACTCCGCTCCTTCCGTCAGCTACAGCGCTCCCTCAGTCAGCTACTCCGCTCCTGCTCCCTCGGTGAGCTACTCCGCTCCCTCGGTCAGCTACTCGGCTCCTGCTGTTCAGCAGAGCTACTCTGCTCCCTCGGTCAGCTACTCTGCTCCATCGGTGAGCTACTCCGCCCCGGCTGTCCAGCAGACATACTCCGCTCCCTCGGTCAGCTACTCAGCCCCGGCTGTCCAGCAGGTCTACTCCGCTCCCGCCGTGGATGTGGGCACCCAGTACGCCTCCAACGGCGGCTACGTCTACAGGAAGTAAGAGGCATGCACCCAAAAACTGATCCAGTGTAAATACATACTGCCACATACTACCATTTTTTTTTTGCTTTGTAAACTTTGTAAACAAACGAAAGTAAAAGATACCATAATTTAACAACGAAACTAAGACTTATAAATGGGTGAGGGGGGGTACAATATATACTTCATAGTTCATTGTAATAACAAAAAAAAAAAAAAACAATTTAATAATATGGAAAAAATCAATGGTCGATCGCGCCCGACAGTGTAAGACCCCGGACCCACCCAAAAATATCCAAGTAAGAATATTGCAGTGGAGTTTTCTCCGTCATTTAAATACCCTGTACCAATTTTGTTGTAAGCAAAATAAATTAATGCAAAAGAAAACTATCGAGTCTGGGGTCGAACCAGGAACCTCTGATTTACGAGAAAGACGTCCTAACTATTGCAACACCAAATACATTTGGAAGCAAATAGATAATACAGTAAAAATATATTGAAGGCACACATTCATATGTACATTTATGAAGAAAGTGTGTTCTTAAAGACCCTGTACCAATTTGGTTATAGTCAAAATAAATCAAGAACAAAAAAAAAAAACAAAAAAAATAAGACATCCGTGTTATCAGCCACACGTTCCTACCATTGCACCACCACATACTTTTCTAAGCGAGTAGCTAATACAGTATAAATATAATGTAAAGGCGCACATTCATAAACATGTATATGAAGGTAGTGCGTTCTCAGCGGCACTTCCTAGAAAAATCAACCACCGACCGCTAGCGAATTATGTTGCATGTAAATTGTACAAAGACTCTAGCTTGAAAATTGTGCAGTGCAGTGCAAAATTACACCCGTGGCACAGTTCCGTTCTGAGTTGCTGAGATCCGTTCGTTCATCCGGACAGACGGACGGACGGACGGACAGACGGACAAGGCTATATCGACCCAGATCGTCATGCGGATCAAGATCATATATATACTTTTTGGGGTCTACCCTTTGGGTACAGATTATAACATCTGAGTGGTACCTAATGTCCCATTTCTGGCCACCGGTTCAATGGCCGCTACAGGAGGTAGCTGTTCGATTTTTAAGGGGACTTTTATTCTAATCAATTAATTAAGATATGCCCAAGTTATGTTACGTTTCCAGCCGTTCAGACTGTAATTATACATATTTTATAAATAAATGTACATCCAGCAATGAAAGAAACGAATAAAACATACATACAGACGACATGAGATTCACTTCACAATAAACTTCTGGACAAATTATAACACCTTTGCAATGATATAATAAGATGAGAGAATAATAATGAATTTACTTTTTTTAAATTCAGATAACGTTTTTTAATAATAATTAATCTAATTAAAATACCAGATATGTCGGTCTTGCCTATGTTTTTGGACATATGCCATTAGGTAGGTGATAAAACTTAGCAAACAAAGCCTAAAACTATACTTGCCAGTGAAGAATGTCATTAATTAATGTTAATTCTTATAATGGATCATTCATTTGCATATACAACTGGTTTTCTCAATTCACATAGTGTGAAACCTTGTAACACATTACAATATCTGTAATAGATTACTACATTTCTGAATACCATTCACGGAAAAGATTCTTTCTCAGGTAATCTTTTACAATTTGTATTTGTCAATATATTCAAATTCAAGGATTTAAATTGTATTGTTTTAAGACTAGTATGTAAACTGAGCCGAGAACATCAAGCTGTATGAATAGCTTTATAATTTATACCCTTTGTTTGATCGTTTTCAAACTTCATTTCGGCTTATTAGACCTTATTATTGGGTCAAATAAGGACGTTTGCACAAACTTAATGCACCCTGTACCCAAAGGATAAAGTGTATGTATGTAACAGGGTACGTATGTAAGAGGCAGAAGGAGGCGTGGCAGACCCCACAAAGTATATATGTTCTTGATCAGCATGAGCATGAGCTGCGTCGATGTCTCTCTGTCTTGTGTCTGTCCGGCTGAACGAACGGATCTCATAAACTGTAAGAGCAAGAGGAACCATATTACCAATGTATATTCTCCTAGTACTGATGCAGATCAAGTTTTTCTTTTTTTGTCGGTGCCAATCCCACCGCCCCATCAATTTAAATTTTTACGTTTTTGTGTTATAATTGCGCAATATTAAAGCTAGGGTATTTTGTTTTTTCATACAATTGGAACATAAATTTCTTCCGATTCTGAAAACTACAACAAGTTTTGTTAATTGGGAAGCGCAATAAAAATATGCAAGGACTTTAGCCGCTAACAACAAGCTATCTGTTTATCTTCTTGAGGTCGGAAGTTCGACTCCTCGCAAAACTTTTTTTCATATTTATACCCTTGCAGAGGGTATTATAATTTTGACCAGAAGTTTGCAACGCAGTGAAGGAGACATTTCCGACCCTATAAAGTATATATATTCTTGATCAGCATCACCAGCCGAGTCGATCTAGCCATGTCCGTCTGTCTGTCTGTCTGTCTGTCCGTCTGTCTGTCTGTCCGTCTGTCCGTCTGTCGGTTGCTATGTAAACTAGTCTCTCAGTTTTAAAGCTATCAAGCTGAAACTTTACACCAACCCTTCAATCTGTTGCAGGTAGTATATAAGTCGGAACGGCCGGAATCGGAACACTACATCACATAGCTGCCATAGGAACGATTGGGAAAAAGTGTCATAAATTCGCCATTTTTTAAGATATATTGTTCATTTCTTGGTAAACTCTATTAAATAGCAATTTTAACATATCCTGAAAGTTTCATCAAAATCGGACTACCATATCCTATAGCTGCCATAGGAACGATAGGAAAAAATGGGTCATTGAGCATAACTCTGGTGTTTTTTAAGACAATTAATTCATTCTTGAGAAAAAAAGTTTTCATAGGCATTTAAGCCTTTTTAGAAATTTAAAAACAAAAGATCGGATCACTATATCCTATAGCTTCCATACAATCGATCGAACAGTTGAAAGGCAACTGGTCTGCAAGGGTATTCTAAGCTTCGGGTACCGAAGCTAGCCTTCCTTTCTTGTTTTAATTATGTGGTTAGTTTTTCTATTTTTAAAATCCTTGCTTATAACGTTTTTTTTAAATATTATATTATACATGTGTTACGAAACACTGCAAAATGGAGATATTCAAGTTGACTTTTCTAGAGAATAGCCGCTGAAAACGCACTTCTTATACATACTACATACATATGCATGAGTATCTTTAACATACTACTGCATTAGTTATTTGCTTAAAGATGTATTCGGTGGTGCAAGAGTTAGGACAACTGGCTCATAGACTGGAAGTCCCTAGGAGGTTGATCTCTAGTGTCGGCTTTAATTTTTAAATTTTTTTCACTATTAATATACGAGTATTTAGCATATAACAAAATTAGTCCAGGGTATTTAACAGTCGGGAGACTAGACTGTAATATTCGTACTTGTTTTAATGTTGTATTAAGCTAAATCTGGTTATAATAGCTTCTTTCAAACTTACACTATTTAATAAAGCTTTGCTTAATACGTTGACCTTGTTTATAACTATCCATAAAGCTTTAAAGCTTAAAGCGTTTAAGCTTTGTGAACATATGGTTGCTGCTTTGCATAAAAGCTTATGTAAAAATATTTCCTTTGTGAGCTTTTGCTATCATTGTTATTTACCAACACTGTTTTTTTTATATTTAAAATTATGCCTGATGGATACTTATTAAATACATTGTTTTTATTTTTCAATGCAAATAATTGTTTCTTTAGGTTTTTATTGAATTATTGAACAGTAAAAAAAATGCAAGTGTTTTTTACGGATTAACCAACACTGGCTTCAAGAGTACCAAATAATGAGTTTATCCAATCCAACCGCCATCCGCATCTTTTAAATTATTTCGTTTTCCGATTCCATCTCTCCGCTCTCTAACCAAATTGGCATACATACATATATATAGATATTTTTATTTGTCATTTCTCCCTCAATTTCTTTTCTTGGCCCTATGCAAAATTGAGCATTCGATTTATGTAAAATCGAGGGGACTGCTTTAATTAATGTTTATAGTTCAGTTTGGCACTTCTTCGCTTCGCGACCATTTATGGAACCTTTGTTGATGTTGATGTTTTGATGATGCAAAGCAATTTCCGATCATTCGTTGTCTTCGAATGGGAAATGAAAGTTAAATTAAATGAAATGAAATGCTCCGGCCGTGCTTTATGTAATTTTTGGATACGTGGGTCTTATAAGTGCCGGATTCGTGGCCCGTGGTCGCATATATATTTTTCAGTACCGGAGATCAGTCCGGATTTCAAGATGCAGTTGTGGCTGGTCCTGGCTTTGCTCGTGCCCCTGACCAGGGGTGATGTTAGTCACCTGGAGGATGCGGGTGAGGAAGATGCGCAGCTGCCTCAGGAGGATCCCTCGGGCTTCTACCCCTCCACGGGGTTGCCTTTGCCATCGGGCTACGCCATTCCAACGGGTGCCAATGTCCCACAGTCGCCGGTTCAGCCACCCAACTTTCCACTGCCCATATATCCGCCATTCTTTGGATTCGGCGAACCGGGAATGGGCCCGGGCTTTGGTTCAGGACTGGGTTCCGTGCCCTCAGCCTATCCCAATGGCCCACCAACAAATGCGGCCCTTCAGCAGGCGGGAGCAACTGCCTTCGGTGCCCCTGGTGGAGCTGGATTTATTCCCAACTTCCCACCATTCCCGGGGCAGGGAGCCCTATTCCCGGGGCAGGGATCACCATTTCCGGGACAGGGACCAACACTCCCGGGACAAGCAGCACCATTCCCGGGACAGGTATCACCATTTCCTGGACAGGGAGCACCATTTCCGGGACAAGGAGCACCATTCCCTGGACAGGGAGCACCATTCCCAGGACAGGGAGCACCATACCCTGGACAAGAAGCCCCGTTCCCTGGACAAGGAGCAGGTTTCCCCGGACAAGGATCACATTTCCCAGGACAAGGACCACCCTTCCCGCCTCAAGGAGCACCTTTTCCTCCTCCAGATTTCCTCTTCAATCAAGGATTACCTCTGGCCAACTCACAGGGAGCTCCCTTCCAGCCCGCCCCGGGCTTCAATGTGCCCGTGGGATTCGGAGGACCTGTGCCCGGCCAATTCCCGCCCGGCTTTGGAGGACCTGCGCCACCAGGCTACTCGGACGAGCCCGAAAAGGCCACGGAGAAGCCAGGAGTGCAAATCGTAGCAGCAGATGATGCCAAGAGCGGAGCAGATACCATCTATGCCACGAATGGTGGATATGTCTACCAGAGGGCCAAGTGATTCGATGGTGTTATATCTCGAATGTGGAATAGAAGAGAGATGCAGAGAAGTGATGGCAGAGCCCCCCTCCAACCACTTTATTATAAATTATTAACCATTTTTTGTTTCGTATTTTTCCGTTTGTGTTTTCATTCATTAATTTATTAATTTTTTTTCGTTTTTTTGTGTGGTCTTGCGGCCATAAAACCTGCGAACAGACAAAATGTTTGTCTTTATGCTAATCGAATTGTCATAAACGAGACAATCTATCGCCGAGATTGATACGAGTATGGTTGAATTTTCGGAATTTAAATATATAAATATATGCCAGACATCGGTTTCATAAATTACTTTAATTCTGACAAAGTTTGGACCAGGCGATAAAAGACATCAGCCAAACCAGACGAGATGGTTATCTTTTAGCGAATTTCGCATTCATTATATGAAGTACCTGCACCTGTCATCCATTGTCCTTGAGTCCAAAATCACCAAATGATCCTAGCCGAAATCAGCAAATTTGCAAAACTTGGACTTTATTTTTAATATTTACATCAAAGTTTTAAAATTGTTGCAACATTTTTGCAATCACCTTCTTTGGGTTTGTAATTTCTGGGGAAAGCATGAATGAATACAAAACTTGACCAAGCTGCTCTTTCCATTTCATCATTCATGGTACGAGTATTTTGGTTAATTCATCATTTACGTTATTTCTAGAATGCATTTTTGGCTTATAATAGAAAACTTAAATGAATAGCCGAAGAGAATCGGATTTATATTTAATTTTTTAAATAAGTCTAGGAATATTATTACAATACCTCACAGGAATACCTTTTTTTATTTTCCTTTTACTTTTACTTCTGGCATTAAAACATGTTTTTCCATTAGATGAGAAGCCAAATATTCAGACGATTCTTTGGATGATAAAGACTATCCTTATTCTTATCGTGAATTACACTGCTTTACTATAATGTGTATTGCCCATTTTGTCAATTACTTAAACCTTCGGATGATTACAAGTTCGAACAGGAATGCCATCGCCATGTGGTATGGGCTTTTTTGCTGACTCTAAATTCGGATGGTTCCATAGTTCTTTAAATTCACTTGACATTTACAATGAAACACTAAAAAAGACTCGACATGCCAAAACTTGTTTTGTTTATCTACCGTTTTCTTACCACAGGGGAAAATAGTTTACCTATGTTTTGTACCCATTTATATTTTATCGCCTTCTGAAATAACACTCTTATACCAACGTACATTCCAATCCCCAATTCGCTGTACCACTGATAAATTCGCCGTAAACTTTCTGTAACATTTTTGGATATACCAGATGTAGGCAACTATGAATATAGTATGTAGGATGCGATTTAATATTTAAATTACAAATTTCTCTTTTAATTCATTCAGCCGAAGGGTATATAAAGTATATAAAGGCAGAAGGAAGCGCGACAGACCCCAAATGTCAAAGTATATATATATTATGTAGCCATGTCCGTCTGTCCGCACTGTCCGTCTGTCCGCCCGTCCGTCTGGATGAACGAACGGTTTTCAGAAACTGCAAGAGCTAGAAAAACCATATGACCAGTGAAGGTTCTCCTAATACTGACGCAGATGAAGTTTATTTCTTTTTGTCGGTGCCACGCCCACCGCCCCCTCAATTCGGACACTGCCCAAATTTCAAACTGCTTTGATCATGAAAATTTCATCAAATTTGGTTAACTAGACAGCGCACAATAAATATGCATAGTTTACAGCCGCTAACAACAAGCTCAGTTTTTTTGCTCAAATAAACTTGTAAATGGTATTATAATTTTGACCAGAATTTTGTAACGCGGTGAAAGAAATATCTCCGACCCTATGAAGTATATAAATTCTAAAACTTTCGGAACTTTAAAAGGAATTAATAGGTGTTTAAAAAGGCCCAAAAACCATTTTTCCACGTTTACAAACTAACAGATCTTGGGTCAAAACTTAAATTTCCTGTGTT
Organism: Drosophila setifemur; assembly: GCA_021224005.1. Classification (NCBI taxonomy): domain Eukaryota; kingdom Metazoa; phylum Arthropoda; class Insecta; order Diptera; family Drosophilidae; genus Drosophila; species Drosophila setifemur. Next base: position 525,064 of record JAJJHY010001195.1, read on the forward strand.
ATTTATGGTCCATGTTAGGGTATTCCTTTAAGTTCAGTCAACTCCATCGAATAACTTTAAGGGGAACGAATTATACAAATAATTTCGATTCATTAGTGGGGATAGTCAGAATATTACAAATTTCACCATATTACAAATTTTGCAAGATATTGTGTAGATTGTGAAAACTATATAAGCGAAGTCTTCTTCTTTGACGCACGATTGTCTTATGCAAAAGATGTGAATGACGTCAAGGCAGTTTCCTTTTAAGAACATTTATGCTAATATGCTGCGACATGTGTTTATTTTTTCGTTTATTAATTCCAGACCTATTCAAATCCCAAGCGGGGCATTCATATTGATTTGTATGTTAAGTTGAAATTGTAGCAAAAAAATATGTTTCGGTTTCAAGCTTGTCCGAGTTGATTTCTATTCATCTTTTTTATGTCTCCACTGAATTATTTATTATTTGCTTTCGGCGTTTTATTTGTGCAAAAATAAATCGGCAAACTCATTTACGATATCCATTTATGGTATCTATTTTATGGGTTTTGCTGTGTCTTTTGTCTCGAGCGAATGAGTGAGACCTTTGGGTCCCTCATATGGGAGTAGTTACATCAGTATCCCATCTGTGGGGTCACCAACTTGCCCTCAGGTGCGAGTTTTCTTCGCTCCGGCTTCCACAGAAGATCGTTTGGCAGCTATTAACCTTTATGCAAACCATCTCGGGCTATCAGATTTTCCGCCTCCCTAAGAAAAAACATTTAAACAAGATAAGCGTTTATGCTAATCATGAATTTAACTACTTTATAGAGTCGAAAACGCTGCTTCTGCCTAATAGATATATAGGAATACGATGAGTGACGGATATAAAAACATAGGGACAAAAAGGAAAGAAGGTCAAGGTTCAGTGTCCGAAACTTGGAGTACCCTTCTCTTGCAGACCAATATCTTTGTAACCGCGTCGTTTTGCAGCTTGACGATGTAATGGTCAGGATTCTATTATTCTTTCAAACTCGGATTTAGTCCTTCTCAAAAAGTATTTTTCCCAGGAATGAATTAATAACGCGTATCTTGAAAATCGACTGAGTCAAGCTTAATGCCCCATTTTTATACCCTTGCAGAGGGTATTATAATTTATATATAATTTATATATAATTTATATATATATATAAAGTACATATATTCTTGATCAGCATCACCACCTGGGTCGATTTAGCCATGTCCGTCTGGCTGTCCGTCTGTCGGTTGCTATGTAAACTAGTCTCTCACCCTTCAATCTGTTGCAGGTAGTATATAAGTCGTAACGGCCGGAATCGGAACACTCCATCACATAGCTACCATAGGAACGATTAGGAAAAAGGTTAAAAAAATTCGCCAATTTTTTAAGATAATCACTACTTATTGATTATCCTGAAAGAATTATCAAAATCGGGCCATTATATGTTATTGCTCCCATCGGAACGATGTGAGAAAATTGGTCATTGGGCATAACTCTGGTGTTTTTAAAGACAATTAATTTTAGTTTAGGGAAACATAGCTTTTATAGACCGTTTATAGGCCGTTTTAAGAAATTAACAAGAAAGGAAGGCTAGCTTCGGTACCCGAAGCTTAGAATACCCTTGCAGACCAGTTGCCTTTCAACTGTTCGATCGATTGCATGGAAGCTATAGGATATAGTGATCCGATCTTTTGTTTTTATATTTCTAAAAAGGCTTAAATGCCTATGAAAACTTTTTTTCTCAAGAATGAATTAATTGTCTTAAAAAACACCAGAGTTATGCTCAATGACCCATTTTTTCCTATCGTTCCTATGGCAGCTATAGGATATGGTAGTCCGATTTTGATGAAACTTTCAGGATATGTTAAAATTGCTATTTAATAAAGTTAACCAAGAAATGAACAATATATCTTAAAAAATGGCGAATTTATGACACTTTTTCCCAATCGTTCCTATGGCAGCTATGTGATGTAGTGTTCCGATTCCGGCCGTTCCGACTTATATACTACCTGCAACAGATTGAAGGGTTGATGTAAAGTTTCAGCTCGATAGCTTCAAAACTGAGGGACTAGTTTACATAGCAACCGACAGACGGACAGACGGACAGACAGACGGACATGGCTAGATCGACTCGGCTGGTAATGCTGATCAAGAATATATATACTTTATAGGGTCGGAAATGTCTCCTTCACTGCGTTGCAAACTTCTGGTCAAAATTATAATACCCTCTGCAAGGGCTCTGCTTTACAAACGATCGAACGGTTTAAAAGCTAGCCTTCCTTTCTTGTTTCTTACAAAAACTTGAGGCTCTAGCTCTTGTGTATAGAATATATATTTAATATTCTATATACACTATATACGGAGACGCTTCCTTCTTCCTGTAACATACTTTAGCAAATATATAGTATTCCATTTTACTTCCTTTTCATTAGAAGAAATCCAAAAATAGAGGGTTACATTTGAAATGTTTCTTTGGAAAACCAAGAATATCAACTCACATTCTACAAGTACTATATCTATGAATGGCTTCGGCTCTCCAATTCACTTCGATTCAATTCATAAGATTGTTTAGATTTTGTCTGGGTTCTGCTTGAATATTCATCATGATCGTGAGCGTGGATTGGATTTGGTTATGGGTTTTGAATGTGGATTTGGAGTTGGCTGGTGTCAGGTGGACTGTTGGACAGATGGAGGGTCTGTTGGCATGGCAATTAGTCATAATTAAGCCACACTGTGTGCCCGTGGTTGGCGAAGGCCCTCAACTTGACATTTTCTTTTGTGCGAACCTTGTTTTCATTTTTGACCTTTTCTCTACTCATCGCGAGTTCGCGATGGCCTCCGAAAATATCTGTATTATCCGGCATTAGCATTAGCTTGAATCGGTGGTTATAAGCCTGTAATATGCTTATCATAATCAACGCCACACGCCTACAAAATGCATGTATAAAATGTTAATAAATTAATACGCAAATCAGATTAGCATCTCCAAATCTCGCCGAACAATTGGAGGGCCTTGATTGTCATTAACATGGCCCATCGAAACGTCCGACGGTTGGACACCACGGACACACGTCTGCCACCGAGTGCGATCTTATCAATATGGGTTCAGTTGTTGGGAAATCAATGGGATGACCATTGACGATAAGCACCTGCTCGAAATTTTTAATTTAAAGTGCTAATAGGGGAAAGCTAAAGGTTTCCTTTTGTAGATTCGATTGAAATCTAACCATATCCTACAGCTGTTATCGGAATGTGAAGATGTAAACATTAATACTTTTATTCATTATACCGTTGCAGAGGGTATTATAATTTTGACCAGAAGTTTGTAACGCAGTGAAGGAGACATTTCCGACCCTATAAAGTATATATATTCTTGATCAACATCACCAGCCGAGTCGATCTAGCCATTTCCGTCTGTCTGTCCGTCTGTCCGTCTGTCGGTTGCTATGTAATCTAGTCCCTCAGTTTTAAAGCTATCGGGCTGAAACTTAGCACCGGGTCTTCAATCTGTTGCAGGTAGTATATAAGTCGGAACAGCCGGAATCGAAATACTACATCACATAGCTGCCATAGGAACGATTGGGAAAAAGTGTCAAATGGGTCATTGAGTATAAATCTGGTGATTTTCAAGACAATTAAATTATTCTTGAGAACACTGTTTCCATAGACATAAATTAAAAACGAAAAATCGGATTACTATATCCTATAGCTGCCATGCAAAAAACGATCGAATGGCTTAAAGGCAACTGGTCTGCAAGGGTATTCTAAGCTTCGGGTACCGAAGCTAGCCTTCCTTTCTTGTTAGGTACATATGTATTTCTCACATGGACCTTGAAATTCGGATCACTATCGAGTGGAGTGCAAGTGGATTCCTTATCAACAATTTGTACCTTCTGTTTTTGAACAATTGCCTTTTTATTGCCTCCAACATAATTAACTATATATTTAAATATTAAATTGAAATGACAATATTATAAAATCCAAATGGAATAGGCCTTTTAATTTACAAAGTCGATTTTAAATTTAAATATTCAATATATCCTACAAAATATCAATATTTTGTAAATTAATATTTTTTTAGAACAGCTGTATATTATTATTTGAGGTCTTAATTAGGGCTAGCTTGCTAAAATAACCAATTTTGTTAAAAAACAATTAATCAAATTTTAAATATGTAACTCTTTAATTAACTAATTAATCAAGATCGATATTCTATAGTATTTTTTTGTATAAACTATTGCAAACCCTTACCCTAAATAAAATCAAATTATATTGATTTCCTTATCTTGAAAATCGGTTTGTGGTGGGTTATGCCATCGAATGGGAGCAGCACAAGTCAATGCACTTATCTTTCTACGACGGATTGGCCAAGGTGCCAATTGGCGAAATGAACACAATCCATGCAACTCACCATTGATAAATATTTGCACATCTCTTGTCCACCCATCCATTTGGCTCGTACACTGAAAACAACTTTTGGATTTACTACTTCTTTTTAAAGATCTAAATTAATCTTACGATTTCTTGATGAGTGCAAATAAGGATTATCTCAATACCATTTTGATTAATTTGGTACAAAAGTTCGTGGGTCTTAGTTAACACAGTTATATCCTATATATTTTGTATTATTTACAATAATTTTGGTTGATTCTTTTGGATCTGAGATCAAAATATCAAAGGCAATTTTCTTTTTTTATAATTCCGGTTACTCAAAGAGTAAAAAATGTATTGTATTCGTGAAGGAGGAAGGAAGCACCTCTAACCCTGTAAAATATATATATATATATATACATATACTTGATCAGCATCAATTGCCATATCGATAGAGCCATGTTCAGTGTCTGGTTCGGGGCAATCGTCATAATGCTCTTTTTTGTTGTTGTTTAAAATTCGATTACATAATATATAACATAACATAACATATATATAACATTTAATATTTGTAATATCACTGTTCTTCAAAATTATATTTATTTTTAAATGATAAGTAAAAAGTCATAAAAATAATTTAGCACAACACTTATTCTTTATTACTTTGTTAAAGTGGATGTGTTGAGATTATAACAATAGTGGCAGATATTAAATATTTTCCTAAAGTCTAAATAAGTTCTAGCCTGCGTTGAAATTGTAGTTGTGAATGCTTTAATAATTTATACAAAAACACTATTAACACGAAAGTTTTTCACTTGATATAATATTTGTATTTCAGTTGGAAATTACGGATTTTCCGATTTAAATTCACATTTCAATGATGGACACGTGTGGTGCTTTGCAGGCTGAGGCCATACAAAATGAGTGTTCGAAAAAATAAACCAATAAAAAGAAAAATGCATATTAAAATTTGATGTGTAGGAAAGAGCCAGCTGTGGTCCGGAGATGTTTTTTTCTCTTCTTGATTTTGGCTTTCGATTTCGGTGTTACTGCTTGGGAGTCGTGTGTCTTGGCTTTCAGCTGTTGGCCATTTGATAATCCGCACCGAAATGAGATGTGTTTTGCATGATTTCATTGTTGGCCATCTGCATTAGCATTCCCCATTCCACCCTGATCCCCCGTCCGCGAGCTCCGAGCTCCGATCTCCGCAAGCAGCAAGCCGCACCAATTATGGGGTAAGCTGCCAACTATAAATGCAGGCTGGGCCTCCGAGTTGGTCATCAGTTAATCGGTTTCGCTCGCTCGGTTCACCTCATCCACTCTAGATTCGCTCGTGACCCCAGTGAAGATGGTAAGTGGGCCATCTCATGACCATCTCATCTCTTCTCGCCTCGCCTCATCTCCCTCTTCCTCTTTTTTTTCGAGTTACAAAGTGTTCAGTGATTTGTGATCTGATTTTGGTTTCGTTTTCGTTTCCTGCCCAGAAACCATTCGCCTTTATCGTTCTGGCTGCCATCAGCTTGGCCGTGGTGGAGGGTCGTCCCGCCAACCAATATCTGCCTCCTCTGCCGGTGAAGGAGATATCGGTGGCCCCCACATTCCAGCAGGTCGTGCAGCCGCAGATTCAGAGCCAGGTGCAGCATGTGGTGCAGCCGATTCAGCATCAACTCCACGCCCAAGTCGAGTCTATCCAGGCCTCCGTTCCGCTGGCCAGCTTCACCATTCAGTCGGCTCCTGCTCCTGCTCACGCTCACGTCTCTTTGCCAGCTCCCCAGATCAGCTATGAGCAGCCTAAGGCCATTGTTGCTACACAGAAGGCGGTGAGGAACGCTTATCTGCCCCCCGCTCCTGTCCAGCAGTTTGCTCCAGCTCCAGTCCAGCAGTTTGCCCCAGCTCCTGTCCAGCAGTTCGCTGCAGCTCCCGTCCAGGAATTCTCCACAGCTCCTGTCCAGCAGTTCGTTCCAGCTCCCGAGCCCGTGGTGGAGACCATTGCGCCTGTGCCCGTTCCAGTTGTTCACGAGCAACATTCGGTGGTTCAGCAAACTTACTCCGCTCCAGCTCTGGCTCCAGTGGTACAGCAAACTTACTCTGCCCCAGAACCAGTGATCCAAGAACAAGTCTACACAGCTCCGGCTCCCGCTCCAGTGGTTCAGGAAGTTGTGCACCAAGCTCCACTTATCCAGCCGGCTCCAGTGATCCAGCAAACTTACAACGCTCCCGCTCCTGTGGCTCAGCAGACTTACTCTGCCCCAGCTCCCGCTCCAGTGGTTCAGCAAACTTACTCCGCTCCAGCCCCGGCTCAAGTGGTGCAGCAATCGTACTCCGCTCCAGCTCCCGTGGTCCATGAACCAGTGTACACTGCTCCGGCTCCTGCTTCAGTGATCCAGCAGTCGTACTCTTACCCAGCCCCAATTCAGCAGGCTCCGGTGGTCCAGGAAGTCATCCAGCAGGCTCCGGAGGTTCACCAAACTTACATCGCACCCTCTACAGTGGTTCAGCAGACTTACTCTGCCCCAGCTCCGGCTCCGGCTCCAGTGGTGCAGCAAACTTATTCTGCCCCAGCTCCTGTGGTCCAAGAACAGGTGTACTCTGCCCCAGCTCCCGCTCCTGTGGTTCAGCAAACTTACAGCGCTCCAGCTCCTGTGGTTCAGCAGACTTACTCTTCCCCAGCTCCGGCTCCGGCTCCAGTGGTGCAGCAAACTTATTCTGCCCCAGCTCCTGTGGTCCAAGAACAGGTGTACACTGCACCGGCTCCCGCTCCAGCGGTCCAGCAGTCGTACTCTTACCCAGCCCCAATTCAGCAGGCTCCGGTGGTCCAGGAAGTTATCCAGCAAGCTCCAGTCATCCAGCAGGCTCCAGTGATCCAGCAAACTTACAACGCTCCCGCTCCTGTGGCTCAGCAGACTTACTCTGCCCCAGCTCCCGCTCCTGTGGTTCAGCAAGCTTATACCGCTCCTGCTCCTGCGGTTCAGCAGACCTATGCCGCTCCTGCGCCAGTAGCCCACTCGATTCCCGTTGAGCCAATCCAGCAGCAGTACAGCGGATATTCCTACCAGGCCCCTCAGTCAGTGCCCGCTCCGGTCGAGATCCCAGCTCCAGTGGTGATCCCTGCTCCTGCTCCCGCGCCCGTACAGCTGCAGCAATCCTTTGTGCCCGCTCCTCCGGCTCCCCAGCCCATTGCCCAGCACACGGCACCCGCTCCAGCTCACGTTGAGGTCGGCACCACCTACGCAGCCAACGGTGGATACCTCTACAAATAAGATGCCCGTGAACGGACCCCGGCGGAGGTCCGAACTCGCATCGAGTTGGAGATCGAACGCTAATCGCCGATCGGTTCATCAGAACTTAATGTTACGTAGCCAATTCCTAGCAACATTTTTGTTTATCCAATTTTTTTTACCAATAAACTGTTATTTGTTATAAAAGAAAGCCTCTTTGATAGGAAAACATTTGTTCATAGCGTTTTGGAATGAAACTATTTGCTTACTTAGGGGAACTCCAAGTTTTTCAACTCTTCTCTAACTTTGAATATTATTCAATTTTTACTTTTGTTCTTATGATAAACATTTTTCGTTATATGGTAGAGAAAAAACAAAAAAAAAAAATCCAATTCAAGCTTTGAGAACCACGCCTTCTTAGTGGCTTCTTAATTTTAGTTGTATTCCTTTGTGACCTTTTAATTCTGTGAAACACCGAAATTAAGTTTTATAAATTAATCCTTAGCGAACTATTCTTCATATCATATATCATATTTGTCAGATACAATTTATTGTTTATATACATTTACTTATAAAATTTTATTTTTGTTTTTCAAAGAATGGAAAGGTCGTAAAAGAATTAAAGCCACTAAGAAGGCCGGGTTCTCAAATCAAAACTTAGAGCCTACCAAAAGCTTTGCTCGAGTGCCATTTGTCACTGGGAAGCCGATGACCTTTAGAAAAGAAAAAAAACTAACTCGTTTGGAAACTCGATATAGGACATAATCCTGAAACAGATCGCGACCCTTAAACTTTTACGCTCCATAGAATTCACAAGTTGGAAACGGGCAAATGTGAATATACAAAGGAAAACAAGAGAGGAAGGATAGCTTCAAGGTCCGGAGCTTAGAATACCCTTGCAGACTAGTTGCCTTCAAACCCTTCAAACACAAGAGTCACACAAGAGTTACAAACACAATCACTCATTTTCTCACATCGTTCCTATGGCAGCTATGAGATGTAGTGTTCCGATTCCGGCCGTTCCGACTTATATACTACTGCAACAGAAGAAGGGTTCGTGCAAAGTTTCAGCTCAATGGCTTTAAAACTGAGAGTCTAGTTTGCGTAAAAACACACAGACGGACATGGCTAGATCAACTCATGTGGTGATGCTGATCACGAACATGTGTACTGTATGGGGTCGGAGATGTCTCTTTCACTGCTATGCAAACTTCTGGTCAATGTTATAATACCCTCTGCCACGGTATAATAAGTTCCTTCGAAACAAAAGAATATATATACATATTTCAGAAATTTACTGATTCCGGCTAGAAAACCTTTCCGTTGTAATTTTTTTTTTTGTAAATCTTGGACATATTCTACTTGCGTTCGCGTGGGGTGATGTTTGGCGAGTTCCCGAGCAAGGCGAGCATCGGCAGATCGGCCTTTCGCTTGAGAGTCTGGTCAAGGATGGGACTTCCGAGGGTTACTTTATATGCTTTATAACTTGCACTAGATACGGAACGCAAAACAAAACAAATTGCTGGTCGGAAATGCACGGGAAGAGCCAAAAGTTTTTACAAGTTCAAATGCTTCTGCAAAGTCAGTGTGGCCAGACATAAAACATTTACAAAAGCTATAATATATGGTCACATTAATAATATTAAAAACTTAGTTAAACAGTATTTAAATCGATGCACATACTCAATTAGTCTAATTCAAAGAAGGGCAATTCATGCAAATTACCATTTTATTTACTGAACTCCAAAATTACTCGCGGATAATTCGAGTTAGCAACTTAGAATTTATTCATGTCCAGTATTAATCATTTCCTAAACATGATTGAAAAAGTAACATTGTTCGAAACGGTAAACGAAGGAATAATAAATTAGTCAACGTATCTGATTATATCTTACTATATATGTATGCGTGTGCTATAAATTATGCATCGGATACATTATCATTTGATAGCTGAAATGTTTTGTCAAACTGAAAATGTATGGAACTTGTGGTGATATATAAATCAAGTAGTTTCAAGTGGCTACAGAAATATGATTTAGGAGTGAATGTTTCGGTCTTTCCAAGGATGCTCATTTCTGGATAATCCCACTGCTGACTGGGTCAGACTTTTCTGCTCCGAGAAGCATTGTTTTCGCGGAAATTCCCCGCTTATGATTAATGGAGTAACCGCCCGGAATCTCGGCCGTGTTTAAATCCGTCTCGTCAGACCTCTTCTTTGAGGCCTTTTGTTTGGGTCTCATACCGGCTTTTGCTTTGATGGACGAGCAAGTGACGGAACCGAGTTAAGAATGGAGTTCCATAACGAGTTTCGTCCGCCATTTCTCGGGGCTAGATCTGGCCATTTCTTCCCCCTTATCGATGCCATCGGCAATCGGATTTGGATGCGAATCGGGAATCGGAATCAGCAGGGGAGTGGAATGGAAAAAGTCAGAATATTATGAGCGCCTAATGAGCTTCGTTATTATATCACTTTTATACTGAAGGCGATATACATAGTTTATGTCTTTTTACACTTACAAAAAAAAAAACAATGCTGCAATTGTTACAGAATAAAATCAATAACATTCTCAAAATGTAAGTGAAAATATCTTATCTTTTTACCTATTAAAGCAAGAAAGTACCGATTATTAAGATTTTCGAAAAAAAATAAAGTTCGTTTAAAAATGTATGATTTTCCTTTTCCCTTTAAGGTAAATATTTTTTAAGTGTGATATAAAAACCAGAAAATACAATAAAATGTTTGAAAAAGTTCCGATTGCAACCAAACGGTTAGTTAACATATATTTGCATCTGATTTTTCAATCTTCAAACCGTGAAATCTATATTTAACACAAATACTTAATTAGAAACAAGTGCATATTTTTTTTCAGTGTGCTGCGTGTGCTTTTGCAAAAATACAAATCACCAAACCCAATCTCAAGCGTTTGTTCTGGTTTTGTAGCACCATTTGACATTCGTGTATCAAGTTAGCCCAGACATTTTCGCCAGCTATAAATAAGTTGGATCGCCGGAGAATCCATAATAGTGTTCTCCCGTCTCCGGTTCCAGCAACATGGTGAGCTCTAGACCGCGATGGGATCTCCCAGACTCCTCCGCTTTCCAGTCTGCCTTCTTCTGACCTTCCTTGGCATCTTCCAGCAGTTCTTCGCCGTCATCTCTCTGGCCCTCCTGGCCCTGGCCTCCGCCGATGTGAGCCATCTGACCAACACCTACCTGCCCCCTCGCTCTGTGGCCGCCTCAAGCAACTACGAGTCCTACCAGGAAGCCCCTGTGGAGGCCACCAACTCCCTGGAGACCTACGAGGCTGCTCCCGCCGCTGAGGCCACCTTCGAGAGCGAGTCCTACTCGGCTCCAGCTGCTTCATTCACCAGCGAATCCTATGCCGCTCCAGCCGCCGTGGAGACCGCCGCCGTGGAGACCGCCGCCGAGGAGACCGCCTCCTCCTACGTGGCTCCCGTCGTGACCAAGGGCTATTCCGGCTACAGCGCTCCAGCTGTTTCCAGGACCTACATTGCTCCTGCTGTGTCCACCTATACCGCCCCCGTGGTGACTAAGACCTACACTGCTCCCGCCGTGGTGAAGACCTATTCCGCCCCAGCTGTGTCCACCTACTCCGCTCCCGCTGTGGTGGCCAAGACCTACTCTGCCCCAGCTGTGTCCACCTACTCCGCTCCTGCTGTGGTGAAGACCTACTCCGCCCCAGCTGTGTCCACCTACTCCGCTCCTGCTGTGGTGAAGACCTACTCCGCCCCAGCTGTGTCCACCTACTCCGCTCCCGCTGTGGTGGCCAAGACCTACTCTGCACCAGCTGTGTCCACCTACTCCGCTCCTGCTGTGGTGAAGACCTACTCCGCCCCAGCTGTGTCCACCTACTCCGCTCCTGCTGTGGTGAACACCTACTCCGCTCCAGCTGTGTCCAGCTACTCCGCTCCCGCTGTGGTGGCCAAGACCTACTCCAGAGACACTGCCCCCGCCGTGGTGAAGACCTACTCCGCCCCAGCTGTGTCCACCTACACCGCCCCCGTGGTGACCAGGACCTACACTGCTCCCGCTGTGGTGAAGACCTATTCCGCCCCAGCTGTGTCCAGCTACTCAGCTCCCGCTGTGGTAAACACCTACTCCGCTCCAGCTGTGTCCAGCTACTCGGGATCCACCGGTGGCACCGTGTACGCTTCCAACGGTGGCTACGTTTACTAGATCTTAGATCGCAACTCGATGCTAATCATATAACGAAACCTTTTTTTTTTATTCGAATAAAACGAAACAATGTGCTAAAACAAATTAATATTTTTGATTTTTTATTTTGTTTATTTTTAATTTATTGGACATAAATGGACTTAAATTTAATAATGACAAAGAGGCGAAGAAGTTGGACGTTTGTGGTGAGATTTACACATGTGATTTGTACATGTAATTCAAAATTATAGATTGTAATCTTTATTGACTTAATTCAAAATGTTCTATTTATAAATAGGTAATTTGTATCTAGCTTATTTTGTTTATTTTATTAGAGATCACGTTTAATTGGTCCGATTTCTGGTAACCAAATAAGCTTCGATCCATAAAATAAATTAGTTAAGCGTAATAGTAAATTCTTATGTGTATCGTTTTTAATATTTTTAAATTGGATGAATAATTATAAAAATAGTCATTTTACGTCGTTTTTAAAGCAGACAATATTTATTTATTTTACATTACATTAAACGATATTTTAAATATTATAATTTATTTTAAATATCATACTTTGAAACCTAATAATAATAATTTCAAATTATTTTTTATTTTGAACAAAGGTAGTTTCTGTATTTCTTTTTTAGATAACAATTTTTTTTCTACTCTTGCAGTTCCCCAGCTTAAGTCTTACACATTTACTAAATTATAAAATAAAAAATGGAATGATATTACAGTCAAGACATTTTATACAAAGAAAAACGCAATATACGTTTTAAGCTAAACCAAATCCTGGTTGATGTTTTATTGAACATTTTAAACACTCTTTGTTAATTTAAGATGTTTTATTTCTTCCATTTAAGTTTTCTACAAAAAATATTATGTTCCAAGCTGTTATTCAATCGATGTGGGGAAAACTAGTTTATTGCCAATTGATATGCAGTGGCATTGTTTTGCTGATCTGTCATTTCACATTATCCAACATTTTATAGCACAGCTTCCGACTATTGTCCTCTGTTTGCCATAAAAAAAAGTTTGCCATTTCATCTAAGCCCCTTAAAATCGAATTAAAATGTAATATCACCACCACAAAATAGCAGACAATTAACGAGTTGAAGAAATAGTGGATATTTGTATATTGGATTAAGTTCGAAATACGAAATTAAAGACCTTCCTGGCTGCTCAATTACTCAACTCAACCTGAAATTGGCTAAAAAAGTGTTATACCACTTTCGATAGAGACTTCAGACAAGTCAAGAAGTCGCTGACAAATAAATCCAGCGGAATGACAAATAGGCAAATCTAGCAAACATTTATTTACCATTAAGAGCAGAGTTGGGCTTATTAATTATGCTTGCATACCCGTTGAATTGGACCCAATCCAATCTGGTTGGAGATCGCCAATTCATGTCTGTCGCCAGGCGAATCTCCATCTATACCCCATACGGATATATATGCACTCCGAATTGCCGTTTTCGATTTGCATTTCTGTTTGCCTTTTCTCTTGTGAATGGATTGTATTCGCACCGAAGTATAAACATGCATTCATATAAATTAATTTATAAAAATTGTATCGCTTAGTGCGAAATCGAAATCGGGTTAATGTCCAAAAACTTGTTATGGCCCAAACGGGACGGTAAAAAAAAAACATTAACCAACGAATAACGAAAAACGAAAAACGTCCAGACCCACGAACAAGTCAATCGAAAACTGATCTCAGGAAGCTGATCTCAGGAGTTCCTGGAGAGAGTTCGTTCTGAAAGTTCCCGATGAGAATCTCAGCTTAAGCCCATATAAAAGAATGCAGCGGTCCCGCCAAGAATCGCATTAAGCAATTGACAACGCAGGAGGAATCAGGTGCGGATTCGGACTCATTGCACTACCTCACATCGCGTATTTCAAAACTTTCGGTAATTGCTAGTTTATAAATTTATCATGTATTATTAATTATTTATTAATTTCAAACGGAAAACAGAATACAAAAAATATAAAATGGACAACAAAAAATATAAACAAATGCTGAAAAAAATATGGACAATCAAAAATAAAAACATGATAAAACATGCAACAAAGATGACATTGAATAGCAAAATAATCGTTTTAAAATATCGAAATACTGCTAAGTTGGGATATTTAAAATAAAGGGGAGCATACTTTTTAGCTAAGAAAAATAATATAGTTCTGCATATTTCGCAACGTAAAACATTACTTTAAGCAAAAATTAACCAAATATTTTAGAGATTCCAAATTAGCTGTTTATTTAAGAACCTTTTCGTTTAAAATGTTCGTAAATTGAAATGAAATCTCAAAAATGTATGCATCATTAAAGAAACAGTTTCCCCTTTTCAGTCATGCACTCCAAAGGAGTTCAAAGTGCCTTCATCATCACACTAATAACCATGATTGCTTCCACTGGCGCCAAACCAGTGTCACATATGGAAATACCCAAAAGTGACACCCAAGCCGGAACAGAAAAGGAATTAGAGTCCATGGAAACCACTAGACCCATCATCGAGCCCATTAGGTATCACTTCATCACCGAGCATCGTCCCACTTCTTTGGGCCAGAACTATTACTTGAAGCCGGGCCAGGTGGTAGGAACCTTCACTCTGGACACGCCCCCCTTGCAGGTTCGCCACGAGGAGAACGATGACAGGACATTGGGCAGCAAGCACAACATCTTGTTCGTGGCCTACGCCAAGGACATGGTCATGAGAAAGTAAAAGTTGTCTAATAAAACATTTTAAGCACCAAAGAACTCAAATTATTTTAAAGCTTCCATAAGGGTTTTTAAGTCCATAGTGAATACTATTATAAAGAAAACTATGCTCATATTGTGGTCAGCAAAATAAGCTACTAGATCTAGATCTTTAACCTCTTAAAAATGTACAAAAGTAAAGATACAAGCCTAGAAGGCTTTCAAGTATTTTGATAATAAAATAAAGTGGATTTAGTTTGAACTTATTACGTTCATTAAATGTTCAGTACATATAATTCAATTCCACTCCGACATCCACTCTGTTTGATAGTCGCCTGTCAACTGATTTGTTCTTAGTAGGAGCTATCTAAAGGTCTATTCTCTTTTCAAGCCGAATACCCGTACCAAAACTCAGTTCACTATTCACATTATTCAAGTACGCACCACGAACACAAAAGAATAAATTGCTTTGCCTTGTCTTCTCTTGTATTACTCTAATAGAAATGGGTATGATAATTTAAAGTGAATGCTAAGTTCATTGCTTATAATTTGGTATTATCTCTTCGAAATTAATCTTAACTTATTTTTAAATGTCTTAGATCATGTATGAGTCCCATTTTTTTCAATCAGCTTATTGAGTGCTTATCGCTTATGCCAACAAATATGCCAATAATAAATTCCGGCCAGTTAGCTCAAGGGTATTTTCAACTTCGGCCATCATTGTCATCTGTTGTTTTTGAGTCTTAAGCGATTTCTTGTTTGTTGTTAATTCCTCTTCTCCTAAATTTTCCTTTAATTATATAAACGCACGCAAAAGTCATAAACACTTGGGCAAAACATGGTAAAAACCAAGGAAAGGGCGGAGGAGAGTATTGGCCCGATATGTGTGGATTATAATTAATGGGTGCGAGGTGAGCAATCGCTGTTTTTGGACGCGGGCTGTCAGTGCATCATGGGGGCTCCCAATTCGGCTTTTCGCAGATTACTCAGCCGGTCCTAGCCGATCCCAAAGATCTCAGAAAGCCATCGAACCGTTAGCGGTCGATTCTGGCTGGAATGCGATGAGATTGCCCGCCTCGCGGACCCCGCGAACTTCGCACCCGCGGCATCATTAATTACTTCGGCAACTTCCGAATGAAATGAACAGGTCTAAAAATAAACGGTCAAATAAATAACGACTACGACATCCTCCAATCGCGCCACTCTTCAGCTGCACTAACCAACAAGCAACAAGAGCCAAAGAATTAATGTGTAATTATGTAATTAAAATATGCATAGAAACAAATCTGATTAAATGTGTATATATTTATGTTTTCACAACATTTTTCATATTCATCTTAGATTGTTACACATTCGCAGAGGCCATTTTAATTTTGGCCAGACATCTTCGCCCTTTTTTGTCACGTAAAAATCGGCACGAATAATGAATGCTAATTAGACCCTGTACCCAAAGGGTAAAGGGTATATTAAGTTTGTGCAAATGTATGTAACAGGCAGAAGGAGGCGTGGCAGACCCCACAAAGTATATATATTCTTGATCAGCATGACGAGCTGAGTCGATATAGCCATGTCCGTCTGTCCGTCTGTCCGTCCGTCCGTCCGTCCGTCCGTCCGTCCGTCCGTCCGTCCGGATGAACACACGGATCTCAGCAACTGTAAGAGCTAGAAGAACCGTATTACCAGTGTAGACTCTTCTAATACTGAGTAAATTAGAGTTTACTTTTTTAAGTCGGTGCCACGCCCACCACCCCCGCAATTTGTATTTGAATTTTTGCACTGCCCTGCACTGCACAATTTTCAAGCTAAAATTTTTTTTAAAAATACCCATGCAATTGGAGCATAGATTTCTACCGATCCTGAAAATTTCATCAAAATTGGTTAATTAGAAAGCGCACAATAAATACCTAAAGTTTACAGGCGCTAAACACAAAAAATCTGTTTATTTGCGCAAACAAACGGTAAATCGCTTGCGTTCGGTGGTTGATTTTCCTCGAAAGTGCCGCTGCAGCTGCACTGCCACTACCTTCATATACATACATACGAATGTGTATATATGTATGAATTGTGCGTCTTCAATATATTTATACTGTATTAGCTGTCGGTTCAAAAAGTTTGGGTTTGTCGAATGGTTACGACGTTCGACTTAAAACGCGAAGATCTTGGGTTCGAATCCCAGACCGGACTCTCGGTGTGAATATATATATATATATATTTTTTTTTTTTGTACAGGGTCTGTAACAGTCGGGAAACTCGACTGTAACGTTCTTACTTGTTTTTTATATGTGTTTGTGGAATCTATTTTATATTAGGTTAAATTCGTAAGTACTTTATGTAAAGTCTATCATGAAAATCGATCTATACTTGAAATAAAAAATCTTTTAAATCTTTTTAGTAGGAGCTGTGAAACTTGTTTGTGTCGTCCACTGTAATTTAAGCCAACAGCAGTCACCGCAACTATGATCATTGCGTTCTAAGATGTTGCTGTCTTAATTCTTTTGTGTGTGCGTCTCTCTCGGGGATTGGAATGGATCGTTGGGTATGGAACGTTTCGGCTCGCATCGGATCGGAGCAGAGCGAAAGATTTCTACTGGCATTGTTCAGCTTCTCCTATAAAAGTGATGCCCCACAGCGGCTGGGCCATCAGTTCCACCAGTTCCAGCCAGCAGCTTAAAACCATTGGCAGCAGAGATCTTCCACGATGGTGAGTGATTCTTGGATTTTCCGATTAACTATTTCTGATTTATTTTGTTCCGCTCTGCAGCGCTCCTTTGCAGTTGTGATTTTGGCCCTGGCCTCCATGGGAATAGCTTCAGCTTTAAGTAACTCCTATTTGCCGCCCAGTGTGGGTGCCCAGAGTGGGTACAATGCGGCGGCCAGCAGTGCGTCCGGTTCGTATGCGGCTTCGGCTGCCTCGGTCAGGAAGGCGCCTTCGCGGCAGTATTTGGCGCCGGCAGTCGCCTCCTCCAACTTCCACTCCTCCTACTCGGCTCCGGCTTCACATGGATCGTTCTCCTCGGGATCTGCATCCCATGGCACGTCCGCCGCTCCTGTAGCTGCCCCATCTAGGCAGTACTTGGCTCCTGTTGCTGCCACATCCAGGCAGAACTCGGCTCCTGCTGTTTCACATGGATCGTACTCCTCGGGATCTGCATCTCATGCCTCTTATTCCGCTCCTGTAGCGTCCGCATCCAGGCAGTACTCGGCTCCTGTAGCTGCCCCAGCCAAGCAGTACTTGGCTCCTGCAGTAGCTTCCACCCAGAGCTATGCTGTTCCGGCAGTTTCCACCCACAGGAGGAGTGGTTATGCCGCCCCGGCTGTTTCGCACGTGAGCTTCTCCCGATCCAGCCACGGATCCACTCAGGGATCTGGCCAAGGATACGGCCACGGATCCAGCTATGGTAGCCTCCAAGGTTCCGGCCTGCAGTCTGGCCACGGATCCACTCAGGGATCTGGCCAAGGATACGGCCATGGATCCAGCTATGGCAACCTCCAGGGATCCGGCCTGCGATCTGGCCATAGATCTAGCCATGGATCTAGCTACGGATCTAGCCAGGGATCTAGCCATGGATCTAGCCATGGATCTAGCTACGGATCTAGCCACGGATCTAGCCACGGATCGGGAGGCTACGCCTCCAACGGCGGCTACGAGTACCGCCTCAGGCACTGAATGAATCTCTATAAAAGGAATCAAAATTGGCTGAAACCAGAATTTGTACGAAGAATATTTTTTTTACCAATTTAAATAAAGTTTAATGCAAAATAAAATATTTTTTTCCACCAAGAATGGAGTCGTTACAGTCATAAACATAATGCGTTTACATTTGTATGTCTATATGCATATATTTTTGTATATGGATAAAGATAAATATATACAATGAAACAACCCACGTAAATTAAAGGATACATTGATTTAAAGATATAATATACATACACATATACAAAGAACTCCAGGCTTAAAGATAAAACAATAAAATAAGACGAGCTTCGGTGCACGAGGCTTGGAATACCCTTTTTCGAATTAATTTGATTTTGAATCCTTACAAGTTCCCAAATGATGCAACTTTTTACACACATTACTTTGTTTCTTTGTTATACCCTTGCAGAGGGTATTATAATTTTGACCAGAAATTCGGAAAAGAGACATCTGTACGTTTCAACTTGCCCTCAATCCCAACATCGTCTCTCTCCTCCTGTGTTTCCATTTCCATCGACAAGTTTGCGTGGTCCATTTAAATTGTTTGTTATACCCTTGCAAAGGGAATAATAATTTTTCCAGAAGTATGTCACGCAGTGAAGGAGACATCTACGACCCCATAAAGAATATACATTCCTGATGAGCATCACCAGGCGAGTCAATCCAGCCATATCCGTCGGTCTGTCTGTTTCTCTCTGTCTCTTTAGTCTCAGAGTCTTTAAGCTATCGGGCTGCAACTTAGCACCAACCCTTCTGTCCTTCTGTTGCAGTAGTATATAAGTCGAAACGGACGGAATCGGAAAACTTTCAGGATAAGTTAACTACTTATTAAAAAGTAATTTAAACAAGAAAGGAAGGCTAGCTTTGGTACTAGATGCTTTGAATACCCTTGCAGACCAGCTATAGGATATAGTGATCCGATTTTTGGTTTTTAATTTTCCAAAACGTCATTAATGTCCATGAAAACTGTATTTCTTAAGAATTAATTAATTGTCTTGAAAAGCACCAGAGTTATGCTCAATGACCCATTTTCTCCCATCGTTCTTATGGCAGCTATAAGATATAGTGGTCCGATTTGGATGAAACTTTCAGGATATGTTAAAATAGTCATTAATAGACATTTCCTAAGAAATAAATAAAATATCTTTAAAAATGGCGAGTTTATATCACTTTTTTCCAATCGTTCCTATGGCAGCTATGTGATGTAGTGTTCCGATTCCGGCCGTTCCGACTTATATACTACCTGCAACAGATTAAAGGGTACCTACCCTGCAAAGTTTCAGCCCGATAGCTTGAAAACTGAGAGACTAGTTTACATAGCAACCGACAGACGGACAGGCAGACGGACATGGTTAGATCGACTCGGCTGGTGATGCTGATCAAGAATATATATACTTTGTAGGGTCGTAAATGTCTCCTCCACTGCGTAACAAATTCGAAATTATAATACCCTCTGTAAGGGTATAAACAAAACTTGGTTAATAGTTAAAATTCGGTTATAAAGCACTCGTAATATTTTAGTAACTACAAATTTCACAAAAAATTGCTTAGTGGCTAGCGGGCGAAAAAAAAATTGAAAAGTATATATGTCCGGTTGCGTCCATCGTTGCTCCGGATACGGTTGTGGGATTTGCTGCCCATCGCATGGCTTCTAGTAGACGTAGCCGCCGTTGCTGCCGTACTTGGTGTCCAGACCGGAGTATCCGGAGTAGCCCACATCCGCGGGCAGGTAGGAGCGCGATGGCGTCACATAAGAGGTGTACTGCGGCACCGCGTAACTCCTGTAGCTGGACGAAACCACCGGCGATGCATAGCTGCCGGCAGAGCCATAGTATCCGGATCCGCTCGAGTATGACGGATACGCTGAGTACCCGGGGGAGTAGCTTCCGGAGGAGTAGCCTCCTGAGGAGTAGCCTCCTGAGGAGTAGCCTCCAGAGGAATAGCCGCCGGCCACCGGTGGCAAATAGCTGCGCGATAAATGCGACACGTCGGCGGCACAGATGGCCAGCAAGATGGCAAAAATGGCGATCACGGCGAAGGAGTTCTGCAGGAAAATATACAAGGTACAAATTAGAAAATTCAAAATTCAGAACACAACAGATTATCATCGTTTCAAAATATACTGATGCTAATTGTTTATATATTTTCGATTCAGTTATCATCTTCAAAATCAAGCAGACAACTTAATATTGCATTTGACTTAATCAATTTGTAATCCCTAAAATTATGTTATAGTTTATGTATTACTTGGAAATATCTTACCGATAACTGTTTCCTTTACTACTTAAAGGTAATTCTATATTCTGTATATATCATGAATAATTTAAACATTTTTCAATGGTTTTATGGGTAAATTCATTCGATACAAGAAACAACCTATTTTATTATAAAGTATATAGCATGTAATAGATTGAATAATTGTGTAAAATTCATTCGATTTTTAAATTAGAAAATACGTTAAGTAACAATTTTTAATTTGCTAAAAATCGGTTATTTTAAGAAACTTTCGAATTGAAAGAAAACAAGGGCACTTTGGCTCTATTAAATTGACTATTGTGACCAAAAACTTTGAGCTTTGCTCAACTTTTATCTCCCTGTGTATCCCTTTTGTCTTACCATTTTTAGATTATTTTTTGATAGCTTTCGATGGAACCGGGGGCAGGATTCTATAAGCTGTATGCACAGAGTGGAGCCCGATGAGCAACTGTTGCTGATCTGCTGTCGGGCTCTAGTTTTTATACGCTTCTAAGCACGATCTCGCGGATACTTTACTTTACAACTACGACCGATTGGGACGCCTTGGCGCGGACAGGGCCCATTACTCAACGGGCAACCGGACAGAAGACTGCTCTACTCCCAAGCTCCGAAATGTTCGTCATGTTTGACTGTCATCGCATTTGTCGCCTTCGTTGCCTCCATCTCCACCTCCTCCCCCTCCTTCTGCTCCTCTCCTGATATGATGAAGAGAAGCCCCCAAAAATTGTCTGGCCGTGGAAAAACCACGTTCGGCGAGTCGTGCTCCGATGCACTCGGAGAAATAACCACACAAAAAGGAATACACATTTTATTAATTCGAGTTTGTATTTTATGTTTTCAAAAAGTAATATTAATGTTGGCGTAATGAATATTTTCCAAGTGTTTTAATTTTTTTAAAGTTAATAAAATCCTTAAATATTAATACCAATAAATTATAGAAACTATTTGTCTACTTAAATAATCACAGCTTTATTTTTATAGTCAAAAAACAAAAATATTTATTAGACAAAAATAGTCAAATCAAATGTAATAATTTCCTTTTTTTATATATATATCTATGTTAGTTCCACTATCTAGTACTACTTCACCACGGTGCTAACTGTTGTGAAAAAATAGAATACCTTCTGCAAGATTAACATATATATGTACAACGACATATAAATGTACATATAATAAATGAAACATAGTCAAGTACAAATTCAAACAAAAATTATCCAAATAAGCGAAAAAATAAATTCGTATGCACCTAAAAGTGTATTCGATATGATCTACATTGTTTTTCTCCGAGTGTACTCACAGGTTTGGGTTTGGTTTGGTGTTAGTTTGGTTTTTACGAGTGCGGCACGCCTCCCACGGCGTGTGAACTCGGATATTCGCACTCGCATTCGGTCTTTTTCATTAATTATACAATTTGTGAGCGCTATTTGTGTTTCAGTTTCGGTTTCTAAGCGATTCGGGTTTTGCCTCGGATTTTTGTTTTTTATGACAATTGGCGGTCGTACCCCTAAAGCGCTTTGGTCTTGTTAATATCCCGTCGCTCATAAATCTCGCGGCCATAACCGTTATTAATTGTTGCCATGGGTCATCAGACGATGTTTCGGGTTTCGCGGGTTCTCATTGCAGCATCCCAGCTTCCCAGCATCCCCCACATCCGTCCATATCCGTCCATATCACGCCCGGAGATATGTAGATGTCTAGCTGGAGCTGACATCATGGCATTGCCAGACCATTAATCACTCTCTTTTTGGTGCAGTCCTTTTGCGATATTCGACAATCTTGGCCGATATGAAAATCAGTTCAGTGCAACCAATTAGTTCAATTTGATCGCGAATATTTGCGATCATCCGTATGATGAACAAATACATTTAGATACAGCCATAGAACCTTGTGCCTTTTTGTATGTAAAAGGGAGAGAAAAGCGTATGAATATATGTACATATACTCGTATGTATTCTTGATCAGTATCAATTGCCGAGTCGATGTCCTTCTGTCTGCCCGTCTGGATGAACACCAAGTGGAATCTGTAATTCGTCAACCATTAATGATACAGATGAACTTACATATGTATGTTCAATAAATTTATATTCACATAACGAAATTCCTGCAGATCGCATTATTTTCCTTTAAGATTTCTCTTTTTTGAAAATGTTTTTTTTTTTTTTTTTTTTTAATTTTAAAAAAAAAAAAGAAAGGAAGGCTAGCTTCGGTACCCGAAGCTTAGAATACCCTTGCAGACCAGTTGCCTTTCAACTGTTCGATCGATTGTATGACAGCTATAGCATATAGTGATCCGATCTTTTGTTTTTAAATTTCTAAAAAAAGGCTTAAATGCCTATGAAAACTTTTTTTCTCAAGAATGAATTAATTGTCTTAAAAAACACCAGAGTTATGCTCAATGACCCATTTTTTCCTATCGTTCCTATGGCAGCTATAGGATATGGTAGTCCGATTTTGATGAAACTTTCAGGATATGTTAAAATTGCTATTTAATAGAGTTTACCAAGAAATAAACAATATATCTTAAAAAATGGCGAATTTATGACACTTTTTCCCAACCGTTCCTATGGCAGCTATGTGATGTTGTGTTCCGATTCCGGCCGTTCCGACTTATATACTACCTGCAACAGATTGGAGGGTCGGTGTAAAGTTTCAGCTCGATAGCTTTAAAACTGAAGGACTAGTTTACATAGCAACCGACAGACGGACAGACGGACAGACGGACAGACAGACGGACATGGCTAGATCGACTCGGCTGGTGATGCTGATCAAGAATATATATACTTTATAGGGTCGGAAATGTCTCCTTCACTGCGTTGCAAACTTCTGGTCAAAATTATAATACCCTCTGCAAGGGTATAATAAAATATGCAAGCATATATGGTCAAACTGAACACTTAATCGGTCTCCGCGTTTCTTTCTACGCTCGTTTTAAGCAATTAATGAATTTAATCACAATTTCAAAACTCGAAGCCAAATCGAAAATCAGATAAACTATTTGAATTGTAAACTTTTGTTTTGATGACTTGTTTTCAAGCCTCGGCTTCGGTCACTATTTTGTAGCGGCACTTATCCAGGGCGAGAAACGGAACCCGACCAACGGTTTCCCGTTCCGTGCCTTTCCAAGCTTTCCAAACCACGAAAGAGCGACAACAAGGAAGAAAAGTGAGAGAACGACATCACCGTCGACAGCGACGCTGGCAGCGAAGTGAGTCGCTTAAAAGGGAACTGCAAAAATTCTCCTTCCACTCGACGAACAAAATTTTGAAGCGATCGGACGAAGTGATTTTCGTTCTGTTCTGTTCTGTCCTGTCCAAGTTTTGGCCCTTATTTGTCGCGTGTGAAAGTGGTAGTCCTAGTGAACTGTTTCTGTGTTGGATGTGCGAGGAGGAGGAGCCCCCCCTGTGCTCCAGCGTGATAGTGGGAGGGATTTGCGGGTTAAAGATGAGCGCCAGCCGGCGAGGCTTCAACATAACCTCTCAGACACGCGGTCGAAATCTCACTCGTGACTTTAGTTTCCATTTACCCGCGGGAAAGGTGGCCAAGCAGGCTAACCAGCGCAGCCATGGATACGGGCATGGAGCTTTGGCGGTGCTGCTGCTCCTTTGCGGTGCGCTTGCTGCCGGCGCGGCGGGATCAACGGACACGCGGTGCGATGCAGGACAATTCCGGTGCAGAGACGGCGACTGCATCTTACAGGCGAAGATGTGCGACGGACGCAGAAACTGCAAGGACGGCTCGGACGAATTGGACTGCGGTAAGCATAAGATCTCGGATCTGGATCTGCAACGTTCCACCTTTAGTCACTACACGAATTTCCGATCAGTTCCGTCAGATCTAAAATTTGGTTAGCAGCAAATGTATGTAACAGGCAAAAGAAGACGCGTCAGCCCGCACAAAGTATATACATATGTATATGTATTCTTGATCAGCACGACAAGCTGAGCCATGTCCGTCTATCCGTCCGTCCGAAAGAACAAACGGATCTCAGAAACTGTAAGAGCCAGGGAAACTAATGTAGTTAATTTTTTTGGTGGTGCCACGCCTACCGCCCTCTCAATTTGTATTTTAATGTTTGCACTGAATTTTTTGTTTAATGTTTTTGCATGAATTTCTACCGATATGGAAAGCAAACTTGAATAAGCTCGGAATCTTGGATCGGAAGTTTGTAACGCAATGAAGGAGACATTTCCGACCCTATAAAGTATATATATATTCTTGATCAGCATCACCAGCCGAGTCGATCTAGCCATGTTCGTCTGTCGGTTGCTATGTAAACTAGTCTCTCAGTTTTCAAGCTATCGGACTGAAACTTTGCACCGACCCTTCAATCTGTTGCAGGTAGTATATAAGTTGGAAGGGCCAGAATCGGAACACTCCATTACATAGATAATTGATTGATTCTTTATAAATCACTTTTAAATAACTATATTAAGCAATCCTAAAAGTATCATCAAAATCGTACTACTACATCCTATAGCTGCCATAGGAACGATCGAACGGCTTGAAGGCAACTGGTCTGCAAGGGTATTCTAAGCTTCGGGCCCCGAAGCTAGCCTTCCTTTCTTGTTTTGAATAATATCGAATACCTAATACCTGTGATTTTAGATAATTCTCGTGATCAATTGATATCAACTATTCAGTATTCGAACATATCAAAATGGGGGATTATGTTTTGAATAATTATACTATCGAATCTCTGATACCTCTTATCACAATTCTCGCGATCAATTGATATTATTCGACTTCTTATACCTCTTATTTGATCCGATCTGTTACAGACTACAGATTGTGCCGACAGCCACATTGGTTCCCGTGTGCCCAGCCACACGGAGCCTGCCTGGCAGCGGAACTAATGTGCAACGGCGTTGAAAACTGCCCCGGCGGCGAGGATGAGCTCCACTGTCCCAGCACATCTCTGTTTGGTTTGCTGGGACCCCAGCGGCAGCGGCGCAACTGCAGCGACTACGAGTTCACCTGCCAGCAGGATCGGACCTGCATTCCGCTGGAGCTGATGTGCGACGGACGGGCGGACTGTGCGGACCGGTCGGACGAGGTGGCCGGATGCCAGCGGCAGAAGGCGGGAGAGGGTAACTGTAACTCCGCCGAGAGCCACCTGTGCTCCAATGGACGCTGCTTGAGGCGCAAGCAATGGGTATGCGACGGCGTCGACGACTGTGGCGATGGAAGCGACGAGAAGGGATGCAGTGAGTCCTAATCTTTATTTATTAACTATACAGTCTACTCCCAGTGCTACAAGTTATGCGCTTATTAAATAGTAAACATACGGGTAATATTCTGAAAATAAAACAATTTACACTTTACAATTCCAAATAAAATTGCAAATTTATTCCCTAAACAAATTATCATCATTATCATTCCACTTCAGCAAATCTCTGCGAAGCCCAGATGGGCAAGTTCCTGTGCCGCAACCACGAAGGCTGCCTACTCCTGAGCAAGGTGTGTGATGGCAGTCGCGATTGCTCCGATGAAAGCGACGAGACCGAGGGCTGTCATGTCCAGCCGGATTGCAAGACTAAGAAATGTCCACTAGGTGCCAGCTGCCACATGATGCCCTCCGGCGTCGCCGAGTGCCACTGTCCCGCCGGATTTCGGCAGGCCAAGTTTGAGGACAAGTGCGTTGATGTCGACGAGTGCCAGGAACAGGAGCAAGGGCAGGGTCTGGACCTGTGCAGCCAGGCATGCGAGAACACCTCCGGCGGGTATCGGTGCGTCTGCGATGCGGGCTACTGGTTGTCCAGCGACAACCATACTTGCCGGGCGGCACTTCCCGCGCTCTCCACGGAGTCCCACCCGGCCCTGCTTCTGTACACAACCCAAATGACGGTAATGGGAATGCACCTGGAGGAGAGCAACAGCCGCAACCATGTGTATCAGGTGGCCGGCAACCTGACGAAAGTGATCGGAGTAGCCTTCGACGGCAGTCACATATACTGGACAAACATCCAGAACGAGGCAGAGAGCATTGTGCGGGCCAGGGGCGATGGATCCGAGGCGGAGATCCTACTCACCTCCGGACTGGATGCGCCAGAGGATCTGGCCGTGGACTGGCTGACGCAGAACATCTACTTCTCAGACAACGTGATGCGTCATATAGCCGTGTGCTCGAACGATGGCCTGAACTGCGCCGTGCTGGTCACCGAGGACGTGCACCAGCCGCGATCCCTGGCCCTGTGGCCACAGCGCGGCCTGATGTTCTGGACGGACTGGGGTGCCCGGCCGATGATAGCCCGCGCCTCCATGGATGGGACCCGGTCGCGACCAATCGTTAGCGATAATATTCACTGGCCGAATGGCATTGCCCTGGACATGCACCAGCAGCCGCAGGGCAGGATTTACTGGGTGGACGCCAAATTGGGCAGTGTCCAGACGGTGCGGCCCGATGGATCTGGCCGGCGCACCGTTCTCGACGGCATCCTTAAGCATCCGTATGGCCTGGCCCTGTTCGAGGACCAGCTCTTCTGGTCGGACTGGGCCACCAAGAGCGTGCACGCATGCCACAAACTCTCCGGCAAGGGTCACCGAGTGCTCGCCAGGGATCGTACCATCTACGCAGTGCACGTTTACCACCCGGCTAAACAGCCGGAATCGTCTCACGGCTGCCAGACAGCTCGATGCTCGCACATCTGCCTGCTGGCGGAGTCGGAGGCTGGTGGCCACAGTTGCGCCTGTCCGAACGGGATGCGTTTGGGGCCGGATCAGCAGCGCTGCACGCGGACGGAGAAGCGGCACCGACTCTTCGTCGGGCTGCGCCAAGTGCTGCTCGAGATCGAGCATACCGCCTTCGGACGCCACGTGGTTAGCCAGTCGCACACGCTGGGCTGCTTTATCGACGAGCTGGTGTACAACAGTGTGAACGGCAGCCTGATGATAGCGGACAACAAGCAGCGCCTGATCCTGGAGTATCACCCGGAGCACCGGCAGCTGGACACTTTAGTAAGCTCTAACCTTGGCAATGTGAGTGCTTTGGCCTTTGATCATCTCAGCCGGAACCTGTACTGGGCAGACGCGGAAAGGGGCGTGGTGGAGCTGCTCTCGCTGCAGACCCGCCACCGCGGACTTGTCCGCTTCTTTCCCGGCCAGGAGTGGCCGGTGGGACTGAGCGTCATGCCCGCCGATGGCTTTCTGTATGTGGTGCTGAAGTCCCGGCGGCACAGTCACATCGACAGGATACCACTGAGCGGAAAAGGAGAGCAAGTGCATGTGTTTGAGGACGATCTGGGTGATGACGACATTCGACTGACGGCCGATCTGGAGACGCACACTCTCTTCTGGGCGGACAGCGACCTGGGGAGGATCAGCTACTCGGATTACCGCACCGTGCAGGAGCACACATTCCGCAACAAGCTGAGGCGGCCGTACGCCTTGACCCTGGTGCAACAGGATGTGTTTTGGAGCGAGTTGGGGTCGCGGGGCATTTACTGGGCGCACAAGAGCAATATGGGGCCACGTAAACGGATCGATATCGAAGCTAAGGAAGACCACATCGCACCGCCTCGCAGGATTCCCCTGGCCGGAAGTTCGCCAATTAACAGGGAGTCACATCCTTGCCAGCAGCAGAACGGCGGCTGTTCGCACATTTGCGTCGGCGAAGGTTCCACCCACACCGTATGTTTGTGTCCGCCCGGCTTCGTGTTCCGGGATGCGGGCAACCGCACCTGTCTGGAGGCTCTGGACTGCGAGTTTCGGTGCGGCAGCGGCGAGTGCCTGACGATGGCCCATCGCTGCAACAGGCACCGCGACTGCGTGGACAACTCCGATGAGGCGGATTGTGACGAGGAGCATCGTCGTAAGGCACAAGTCATGTGCACCAACCGGCAATTCGCCTGCCACAGCGGAGACCAGTGTGTCGACAAGGAGAGTCGCTGCGACGGGCGCACCGATTGCCATGATCACAGTGACGAGCAGCACTGCGAGAAATTCGGTAACCAAATCAAATATCCGCCTCCATTATCCGTATTCATTGATCCTTAATCCCTTCCCTTAGACAAGACGAAGAAGTGTCACGCCCATCAGCACGCCTGCGACAATGGAAAGTGCGTGGACGCTAGTCTGCTATGCGACGGAACGAACGATTGCGGCGACCACTCGGACGAGGTAAAGTGCGGAGATGCCGCCGTTGGCTGCGAATCCGGGATGTTCCGGTGCACCCGAGGTGCCTGCATTCCAGGCAGTTGGGAGTGCGACGGACGTATCGATTGCAGTGACGGGTCCGATGAGC
>JAJJHY010001195.1:554562-568774 GCA_021224005.1 Drosophila setifemur
AGACGGACAGACAGACGGACAGACAGACGGACAGACAGACGGACATGGCTAGATCGACTCGGCTGGTGATGCTGATCAAGAATATATATACTTTATAGGGTCGGAAATGTCTCCTTCACTGCGTTACAAACTTCTGGTCAAAATTATAATACCCTCTGCAAGGGTATAACAAGAAAGAAAGGCCAGCTTCGGCGCCCGAGGCTTAGAATACCCTTGCCGACCGATTGCCTTCAAACCGGTCGATCATTTGTATGGCAGCTATAGGATTTAGTGATCCGATTTTTTGTTTTTAATTATCTTAGAGGCTTTACTGTCTATGAAGACCATATTTTCCAAGAATGAAAAACACCAGAGTTAGGCTCAATGACCCATTTTCCCCCATCGTTCCTATGGCAGCTATTGTATAGTATGTAGTATTCCGATTTTAATGACACTTCCGTGATAGGTTACCATACTAGTAGTTATGAAAAGTGATTTAAAATGGAGAGAATGGGTCATTGACCATAACTCTGGTGTTCATCATTATAGTTAATTCATTCTTGGTCAATATACTTTTCATACACATTAAAGCCATTTCAGAAAATGAAAAACCCAAAATCCGACCCCTATAATCCTATATATGTCATACAAACTATCCAACGGTTTGAGGGCAACTGGTCGGCAAGGGTATTTTGAGCTTCGAGCGTCCTTTTCTTGTTTTATTTAAAGTTTTACGAAAATATTCTGGTTTTATGATTGATTTTATGTTAAACAAATCATTTCTAAAACCCAGACAAGTTAAAATATTATTATCTTAAAACATTTATAACAAGAAAATAGTTTTTATCGGGCACCGAAGCTTAGAATACCCTTGCAGAGCAGTTGCTCTTAAACCGTTAAATCGTTCGTTTGACAGATATAGGAGATAGTGGTCAGATTACTTTTTATACCCTTGCAGAGGGTATTATAATTTTGACCAGAAGTTTGTAACGCAGTGAAGGAGACATTTCCGACCCTATAAAGTATATATATTCTTGATCAGCAACACCAGCCGAGTGTCTGTCCGTCTGTCGGTTGCTATGTAAACTAGTCTCTCAGTTTTAAAGCTATCGGGCTGAAACTTAGGACCGACCCTTCAATCTGTTGCAGGTAGTATATAAGTCGGAACGGCCGGAATCGGAACATTACATCACATAGCTGCCATAGGAACGATTGAGAAAAAGTGCCATAAATTCGTCATTTTTTAAGATAACCAATTCATTATTTACAAATCTATTTTTAATGACTATTTTAACGTATCCTGAAAGTTTCATAAAAATCGGACCACTATATCCTATAGCTGCCATAGGAACAATGGGAGAAATGGGTCATTGAGCATAACTCTGGTGTTTTTCAAGGCAATTAATTCATTCTTGAGAAATACAGTTTCCATAGACAGTAAAACTGATTTAGGAAATCAAAAACCAAAAATCGGATTACTATATCCTAATATAGCTGCCATACAAATGACCGCACAGTTTGAAGGCAACTGGTCTGCAAGGGTATTCTAAGCTTCGGGTACCGAAGCTAGCCTTTCTTTCTTGTTTTTAATTCTCTTAATCGGCTTTAATGACGAATTAATTAATTATATGAATACATAAAGTTTTGCTCAATTGCCCATGTTTTCTCATAGTTACTGTGCAGCTACAGGACATATAAATCATATTTGAATGGTAATTAGAGTCAATAAAAATAGTAATTTAATAGTAATTTCTAAAGAAACAATAACCATTCCTTTGGCAAACAGACAGAAGGATGGTGATGCTAATCAAAGATATATATACTTTAGACGGTCGGAGATGTCTCCTTCACTGAGTTACAAACATATAATACCTATTCAAGGGTATGAAAATAATTTCCTGTTCTGAAATTTGTATTTAAGTTGTAGACAATTATTTCTGAGTTTTAGATTTTGTAAAAATTTCGGAATCTTTCTGAGAATTGCGATACTGTAAACTTAAAGTTATCTGAATTATGTGATTAAATAATCTCTACTTCTTAAATATGTTTTTGGGTTTTAAAAAATAATGTCAAAGTTTTACAATTTGCAATTCATTTTAAAATACTTTCAAAAATTGTGTTACTCTGAAATTAAAAACCTGCTGCGTTGTCCTTCTAGATTTTTATACCCTTGCAGAGGGTATTATAATTTTGACCAGAAGTTTGTAACGCAGTGATGGAGACGTGTCCGACCCTATACAGTATATATATTCTTGATCAGCATCACCAGCCAAGTCGATCTAGCCATGTCCGTCTGTCTGTCTGTCTGTCCGTCTGTATGTCTGTCCGTCTTTCTGTCTGTCTGTCTGTCTGTCTGTCTGTCCGTCTGTATGTCTGTCCGTCTTTCTGTCTGTCTGTCCGTCTGTCGGTTGCTATGTAAACTAGTCTCTCAGTTTTTAAGCTATCGGGCTGAAACTATGCACCAACCCTTCAATCTGTTGCAGGTAGTATATAAGTCGGAACGGCCGAAATCGGAACACTACATCACATAGCTGCCATTGGAACGATTGGGAAAAAGTGCTATAAACTCGCAATTTTAAAAGATATTTTATTTATTTCCTAGGAAACATTGATTAATGACTATTTTGACATATCCTGAAAGTTTCATTAAAATCGAACCACTATATCCTATAGCTGCCATAAAAACGATGTGAGAAAATGGGTCATTGACCATAACTCTGGTTATTTTCAATTGACCAGTTGACCAATTGAGAAATACAGTTTCCATATACATTAATGCCGCTTTAGAAAATTAAAAACCCAAAAATCGGATTACTATATCCTAATATAGCTGCCATACAAACGATCGAACGGCTTGAAGGCAACTGGTCTGCAAGGGTATTCTAAGCTTCGGGTACCGAAGCTAGCCTTCCTTTCTTGTTAGCCTTGAAAAACACATTTTAGTTGTTTCAAATTTTCTTGCTATTAATTTTAGTTTTGGAATTTCAAATTAAATCTGTATAAGCATAAAGATTTTGTATATATATATATAGATATTTCTTTAAATTATTAGTAACCATCTTCGGCAGGCAAGTACCCTACACACCTTGGTCGACCAACGGCAAGGAGACGGAGCGCCCACTATCCTGGTGGGAGACATTGACTTTAGCGACGACAATGCCTCAGCCGTACAATACGGGGGAGGTTTCGGAGGCGATGATGCACATGCACGACTTGTGCCGTAAATAGTGGGATTGTATAAAGTATAGTAATCATATAAATGTACATGTTGTTAAGTGTTTATTGATTTCTTAATTATTTATTGCGTTTATTTATTATCGCTCTGTATTCATTATTGTTTTTGCGTTAATTGTTTACCTATGATTGATGTTGCTTATTATGCTGTTTACTTAATATTGTCAATACAAGTGTTAAATATTACAAATAACAAGAAAGGAAGGCTAGCTTCGGTACCCGAAGCTTATAATACCCTTGCAGACCAGTTGCCTTTGAACTGTTCCATCGATTGTATGGCAGCTTTAGGATATAGTGATCCGACTTTTGATTTTAAAATTTCTAAAAAGGCTTTAATGTCTATGAAAACTGTTTTTCTCAAGAATGAATTAATTGTCTTAAGAAATACCAGAGTTATGCTCAATGACCCATTTTCTCCTATCGTTCCTATGGCAGCTATAGGATATAGTGGTGCGATTTTAATGAAACTTTCAGGATATGTCAAAAATTGCTATTAAATAGAGTTTACCAAAAAATAAATAAATTATCTTGAAAAATGATGAAATTATGGCACTTTTTCCCAATCGTTCCTATGGCAGCTATGTGATGTAATGTTCCGATTCCGGCCGTTCCGACTTATATACTACCTGCAACAGATTGAAGGGTTGGTGCAAAGTTTCAGCCCGATAGCTTTAAAACTGAGAGACTAGTTTACATAGCAACCGACAGACGGACAGACAGACGGACAGACAGACGAACAGACGGACAGACGGACATGGCTAGATCGACTCGGCTGGTGGTGCTGATCAAGAATATATATACTTTATAGGGTCGGAAATGTCTCCTTCACTGCGTTGCAAACTTCTGGTCAAAATTATAATACCCTCTGCAAGGGTATAAAAACAAAGCAAAAATGTTGGCAGTTTCATGGATTTCATGGATTAACCATTTAAGAACTTTCACTAATAATTGGACGGAGCTCTAGTTATAAAATGTGATTAAATAATGAATCAATTTATCTTAAATAAGCATATATGACTTTTTTTTAATTTTCGACAGCATCTCAAACTTGACATTTTCTCTACATTTGACGTAGTAAAGGTTCAAATGGTTCGAGAATCGACTAATAAGTATTTTAAATTTCTCGCTCTTGCAAAAATATTATAACGAAAAATAAGTTCATGTTGTATAGTGATCATTTAGAAATCATATAAAATCAACAAAAATATAGTTATTAAGGATTTTTGATTTTTTTTATAATAATTAAATACAAAACTTCGTTTTAACAACACATTGAATTAGACAAAATAAAAACTCATGCGTTTAACGTAGTAATGTGTGAAACTCCCCGAACCTGCTATTTATATTATGGAGTATGCAAATCTTTATAATTATAATATTTACATAATATATATACAATTTCAAAGTCCCCTGTTTCGTTAAAAAAAAATTTAATATCGACTTTGTTTTTCCTCTGTTGTAAATATTGCAATTATCATTGAAAAACAATAGTTAAATGCATTAACGGACTTTAAATAACTAACCCGAGATTAATTTTCCATCCCACCATATATGAAATAAATACATTTAGTTGTGGTTATAAAAATATACACAACATTTTAATAACATTTTCAACATTTTGTACTTAAGATAGGCAAAAAAAAAGATTATTTTTGTATGGTTACATATAACAATGGAAGAAATTCGTGTTGGGCTCCCTACGTTTCTAGATACTAGAAGATAATTAACGAACAAAATAATGGTTATAAAGAGTAGATACATAAACTATATGCATATGTGGAGAATATATGTAGGTTATGGGTATGGCTGGCATCCGCTAGCACATGGCACTACAAATGAGGTTGCTGAAGATATATATCTGTAACATTTAAATATAACGAAATAGTATTGTTTCATAAAATGAATCCGAAAGATACAAATTCGAGTAATTGTTCAACCGAATCTCCATACAATTTTACAAATATTTATAATATCTCTATGTATATCCATATGTTCTCAATTCAGAGTCCCTAAAACCCGAACATTTTACCTGGCAAATATATATTGGGCTTAACGCTACACAAATGATCCGGAAAGAGTATTTGCATTAATAAAAGAGGTATATATCTCCAGCAACCCTAAACTACAACTAATCAAAAAATAATTTTGCAGAAGGACGAGGGACGTGGGACTTGGGACGAAAGACAAGGGAATAACGGAATAATTTAAATATCCTTGGTGGCTAAAGCTATTTTGTGTCCGTTCGGAGCCGAATCGGAGCTGGATTTGAAGTTGGCGCCGACGGATGCGGATCCGGCTGCGTTGGCCAACCAGAAGGCACTTCCTCAGACGGACTTAATCAGGCGATCCTGCCGCTCGAAGAGTTTTGCCTTGTTGGCCAACGTCTCGGCGGCAGTGGCTATCACACCGTTGGTGGCGCTGGCACTGCTGGCCAGTCGGTCCTCCATCAGGGTGGTGAGGCACTCCCGGAAGGCGAGCAGGAACTCATCGGCGTTCTCCAGGCTGAAGCACATAGGCGGCTTTAGCTTGATCACGTTGTCGTTTGGGCCGTCAGAGGAGACCAGCACCCGGTGGAGCTGCTTCATACGGTTGACCACGCAGTGGGCGGCCTTCTTGTCCGGCGTGCGCTCATCCCGCTCCCGCACCAGTTCGATGCCCACGAATAGTCCCGCGCCCCGCACATCGCCGACGCACTCAAAGTCCTGTTTCAAGCGGTTGCACTCGCGCAGCAGGTAGTCCCCTAGGACGTGGGCGTTGTGCTGCAGACCCTCCTCGTCGATCACCCGCATCACGGCGTTCGCTATCGCACAGGACACCGGATTGCCGCCGTACGTATTAAAGTAAGCCACTCCAGTGGCGTGGAATGCCTGGGCGATTTCCGGCGTGGTCACTACAGCACCGACTGGATGACCATTGCCCATCGGCTTGGCCACGCTGACAATGTCCGGAACGACGCCCTGCGTCTCAAACGCCCAGTAGTGGCTACCCACCCTTCCGAATCCGACCTGGACCTCGTCCGCAATGCACACGCCGCCGGCGGAGCGCACAGCCGCATATACGGCCTGGAAATAGCCGGCCGGCGGCAGGATCTGCCCGCCGCAGCTCTGCAGGCTCTCTGCAATGAAGGCAGCCACGCCCTCTCCGCGGGCCACCTGACGCTGACAGATTTCCTCGATGGGGCGGGCGTAGAGCGCCCCGAAATCCGCATCTGGATACATCTTGTCTGTGAACTGGCCGCCATAGATGTCCGGGCAGGGGGCCACATGGACGTACTCCGGCTTCTGCTCGCCGCCCGGCTGGTTAAACTTGTACGGCGACACCTCCATCACGGACTGCAGGTGACCGTGGTAGGCACTGCGGGAGGAGCGCAATAGAAACGAATATCAGTTGGGTTTCTTGGTTTGCGCGGAGATTAGCTTTCATAAAGTGGAAGAGGAGAGACTTACTGGTCCAGGGTGATGACGTCCTGGCGCTTGGTAAAGTTGCGGGCCAGCCGCAGAGCCAGGTCGTTGGCCTCCGATCCGGAGTTCACGAAGAAGCAGACGGAGAGCGACTCCGGCATTTTGCTGGTCAGCGTACGGGCGCACTGCACCAACTCGTCGTGCAGGAAGCGGTTGTTCGTCGAGATGGTGGCCATTTGCAGGGCCCCGGCACGCACCACTTCCGGATGACAGTGACCCACTGAAAAACGGATAACAAATGTTCATGAAGTAAAAGCCGAATGGAAAACTTATGAGTTGCAAACAAACGAGTGCTTTGCAATTATCTCCATTGCTCTCATTTACATTTTAGATAATCCAAAGAGCCACAAGTTAGTGGTGTCAACAATTTGAAAGAAACAGAAAGAATAGAATGACTAGGAAATAATCAAACATTTCATATTAGTCTTCCAAAAGAGAATTCTTGAACTGAAGCCCCAGATCGCTTATTTCATTTAGGTTAGTCCGATCCACCGATAACAAAGTTAAGAGTGATAACTATAAATAAAAACCCATATCAACTCATTTTTCAGACTTTTCTAATCACTAGTCTAAATTTGTTTCGTTTCGTAATCAACAAAATTAAATCAGAAATATTATATTTATACTACTTGTATATGTATACAATTTATTATTCGATTATCTATTGACTTCAATCAGAAATCTAAGCGACACCAACTCAATAATTTATAATTAAGTTATTGGGGCTGCAATTATTAAATGTGATCTGCTAAGCAACAACAAACAAACAACAGAGGTATCCAGCTCCCCTAAGATTATACCACTTTATTTATAGATCGGCGATTGGCGATTGCCGATGGGCTTCGTTTCAGTTTAGTTTGGGTTCTCGAAACGTGTCCAACAGATCTAAAGAACATGCGCACGTGATTCTTCGCTGTCCACCCGCCCAGCTCTCCGTCCGTTGAGCTGTCCGGCCCACCTTGGCGCGTTCGTTATCGCATCGCTTGCGCATCGTATGGACACCGAAAATAAAACACCCTCAGACAGGCCCGGGTCCACTCATCAGCCCATCAGCCCGTCGAGAGTAGGCCCCGACGGATGGGCGATAAGCGCCGGACCCGGTCGACTTCAGTCCGCTCCCGTCAGCTTTTTGGGGGTCAACTACTCTACGCGGTCCGATTGTGCTTCTAATTCTGTCACGGATTCGTCGCCGTATTTCGACTCGGATTCGCGCCTCCACCTCCTCAGGCTGATAAAACGCCATGCTCCGGGGCCGGGGATCACGTGAAGTGCACGCGACGCCATCACGTTTCTAGTTTCTGAAATCATCGCATCTAGTACGAGCATTTTAATGGGGGCTCTCCACTCGCATTGCGTCCGCTCGCCAGCTGATTAGGTTCTTCGCAAGGGGCATGACCATGGGGGAGTCACTGTTAATTGGGGTTCTGTTTGGGTTCGAATTCTACTTCGCTCGAAGGAGGATGGAAGTACAGTTGCGACCAGTGGCAACTAGCTAAGTGCAAGCTTTGATATGACTTATGAATCTATATTTGATCAAATATTTTATAAAACCAAGTTCAAAATTGTCATTTTTCTATTTGTATAGGCAACCCATTATCTTTAGCCGATCCGTGCAAATTTTGACACAATGTCTTCTAGGCGTTTTAATCAGTGCAGGTAGTATTTTTGGAAAGTCTTATCTGATGTTATATTCAAAAATAAACTAGCGCAGCTATTAAAAAATATTTGTAGGGGGTATTGTGCACCCAATTTGTTGACAATGGACTTAGAGTTCTATTGATCCGACACAATAACATAATTCTTCTGTAATCTTATGTTCACAGAGACATCAAATACGAACCAAATGGATTTGTTATATATGTATTTTTTAATCGTAAATATTCTTGTAATCTTAAGATCACAAAGATCTCAAATACAAATCAAACATAAATATTCTTCACTCAATATTCTTCTACATTTGTGTATATTTTGAAATATTCTTTTTATACGTTTTTTTATCAAATCTAATAATTTGTAAATTAGAATATTCAAATTTGCAAAAATAACTTATGTTTAAACATTTTTGGAACAACCATTTTAATACAATATAATATTAAGTAAAATCCTATTTCTCCTGATTTTCTCCTCTTGGGAAGTTATGTCCCCAATTTCTTGTTTCTGAATTTACTTAGTTTTTCGCAACATCCCCAGAGATTTCCATAGCATCGCTGAAGTAGCGTCTGTTTGCCCGACTTTCCACAGCCCACCAAGACTCAGTGGGACATACCCACTGTGTGTGTGTGCTTTTCCGATTATCTGCCCAGAATTTTCCACTCGCAATG
Source organism: Drosophila setifemur (assembly GCA_021224005.1). Classification (NCBI taxonomy): domain Eukaryota; kingdom Metazoa; phylum Arthropoda; class Insecta; order Diptera; family Drosophilidae; genus Drosophila; species Drosophila setifemur. The sequence goes on from JAJJHY010001195.1 coordinate 563,558, forward strand.
TGTGCTGGTGGTGGATGAGTGGTTGGGTGGTTGAGTGGTTGAGTGGCACAGCTGATTGCTCAGATCGCCGGGCAGTCGGACAAATATTGAAACTAGACTACGGATGGACTGTACCCTCCTCCTCCAGACCGTGCTTAGAGCTATCTCGAGTACATTTCCATTCGGCACGAGACGTTCACATGTTGCCCATGTTGCTCTGCTCTGCTCTGCTCGGCTGGCCGAGTGATAAGCAATGGAAAAAGTGGCACGAGATTACACGGAACGTGGTTCGAAGTTTCATAATAGTAAACTAGAAACAACAAGCTTGTTTTGTTGCCGATCCTCGACACGTGCACATGTCTCCTTATCACGTTTTGTGCGACTAGCAGAGGGTCAAGTCAGTTATATTTTCTGTTTTCGATTACTGACTTCCCACTTTGTTATTGATGGGCCATAACAGCCATGAGGCCTTACATCAGATCGGGGGATGGGGGGTCCAACTATCAGTCGATCGATCGCATGATCCACTTTCGAGGTTGACCAAGTTTTGCGATCGCCAATAAAATGTGTAAATTCTGAAATAGGTCAGGTAATGCGAAGTTCTGAGGTTCTGAGGCGATGCAAACATACGGGGAGGGGATATCTAGGCAAAGCCTCTTTAGTAATACGATTAAATACGAGCCTCCGAGCCTACTTCGCCTTTGGATAATTTTGATGTGGAGTGTTTTAATATATAGTACCATTTTGGGATCTCAAATATTTTGAGTTGTCATTAATGCCCTGAATAAATAATCGTTTTCGATGAACCCATGTTACATGTGTGCTTTGTCCCAAAGCTTTATTAACCTGAAATCTTTAGCATACCTGCTAATGACGTCTTCTATGTGTATATCCCATATTGTTAGCAGTTAATGCACTGTTTTTTTCGAGTCCGTAGCCCACAGAGCACAGATTCATGCACATACAATATAGCAATATACAAGTAGGCGCGTTCATTAGCCAAATACAAATAACATACTGCTAATGATCCCCTGAGGCTGGCAAAAAAATCTCTAGAGCCGCAAAAGTTTCACCATTGGCCCCCCGGTAATTATCAGCCCTCGGATTGAACCTGGAACCTAGTTGCCCCCGAGATTTTTTAAGAGGGTGACCCGGCTATAAATAAATAGTGAAACACGATGGACGCCTTATCAGCGCCGCCCCGATTTGGACTCCCGTTTCTATTCGACGATGTTGTTGTTTAATATTCGCATGCCAATGCCCTCCGATTCAGGGCGAAACTAATTTTAACAACACATTGAACTAACTTAATTTGTGGTCTATATTTAAAAATAAATAAGGACAAGCTAACCAATTAATAGTTATTTAACACTTATTTTTAAAATTGATTTCGAAATATTTAAATAGGGTCTTTCTACATATATGTACCTATGGACATATATTTATTTTACAAAATATTCTTTAAAAAAATTATTTTGGATACACCAGGGTGATTTTGAATTTGATGTTTCTCCGATTAAATTATAAAATATTAAATGGAAACGAGTTGCGTCCAATTGCTAGGAATTTAAATCAATAAATTCTTCCAAAAATAACTGTACTCCCAAGTAACATAGAATTTAAATTTTAAAACAAGCCGGATTTAACTGGCAATACAAATTTCAAACAATGTTTTGAGTCATAATTCGAAATTACGAATATTTCTATATTATTCTCAACTGTAGTTGTAAGTGGAAAATTCCGTTGTAGGAAGCGTTATTGTTAAAAAAAAAAAACAAAAAAAAAAACAAACGCGATGCAAACAATTTGATGATTATGCAGATCGCAAAATCAGCAAATTGGCGAATTGGTCTAGCAGTCGACGTCAATCTTCGTTGTTTTTGGTGAGTGTTTTTATTTATATTATTCATTTTTTTATTTTTGTTTTTGCTATGGTGTAGCGGGTACCGTTGTTGATAAGTTGATGTAGTTAGACTGGATTTGACTGGCCCCCTGAACTGGGTGATACTTGTATATGCCACACGTACGTAAATGCCACACGTCATTCGTAAATGCCCGGGCCCGGAATCATTGTTATTATTATTGTGATTGTTATTGTTATTGTTATTGCGGGTGTCTTGGTGACAACGTCGACTTAATCGCCAGTTATTGCAGCTCAGCCGGGGCCCGAAATCCGCGAAATCAGATCCAAGGGGCCGGGCGGAGCAACAGCATCTAAAAATTGAAAATCCGGTGATAAGGCTGACTCAGTCAGTCATTCGCACGGTCAATCGGGAATCGGGGCCTGAACATGCCGCCGGCGTCTGGTCTATATCTATATCTCTATGTCGCCCGTCGTCAGCCTTGAACTTGTTGCCAAATGTCTTCGGAGGAGTCTTTGACTACTCCCTTGCACTTTGCAACCGCACGAACCCAACGCCACAACGTACGCTCATGTACGGATTAGCGGCTCATCTGCTAATCAGCATAAATAACAATAAAACCGAGAATCCAGCCAACTAACCGAGGTTGAAAATTTGCGGGCCCCGGTTCCAAAACATTGCCGCCCTAGCAACTACCTGCAGATTTGACCACTATTACCTTTTGCAGGGAATTCTCGAAGAGTGTAAATCACCTTATAATTGTTATAAAGTGTCCCTTTATTTCATATTTAAATTCTACGATTTTAAATATTCTTCGACGGATTTTAGAGTGTTATTTCACACTATACATATATACATTATTAATTTGTTTTTTGATATCGCATTTCTCCATATTTCTGGACAGCAAATTCTGCGCACAATTAATGCCACATTTAAGTATCATTTAACTGTGATATTACTAAAGACACGACTTAAATACATAAAGAATTATATAACTTTCTTATAGGTACAACAAAAAGCTTTTTAAAAGATGATTATAAATTGAATACAAATTGAAAATAGGATTATATTTAAAATTATGTTTTTTCTAGCAATAAGTATTCTATGACTGGGTGAGATTTATACAAAAATATATAAATATATTAATACTATAGTCAATTTAATTCCTTTTCCCAAAAAATAATAATTGTAAGAAATAATATCCGGTAGATTCACTCACCGTGGGCAACATTGTTAATGCAGTCCAGATATCGGTTTCCCTCCTCATCAAACATGTACTGACCTTGGCCGCGCACAATTTTCAGGGGATCGGAGCGATAAAAAAGCTGGCAGGCTTGCCTGGAAGAGATTGGAAACGAAAATACGTAATTATTGAGGGCGTAACTGGGAAGGGTAATGGCGCACATTCACAGTTGTGAAGCCCACTTGAAGGTGTAATAAAACACCAGGTACAACGTAATGGGCGTAAATGAAGACGTATGTATCTAGGAAATATGCCGGGGCCTGTTCCTGCTGTTTACGAGAATCCCACATAATGGCCAGACTTCACTCGGTGCTATAAATGCCAGTATATCAGTTAAATTTGCACTCATAATCTAATGATAATATATTTGCCAGGCTTCTTGCAATGTTTAATAAACATTTAACGATGGCAAACAAAGAAAATCGCTGAATTGAATCAACTTTGATCTGATTATGGAGTTAAAAAAAGCGTTTACCTTCAAGAAGGTTATTAGAATTGATTAAAACAGTTGACTTACAAAAATGAAAGAAAGAATTAAAAATAAAATTTTGAATTATTAACAATATTGTATACAAAATAATTAACTCCATTCAACAAATGTAAAAGTAAAAAAAACATTAGAAAATTCAATATAATTTTTCAACTTTCATTTTCAACTTAATAAGACTGAATTATTCCATAGGAAAACCATTAATTACAAATTTAAAGATTTCCCGAAAATAGAGTTTCTAATATAGACCGTAACTCAGTTTATAAGTTTTCATGTAACTTCGTTCCAAAATGTTCCATGGGAAAACCCAATGGAAAATTCGCTAATTTCAGTGACGTGCGAAAAGTTGTAAGACCTCAAATGTGCGCCACTTGCTATTTCGGATGTCACGCTTTAAAAAACTGAACAAATATAAATAATCAATAAAGACCAACGAAAATATATGAACGCGCTACTTGGGGCCAATTTCCCGCGTGGCCCCTGTTTTGTTCTTGCCAGCCGATTTTCTTTTTGTATCTTTTTGGTAGATGCAGGTGGCAACAGTGCCAAAAACACAAAAACACAAAAACAATTGGCGACGAGGAAATGATACAGATAGAGGGAGAGGGTGGAGGAGCGAGAGAGCCAGAGCCAGAGCCAGGGGGCCAGAGAGGAGGAGGAAAAGAGAGGGGCCAGCGATGAGTGGGCCGAGTGGGGGATGCCCGCCCGCTCAATTGACCTTGACTGCCAAAGCGAGTGGCCAAGGCAAGGTCGCAGGCTCACGCGGCAAATCAGTAGTTCCCGCAAGGACACACCCACGCCTAAGCAGGATATAGGATATAGCGAGCCTGTGGCAGGATGCCAAGGATAATGGATAGTGGATAGTGGACTCACCCGATATGTTGGTTGCGCAGCTTGATGGTATCCGCCTTGGTCAGCTGCTCGCTGGCCACCGACTTCAGTTGCTCGTGTGCGAAAGGCATTTTTTAGATTTAGTTGGTTGCTATCTTTCACTGTCCTTTTTTCGGATAAATTGTACTTCTCAAAAAGGAAGCGCGCACTTTTCAAAACTCAAAACACAGGCTGGACACTTCGAAAAACGTCGGTTGGCCGATGGAGATCGGCAAGGATGTCACTCAGTGAGCTAAGCTGGGCTGTGCTGAGCTGAAAGAGAGCTGGACGAGAGCTGCGCTGAGGCTGCCGGGAGGCCTTTCTTTTTCTGTTGATGGGCGCTTTGAAATTGAAATTGAAAATCCAAGTTATTTGCTAGCCTTGCCATCGCCGGTGTGACCAGATGCCGGGAGGGCTTTAAGAGTTAAATGGTGTGGCCAGTCGCCAAGCGGTTGGCAACGCAGCCACACTTATCGATAGCCTCGATAATTGTTATTGTTTTGATTTGAGTTTTGAACTTGTCAACTTATTTTGAACTGTTTTTTTTCCCCTTCTCCAATTGCATGCACCAAAGAGTATTGATACAAATCTAAATAAATAATGGAAAATAGGAAAAACATCTCAGGGATTGTCGAAAATTGTGTTAAGTAAAACTACAGTGGTTTATGTTTTTTCTGGTTTCTTTTGTTTTTTTATTCGAGTGTTTTTTTTTTACTTTTTTCCGTTTTATTTTCATTGTTTTAAAATGTATATTTTAATTTCTTCGCCTCACT
>JAJJHY010001195.1:569041-585435 GCA_021224005.1 Drosophila setifemur
CTGTTTATAATATTTTAATATATAATTTAGTTCTTTAAATGGTCATTTTGTTTATTGTTGTATGTTTGAATATATAAAATAAGCTTTTTATATTTAATTTCCATTTTCTTCCAATCTGCTTCTCTATTTTTGTTTTCCATATTATATGTATAATTGGTTAGTTTGCATGTTTTTTATTGTTTACAATTTTTGCTATTTTTTAGAGAAGATTTTAGTTGCAATTATTTTCGCTTTTCATTCGTTATTTTGTGTTTGTTTTTTATTAACTTGATTTTGGCAGAGTTTCCGTTCTTGTGTTCGTAAAAAGATTTTTGTTTGGTTTCTTTTTGTTTTTAATTTTACTTATTGAAATTGTATGTATTTACGTTTGTGTGTGTATTTAAAGCACTTTAGCATCGCTGTGTGTGTGTTGTTTTTGGCGTGAGTGTGTGGGGCAATTAATTAAAGCTATGCATTGTTCTGGTTTTGGTTTTTAAATTGTTTTTTGGAAAAATGGGCGTGGTTGGGGCGGCAACATAAAAACACAAAAAGGGTCAATACAACAAATGGGAAATAATAGAAATTGACAAACAGACGTACCCGCCAGAAGAGTGTTGAATTGTGTTAGTCGTTGCTTGATATTTACAGCGATTTGTTAAAAAATTAGCATGTTCCGCTCCGTTTTTGTAAATTAGATATTTCATTTTCTGTTAGATATTCGATTTGGTTTCTCATTAGGCTTCCAACATGCCATTTGCATCTCCGTGTATAAATATTTCTGTTGCTTACTTTAATTTTCTATTTTTTGCTCTTTTGAATTTTTTTATTTTATTTTTTGTTGTATTAAAAGAACACTTCTGTAGCGTTACTACGGTTTTTTTTGTTTACTTTCTTTTATTTTCCGATGTCGAATAAAACACTAAAATACGCAATGTAAATAAGTATTGTATATATATATTTTTTTATATGTATGTATATATTTTGTTGTATATCATAGTTTTCTTACTGCATGATTCTGTAGGCGTATATATAAATAACGTCGCTTCATTGTATATATATCTATATGTATATANATACAGATACGTATATATATATATATATACTTTATATATAGTTGTATGTGTATGTATATATATATATTTTTTTTTTATGATAAACTTTTTGCGCGTTTTTTATTCGTTCCATTTCCAAGTTTTTGGTTTTAGCAAGCAATATATATAGGTTTTTTGGTATTGTTTTTTTACAGTGCAAAAATGTACAAAGAGAAAATAAACAACTCTACAAGTTGCCAGGCGAACTCGAAAAGAAGGGTTTCTCGGTTTTTAAAAAGGAAACGGAGGCGCTGATCCTTCCCAACTTTCTCTTTTTCATTATCCTGAATCTCTTCTCACAACAATGAAATGGATTTTAAAACGATAGAATTTTATAAAGCCTAAGTTCGATTGCTACAAAAAAATATCCTAAATGTATGCGTGTGTATATTGTGTATATAACTATATATATTTTTAGAGTTTTCTACTACTTTCAAATTTTCTTCATAAGTATTTAAAGTATGAGGTAATGCTTTATTTCCGACTTAAGATTAATATTAATTTATGCGCGTGTCAGTTTTTTTCTGATCTGTTCTCTACGGGTAGCTGACTCGCAGGCCGATCTAACCGAACCATATCCACACCCATATCAGATCCACGAGCCCCACGAAGTTTGCCTGATTTTGAGTCAGAATATTTTTAATATAAGGCTATATACACGTCAATTGCGCACGAGTATTCGAATCTAATTGGGATTTCCTTGAAGGCCTGTGTTGCGAGCAATGGAATTGTCTGACCTGACCATATTTCAGAAAATTTAGTCTGTGAAACCGAAAGAAAAAATTAATTCAAATGGGCTTGCAGCATCCAAAGTATTGGTATTGCTAATTAGAATACTTTCGAAAGCATATGGGCTTCTGATTCTAAAAATATTATAAGTTAGAATGTTTTGAAAAGTTGGGGTTGGGGTTTCTACTTTCGAAATATTTGTTATATAATTCGAAATTCGAAAAAGGTAATCTCGAATCAGAATACTTTCAAACATTTTGGGTTTGTAGTGTCTGGAATAGTTGGTTGGCATTTAAGTCAAAATACTTTCATATATATTCGGAATATTGGAACACTATATCAAAACACTTTTCGAAATATTGCTATTTCAAATGTCAATGCTTTCGATCGAAAGGGGTGCTTCTATTTTTCAAAATATTGGCATCATAATCCTGTGGCAGTTAAATGATATGGGGGAAAGGATTTCATCAAGGGTATGGGTTTTCCTCTTTGGATTTTCAGATTAGAATTTAAGTTAATGTGAAATGGTTGGTATTTGCTTACTTCTAAGACGCGAATTTACAATTAATCTGATTTTGATTCCTCTCTTCGGTTCCCGGATGTAAATCTGTTGTGTACGAGTTTCTAATGGCCAAACTTATTCGCTCATCCTCATCCAGTCCTCGGACTGGTAAACTTAGCTAGCTGAGTCCCAGCGACTAGAGATCTTCTTTGCTGTTCAGTCGAATGTGTTCTGCTACTGGACTTCACATTGCATCTATGATTTGTCAAAACTTTCTGTAAATGTTTGAAATTATCCTCAGTTCACTTGCAATATGCAATGGTCTCGTGTTGTTGCTGTCTCTAATTTCCCAGGCTCGATTTTCGATTTCACTCGGAGCTGCATCTGCATCTGCATCTGCTTCTGTTTGATTTTTTTGGATCGTTGTGTGGCTGTATGTGTTTTCTATGCATATAAATTTTGGAAATTGGTTCACTACGCTTGTGTAAAATATGCGCTATATGTGATCTAAAGGCTAATCGGCTACGTTAACATTATGTTCGCATTTATTAGTAATTTTCTTTAAATGGTAAGTAATTTGTTGTTGCTTTTGCTTGCTTTTCATTTATTGTTATTGAGTGGTTCAAGTCATTGGGTTCTATTTGTTGCATTCCTACAGTTCCATCTTCCATCCTCTCCATCTCAATCGATTCTTTGTCCTATTTGTTTGCTAATTGGATTAATTTTTGTATATATATATAATTTACAAATATTATTGGTTGAACAAAGCGCGAATTTCATTTCCTTTTCTAAATTTTTGTTTCGGTTTTACGTTTGTTCTGTTTTTTTTTTGTTTTGATTTTTGGTTTTTCATGGAAAAAAGTCAACTATATGTTAGATATAATTTAAAAACATGTTCTTCTTGTTGATATTAATGTACAGATTGCGTTCGTTCACAATATATATAATTGAAGTTTTTTTTTTCGTTTCTTTGTTGGCTTTGTTTGTTTTTTTTTTTTTTTTTGTATAAAACACTGCGCCTACTAAAAGTTTACAGTTTACTCGATTGCTTTCAGAACTTGATTTGGATTAATAATAATCCGCATCAGCTTTCGGTTTCCATATACCCGTAATAATAAAAAAAACACGTAAGAGTTACAATATTTATAAAAGACTTTAACCCGTATTTACAACCTCCAAGCGGGGAAACAGAGGCTTTTCTGCACTCAAGGAATTTGTTTTTCTGTTTTTTTTTTGCTTTTAAATAGGGGGGCGGGGTGGTTTGCCATAATTTATAACTATTTATAATATTCTCATAACATATATGAATCCTCAAGAAAGTGGCAGTTACCTTGGTAGGTTTAATTTTGGTGTTTTTTATTTTATTTTTTATTTGAGTGTGATGTGTTGGAGTGTGATGATTGATTTATGGGTTGGTTGGTTAAACGTTGATTAAATAAATCGAATAATAAACTAACAATAATTGTCTCAAATTACTGAACATAACCGCTCGGATTTTGTTTTCGTAAGTTTACCAATCAAATTCCAAAAAATATCTGAAAAAGAAATCAACGAAATATAAAACAAACTTCGATTATTTTGAGTTTTTTTTTTGTTTCGTTTTTTTTTTTTGTTGCTTTTAATTGCATTTTGAAATAAATCGAAAAAAACATATTTATTCAAAACTGCATTATTTGTATATATATAAAAAAAATTGTTTTGTTCATCTTTTTTTGCTTTTTCTTGCTTGTGTGTGTGTATATAAATATAAAAAATTTAAATGTTCTAAAAAATATGTGTTTTAAATACGCAAATACATAATGCATTTAAAAATGAAGCTTTTAATAATGGGAATTAAAAAAATAACACAAAATTTGTAAGCAAAATAATATTTTTTTCCTTTCGTTTTTTTTTGTTTTTTTTTGTTTGTTTAATTGTAAAAAATATAAACTCTTTTAATGCATAACTTGATTTCTATACCAACAAAAACGGTTTCTCTTGTTGATTATAATAAAGTGTGTGTTTGTGTTTGTCTGAGTGTTTGTTTGTGTGTGTGTGTGTGTGTGTTTGTTTGTGTGTGTGTATGTTTGTTTGTGTGTGTGTGTGTATGTTTGTTTGTGTGTATGTTTGTTTGTGTGTGTGTCCACATATGTAAAAATAATGTAATTATCATTATAAAAACATCTGTTCATTCAGTTTGCTTTTGGCTCTGTCCGAAAGACAAAACCAAAAGAAACAAACATCTTATTTTCCGCCTCAGTCGAAGCCGAAGAAAATCTGGCAGTTTGTCTAAAATATTTTCGCTAACTATCTAGATCCATATAGATCTACATATATGTATTGATTTGGTAAAACCTTTTATAAAAGCGATGTTTGAGTAAGTTTCAAAGCGATGTTCAGGTATATAGAAACATTCAAAATTTCTTCAAATTTTCAAATGCATTTTCCTCAATATTTTGTAAAAATTGTTGTCCAAGATTTTGAGATCTTTTGTAAGAGTTAAAATATTAAAAACAAACTGCTCAAGCCAAGAACTTCTTCTGCATCGATTAAGTAGTTTTTGTTTTCATTTGGATATTGTTTGTTACGCGTAAATTTAAAATCCTAAACAAAATTGCTTAACCACAATTATGAAATATATATAGAAGTTTACACATATTTATATATAAATAGCTATTTCCTTTTTTTTTACCTAAACTACACAAATGTATTTATAGAGATAAACATTAAATGAAAAGTCGTTAGCCTAAGCTGCAGAAGAAAAGTTGTTCGCTTTTGTTTTCGTTTTCTTTTTCGATTTTGTTTTCCTTTTGTTGGGAAAAGAAAAATTGTACACAATTAATCTATATATATATATATATATATATATACATATATATATAGATGGGTTAAGCATAGGTCGAATTTTATATATATAACCGATTAACTGTAGATGTAGAAAAAAAAAACTATTTGATAGATCGCCTTAAAATAAGTTAGTTTAACTGAACACATATTTCTTAAAAATCCACAGAGCTTTTAATTTTGTTTCAGGGTTATTATTTATGGTTGCATGCGTGTGGGTGTGGCTGTATCTGTGTGTGCGTGCGTGTGTGTGTTGTGTGTGTGTGTTGGCAGATATTTCAGTCTAAAAAAGTACACATACACACATGAAATCTAGCTGGATTAATATTACGAAAATAAAATAAAAAAAAAACCCTGACGAAAAAGTAGAAATTAAAAATAAATCCAAATTGAATGTTGAACATGAACTAAGTGTGGTGGTGGTTTCTGGAGGGGAATGGCTGTGGATGAGGATTCGTTATGGGATCTCAGAAGAGCAGCAGGATCAGCGGCAGCAGCAGCAGCATCACCAGCAACACCAGGAGCCAGAGCAATAGCCAGATTATGGAGGATTCCCGGAACTCGGGCTGGCTACTCTGGTCGAGAGGCGGCTGTCTCGGCGCCGGCTGCTCAGAGGGAACAGTTCGTTGCTCGGACGCCGTACGACCAGGACGCAGCCTCATCAGCAGGCGCACCAGGCGCTCATAGCCCCAAGCAGTGTTAAAGCCGCTGATGGTAGTGGCTCAACGTCTGCAGCTGGAACTGATGACTCTGCGCCTGGGGCGGCGGCTGCGGATGCGAGTGGGATGTGGGATGTGGATGGGTATGCGGATGCGGGTGCGAATGCGGATGATGGGCATGGCTGTAGCGTTGGGAGCTAGGATAACAGTTTGGGATCAGCGAGTGGTACGCTAGCGCTGCTGCTGCTGCCGCCGCTGCCGATCTGCTGTTGCTGTTGCTGCTAGAGTGGCCGTTGGTATTGCTGATTGTGGCCAGCGGCGGTGGTGCCCCCAGAAGCGGAGGGCGACGCTCAATCCCCAAATCCTTGCTGCGCTCGTAGCTTGCCTTGGGTGTCATGGCTATCGCGGGATTGGCTCCGTCCGCAGACGCGGATTGAGATGTGGCCGTTGCCTTGGCCACCGCTGCCAGAACCCCTGCAACATCAGCAGCCCCCGCTGAGCCCATCGCCGGTGTCTCCAGCAGATGATGGTGATGGTGCTTGCCGATGCTGCTATGGTAATGGTGGATCGCCGGATCGCCGATGTTGATTTTCATGTTGCCGTTGTCCTTGATGCTGCCGCCTAAGTTGCCCGTGTTGTGATTCTTGTTCATCGCACTGATATTGCCGTTGGTGCCACCGCCTGCCATCGTCGCCATCGTCATCGTCGGCGGTTTGCACATTTGGGAACTGGACTCCTTCGTCGCTGCAGCTGCCGATGCTGATGCCGAGGCTGCGGCCGAGGCTGCTGCCACCGCTGCCTGGGCCGTTACCACTGCCGTCATCAGAGTGCAGGAGTCAAGTCTTTGTCATTTGGAGTTGCTCTGCAGCGCCGCATTGATCTGGGTCCATAACTCCTTTTTGCAGGACTTTGATCTGTAGATAGACATAATTGCAGACAGATTAGTTACTTTGATTCTCTCTGTAGGTTATGTATATATTTTCTTTATCAATATTTGTGTACCCTTGCAGAGGGTAGTATAATTTTGACCAGAAGTTTGTAACGCAGTGAAGGAGACATCTCCGACCCTATAAAGTATATATATTCTTAATAGCATTAGCAGTCTGTCCGTCTATCGGTTGCAAACTAGATTCTCAGTTTTCAAGCATCGGGCTGTAACATTGCGCCGACCCTTTTTTCAGATGCAGTTATTATATAAGTCGGAACGGATGGAATAGGAACACTACATCACATAGCAGCCATAGGAACTATTCCGAAAAAGTGGTACAATTTTGGTATTTTTAAAGATAAATAATTCATTCTTTAGAAAGCAGCATTCAAAGATAATTTTAATTTAATATCTTATAGCTACCATAGGAACAATGGAAGAAAACGGGTCATTGAGCATTACTTTGGTGATTTTCAAGACTATTTATTCATTCTTCGGAAATATAGTTTTCATAGACATTGAAGCCGTTTTAGAAAATTTAGAACCAAAAATCAAAAAACTATATCCTATGGCTGCCATACAACCGATCGAACGGTTTGAAAACTACTAGTCTGAAATTTTGTTATTTTCCATGACTTTTAATTTCACTTTGTATTTGAATTTTATTAGGTTTATAGAAGGGTGACTTATGAAATATATATTCTGTTTCCATTTATAAAAACAGTTTTTCCAATACTTAATCTGAATGAATCTAGACTATCATACTCTTACGTCTGTATAACGATTCTTTTCCTGCACCTTTCAATATTGGTAGCACAGGTAAGAGATAAATTGCTTGATAACTAGAGCCAATTTCACGGATTCTAGTAAATAATCTTACAAATATCGGCTTTAACATGTGAGTCAACTGAATTTTCTTTAAATTAGATTTAAAGCAAGGAAGAATGCAAGCACAATCAATATACTCTTGCTGATATATGAGTAACGGGGGGTATAACAAGAACTTACCTCTTGATGGACTGCAACCAGTCCTTGAACTGGGCGCTGCCCTCGGGAGTGATTTGGAAGGCGGCGCGAGCGGCCACCACAATGCTGGCAAACTCCTCGTAGTCGCCCTGCGTCAGGTGGTACAGCTTCTGGTGGATGCACTGGATGTACCTGCAACACACGAACACCCCAACATAAGACTCTGCAAACATTTCAAGAATTCGGTTGTACTCACATTTGCTGGCACTTCTGAACGAGCGGCGTGAGCGCTGAGCGGAGGTGCTGCATCACCATCTGGTGGTTGTTCCTGCCCAGATAGTGGGCCGACTCGATGGCCACGTCGTGCAGGACGAACGGACTTACGATCGAGTTGACCGCGCAGACGCAGAACTGGTGCAGGTACTGGGTGCCCAGCTTCTTGCTAATCCGCAGCAGCCACTTGACATCTTCGCCGTACGGCGGGTTCCGGGCGTACTTTGCCTGCGGCCGATCATCGTGCACCCTCCGCGCCAACGTCTCCATTGCCAGCATTCCCACATTGTAGGCGGCCAGGAGGTACCTCATCTGGGTGGGCCTGTCGCAGGGAGGAGGAAATTAAGAATTTGGTAATCGACAAGTCGCGGAATTCTCACGTGAACTGGTGCGGCTGCCGCTGGCGCACGGGCGGCTGCGAGGGTGGCGCCTGCTGCTGTTGCTGCGGTGGAGGAGGCGGCGCCTGCTGCATGAACGGATACACGGGATGTTGGTGCTGGTGCTGGCGCATGGGCATAACTCCCACGCCCACTCCAACGCCGACGGGCGGGCCATTCGGTGGAGGTGGCGGGGGAGGACCGTAGTAGCCCTGCGGCGGACCCATCGGCGGTCCGGGTGGACCCGCCTGCATCGCTTGGTATGCCTGCGGTGGAAGAGCCTGGAAAGGAGATAGCTGTAGCGATTGTTGGATGAGTAGGATCACAAAAGCCTACCTGAAAGGGGCCGGGTGGTTGCGGCTGTGGCTGGAATCCTGCAGGCGGCTGGCCCGGATGACCCGGCGGCGCCTGGCTCGACATCTGCACCTGCTGTTGCACCACTTGTTGCTGCTGCTGGACCTGCACCTGCACCTGCTGCTGCTGCACCACCTGCTGCTGCTGCTGGGGATTGGGCGGCTGTTGCTGCTGTGGCGGCTGCTGCGGGTAACCGGCATAGGCCTGGGGAGGCGGCGGAATGCCCGCCGAGATGTACATCTGCATCTGGCTGGGCGGATAGTTGAGGTTGTGGTGGTGTGCATACAAGCCCTGGCAGAAGCTGTACGGCGCATAAGGTGCCAGACTGATCGGCGCCAACTGGAACTGGGCCTGGGGATTTCCCACCGAGGGGGGCACCGCCACCGGCGGACCTCCTCCGCCCCCGGGCACTCCCACTCCCGGCTGGCCCATTCCCAGCTGCTGTTGCTGCTGGGCAACCACCTGCTGCTGGACGACCGCCGCCTGCTGCTGCTGCTGTTGTTGTTGCTGCTGCTGCTGCTGCACCACTTGCTGCTGTACAGCCTGCTGCTGGAGCTCGTGCTGCTGCTGGGACTCGATGAGGGCGCTCAGGCTCACCGCCGAGTGGTCCATGGCCTCATCGTGCGGCTCGTGCTCGGTGTTGTTGGGCGTGTTGCGCATGTACAGCTCGTACCAGTAGCGGGCCACCTGGAAGAGAACCTCCGGATAGACGCCTCCGCCCTTGGCCGCAGACTCCACGGTCACGCAGGCCCGCTCCAACATGAGGTCGCTCTGCTCCTTGCATTGCAGTATCGCCCGCTGGATTTCGTTGGGATTGAGTGCAGCCGCGTGCGGCAAAACGGACAGGGCCAGCTCGGCTGCCGGGTAGACCATGTTGCTGTCCCAGCCTCGCGAGGCGCGGTCCGCCATGCCAGCTGCCTCCGGCGGCGTTAGATGAGCCTCCCACGTGTCAATGAGGAAACTGATGGCCGGCGCCCCGATCTCCATCGCCTGGCCGAGTATCCAGGAGACGTGCGACGAGTACGTCCTGGACAGCCAGTTGGGACTCACACAGTTGTGCAGGCCGAGAGCGTAAAGGCCCAGCTGGAAGGCGCACATGTGGAGCGCCCGATGCGGTCCATGGTGGTTCTGGCTCGTGCTGGCCTGCGTGAACAGCGAGGTGGAACTGTTGCCACCCGCCTTGGTCAGCACGTTCTTGGCCAGCTCGAACATAAAGTGGGCACTGGCCTCGGACGGCTGGTTGGGTATCGAGGGGTACGCCCGCTTGCCCTTATAGCGGCTCTCCTTGCTCCGACTGCTGGAGCTGCCGCCGCCAGTTCCGCCTCCTCCGCCGTTGCCCCCGCTTCCGCCTCCTCCGTTTCCTCCGCTGGCCCCTCCACCGCCTCCGGCAGCTGAGTTTCCGCTCGGATTCCCCGTCGTGCTACCGGAGCTGGTGGTTCCATTGGCTCCACCCGCTGCACTCGCCGTGGGCACCATGCCCGACTGGCTGCTGGCCATGCTCAAAGCGCACATGCTTAGCTCCAGCTCAGCGCTCGTCGAGCTGTGCGGCCGGCTGTTGCCGCCCACACTGCCGTAGTCTGCCGGCAAGAGCTCGCAGAGATTGGCCATTGGATTGCACCCGGATGAGGGGCATCCGCCGCCGTAGTCGTGCTCCTCGCGTCGCTGGGCCTGATTACTGGCCGTTCTAACCGGCGGGTTGCTGGAGTAGTAGGCCGGCAGGAGCGGTGCCTTTAGCAGCGTGTGAATGTCCCTGTCCAGCAGCTTCTCCATGATCTTGGCGATCTTGCGCGGCTCATCCTTGTAGTGGTAAAGCAGCGTCAGGGCGAGATCTCCGCGCTGCCGTCGCGTTCCCTCGCAGAGCAACGGGTGCTCCGCCTCCGAGACATTCGCCTTCAGTCCCAGCGCAGCCACCGCAGCCTCGAAGCCGAGGTTCTCGTCGCTGCTCTGCTTGTAAAGCAGCAGACGGGTCGAAGCACTCATTATGGGCTTGCCAGCCCCCGCAGTCGGTCCCGCAATGCTTCCCTGTGCCACCGACTGCCCGCCATTCGGACCAAGGGTGACCAGGGCGTCGAAGATGAATGTCGCCAGGTTGATGGGCAGCAGCGCCTCTCCGCGCGACTTAAAGGTGCCGCTGCGCAGCTGCTCGGCCCGCTCGCGAATCACGTGGAGCTCCGCGAAGCCCAGGGGCAGGCGTTTGAGCAGGGCCAGGATGTCCGCCTCCTGGTTAGCCAGCTTCACCTCCAGGGGCTTGGTGCTCGCCGGCGGGCGAGGCATCTCCAGGGCGAACAGGCATATCCGGAAGCCGATGTGGTAGTGCTCCGAGTTTTCTGACAGCACAGTGCAGAGGAAGGCGCACTTGGACAGCGTGGCGGAGGCCACCACCGTCAGTTGGTGCGAGATAGGGTTTACGTTCTGCTTCTTGCCCTTTCGCTTCGGCGCCGGAGGCAGTTCCAGAAGCAGGTTCGGCGGGTTGGCCAGCATCTGCTCGGCAAGGCGCACTGCAAGGATGCACGCCTCTCGCCCGTGGCCGTGTGCATGGAGGCCTTCGGCCCGAGCCAGAAGTATGTCCCAGGCATCCTCCGTCGGCCGCACATTAGAGAAGACGTGCGGCTTGTCGCTGGAAGCGGCTACAGCAGCTGCCAGAGCTCCTCGTGCCGCCGCCATACTGCTGGCGGTGCTGGGCTGATCCACGCCGACTCCCAGGACTACCAAGCCTCCAACGGCTTGGGGAGAGCTTGAGGACATGACGTGCACCGTCGTGGAGGCTCCGGCTGTCAGAGCGGCACGAGCTGCTGCGGAGGTGCTCGGCACGGGGGTGAGATCCCCGTTAGCTGCTGTGACTGCTCCTCCTGTTTCAGCTTTTCCTTCAGCCACTCCGCCTTCTATCGTTGCTCCCACTCCAGTGGCAGTGACAGCTCCGGTTCCAGCTCCAGCTCCAGTTGCTCCCGTTGCTTGTGTTAATCTGACGCCCAGGCCACTGCCCTGATTGAACTCGTCACTGCTGCTGCTAAAGGACTCGTCCTTGCTCAGGCGTCGCGGCACTTGCTGCGCAACGGATCCAACCACCACCACTCCCACGCCACCAGCTGCCTCCTGGCCTGCCATCAGCATAGAGGAGGTGGAACTGTTGGAGCTACCCGACGCCGTGGAAGCGGAAGAGGATGCCGACGAGGCAGACGACGTGTCCGATGTGGAGCAGGCCTGTTCCGCCTCCGGTCCACCCACGCCTTCGGATGGATCGTACTTGCTTTGCTGAGAGACCGCGTCGAAGCTGCTCTGCGAATCGGACTCGGTGAGCGTCGACTTCTGGGCGGGCCTACCCGTCGCCTGTCCCGGCGTGCAGTAGTTGTGGCTGCTGCTGGTATCGCCGCCGAAGTCGTCATTCTCGCAGAATCCCTCGCTGCTGGCACTGGATCGGTTGCCGTCGCCGGTAACTCCCCTTCCTACGCCAACTTTCTGGTTGCCCACGGAGCCGCCTACTCCTCCTGAACCGCTTGGAAGCTGCACCTGCTGCTGGCAGTGATTCGACTCGGCGGAAACGGATGCTCCTGCTCCCAGGGTTACTCCTCCGCCTCCACCTCCTCCGCCGGCGCCGCCCATCTGCTGGGCACCAGCTCCTGCCACGCCCACGGAGTACTGCCTGGCAGAGGAGGCGCCTCCCCTGGCTCCGATTATCGCAGTCGAGGGGTCCAAGTTCGCATAGAAACGGGACTCGCGAAAGGGTCGCTCCAATCGCTGCTTGAAAGCCTGCATTCCGTGGTCGCTGGAGGCACTGAAGTAGTTGTAGTGCTTGTTGTTCGTCATCAGCGCCTGGGTAGCGTTTAGCTGGCCGGGATTGTTGGGATCCGTGTGCTTGAAGCATGTGAACGGCGAGTAGTAGATGGGGTTCGTGTCGTGGGTGTGCGTCACCCCTGCAATGGGGTAGTCCTCCCAGTCCAAGTAGCACGCCTCAATCGCCGGCTTGAACCCGATGAAGAGCTCCGTCTCGGAGCGCGAGTTCTGCTGGTGCTTGTTGGTGTACGACGACGGCACCATCCGGCTCTTGACCACCCTGTCGAGGATCTTCAAATGCCAGGCGGTGAACTGGGCATGCAGCATGTCCCTCTCGTCCGGCGCCAGGCCGGGATTAAGGGCCGCCAGTCGCCACAGGGCCACAATTTCGTCACACAGCGAACTGCACGCGTGCTGCAGGGCCGTGGAATTGGAGTGCGTGTTCGAGTGCTTACCGCCTGAGTGCCCGTGCGAGCCCATCATCAAGGCCAGCTTGGTCTGGAACCACCAGATGAGGATCTGGTCGCAGGCCATGCACTCCTCCGTGATAATCTCCAGCAGGCGGACCGCATTCCGGTCGCAACGTCTGTACATCTCGCGCACGATCGACAGCAGGTTCCACATGCCCTCCGGTTCGCGTCCTCGCAGCGGCCGAAGGAGCGAGCTCCACTCCGCCGCTGCCGGAGGAGCCGAGTTCGTCAGGTAGTTGACATCACTGCAAAACGGGGAGAGAGCAAATGTCATCATTAGGAGAAGGGGTTCGCATGCCGGGTGCATGTAACTGAGGCCCACCTAAACACAATCGGCGCGGGCAGACAGAACTTTATGAGGATTCGCTTGATGTTGTTGTGCAGCGTCTTCTCGTCCAAATACCAGCTGGTCTGGTCATTGATGGAGGCTCCCGCCGTGGGATCGGGCGCACCGCAGACCGTATTGATGGCCGTCGGCTGGGCGCTGAGCAGCTCGTCCAGAAGCCGCTGGGCCGTGGGCAGAATCTGCTGGGGCAGCTCGCTAATCAGATACTGAGCGAACTTCTGCAGCTGGTCGCGCTGCAGCCGGGTCAGGGACTCGGATACGGGCGCACGCAGGCACACTTCCCCGGGCTGAAAGAGAAGCGGAGATTATGGGGAAACCTTCTCGCTGGGATTGTCGTTCCAACTCACGCAGTGAATGCGATGCAGACAGACGGCAACCACGTGTGAGCACCAGTAGGCGGATGAAGTGCAGGTGCAGTTGCAGGAGGAGATTCGCCGCCGATCAAAGGTCACGGCCACATTAAAAAAGGCCCGTGGCGTCTGGCTAACAACGCTGGCCGACAGATGAAAGCCTGCGGGAAGATCAGGGAAGGATCAGTCAGTTATCAGAGGAGTAGCCTCCGGACAACCCACCTATCTGCAGTGGATCCTTGACGGCTCGCATTCGAAAGAGCTGCTCGCCGCGATTGAACTCATCCGCCGAGCTGTTGGCCAGGCAGGAGTACAACCGGATGTCCTCCTCGTTGTCCGGAAAGCTCCAGAAGGCGATGCGCAGCTGCAGCTGCTCCGGCACGGGGGGATACACGTGCTCCACCAGCTCGAACGGGATGTGCGAGGCCACACATCGTGCAGACAGCTCTGCCAATGTGGAAACTTCTGGGAAAAGAGTGCCAAATAATTGCAATAATATTAAAATCTAATCATATGTATCGTATTCCTTTAAATAGTTGAAAAGAATTGCGTAACATTTTTTCAGATGCTTTGAGATATACATTTCTCGATCTCCAAACACAAACTTTAACAAGAAAGGAAGGCTAGCTTCGGTACCCGAAGCTTAGAATACCCTTGCAGACCAGTTGCCTTTCAACTGTTCGATCGATTGTATGGCAGCTATAGGATATAGTGATCAGATCTTTTGTTTTTAAATTTCTAAAAAGGCTTTAATGCCTATGGAAACTGTATTTCTCAAGAATGAATTAATTGTCTTGAAAAACACCAGAGTTATGCTCAATGACCCATTTTTATACCCTTGCAGAGGGTATTATAATTTTGACCAGAAGTTTGTAACGCAGTGAAGGAGACATTTCCGACCCTATAAAGTATATATATTCTTGATCAGCATCACCAGCCGAGTCGATATAGCCATGTCCGTCTGTCCGTCTGTCTGTCTGTCTGTCTGTCCGTCTGTCGGTTGCTATGTAAACTAGTCTCTCAGTTTTAAAGCTATCGGGCTGAAACTTTGCACCGACCCTTCAATCTGTTGCAGGTAGTATATACGTCGGAACGGCCGGAATCGGAACATTACATCACATAGCTGCCATAGGAACGATTGAGAAAAAGTGCCATAAATTCGCCATTTTTTAAGATAACCAATTCATTATTTAGAAATCTATTTTTAATGACTATTTTAACGTATCCTGAAAGTTTCATAGAAATCGGACCACTATATCCTATAGCTGCCATAGGAACGATGGGAGAAATGGGTCATTGAGCATAACTCTGGTGTTTTTGGACAGACAGACGGACATGGCTATATCGACTCGGCTAGTGCTGCTGATCAAGAATATATGTTCTTTATAGGGTCGGACATGTCTCCTTCACTGCGTTAAAAACTTCTGGTCAAAATTATAATACCCTCTGCAAGGGTTTAAAAAAAAATTGTAATGGTAATAATTCATGTAGCCTAAACGTATAAAAAGGCATTTTGGTGGTTGATCATGTAGTTCTCTTAAAATTTGCTATCAAAGTGACACTTTGAGAATTTGTTGGCCTTATGTGACCACTTAGCCAGTTTAAGGTAATTAATGAATCAAATTAAAGGAAATGAGAAGCACAAACTGATCCTCTAATTGCGTTGAGAGCTCCACCATTGATTAAAGAAGTGGCCAAGTGACTAATTCCATATTTCTATTGCCTCGTTTAAACACAGACAAAGCGCGGAAAAACCATGAACACACACACGCAGACAAATGGCAGAAGTCACACATGTCGGGCATTTTATTAATTAAAGAACTTTTATAATTTGTTGTCGTTTTTCATTCCTTTTTTTTTGTGGCGCTCGGCCAATGACCAGAGGGAAAATGAAAGAGGTCAACGTTGAACGAATAGTTTGTTGTTGTGAACACAGAAATTTAATTTAATCTTAATACGACAACCATTAACATTTTATTATCCAATTAATATTTATAAACCAATTAATTAATAATTCCATTTATATTCTACATACTCTTGAAACTGATTAGAGTTCCAATAAAAGTGTGTAGTGGCAACAATTAAAATTAATCATCACCATTTTAAAACTGAATTTAAATATTAAACCGTTTTAAGGATTCTAGTAATGTACGTATCTTTTTTTCATAAACTTAATTTATGTTCCATAGAAGTGTGCAGCAGGAACTACGGATATTTAATAGAATTGACCAAAACCCGTGTCTGAAAAAATCTCTTTAATAATCTAAATTAAATTCTAACACATTTTTATAGGGTATGACATTTCCAACACTAATACTAGGTCTGTTCAAAAAGTATCGCGAATTTTGAATTTTCACGGGTTACGTGTATTCGAATTTCGATTTTTTTGTGGCGTTATGTTGGTACACATGTCTCTCACTTATGCCGACAAGCTCGGCCATTTTGAATGTTCACTTAATTGTTGACAGCTTCTTTGCTTGCACGTGTTTTGTATCGTCTTCGATTTTTGCCTATTCAAAAAAATGGATCAAAGAACCTGTATCAAATTTTGTGTGAAAAACGAAATTAAGTGCGCGGATGCATTCCGAATGTTGACTGTGGCATACGGAGAAGCTACCTTGGGCCGAAGCAACGTTTATCGGTGGTACAAAATGTTCTCAGAAGGCCGAAAGGATGTGAACGACGAAGAGCGTGCCGGACGCCCGAGCACCTCAACAACAGACGAAACAAGTAATAACGTTACAGTCGAGTTTCCCGACTGTTACAGACACTGTAC
>JAJJHY010001290.1:25033-40844 GCA_021224005.1 Drosophila setifemur
ATAAATATACAAATAAAATAATAGCTTGCAAATTATATTAAATTAATTGCCAGTAATACTCTAAAGAAGCCCAAAAATTGTTGAAGAAAAATAAATTGGTATTAATGCAGGAAATAGGTACATAATTAAGTGTAGGTAAAAATTTGATCAAATTTGTATGTATATAACAGGAAAATATACTTTAATAAATATACTATAAAAATACAAATAGCTTGCAATTTATTTTAAATTAATTGCCAATAATACTCCAAGAAGCCCAAAATTTGCTGAGAAAACAAGTGGGAATTAATGCATGACTAAATGAAGTTAAAAAATATTTAAAAAATATAATGTATAAAACAGGATATTCTCCTTTAATAAATACACCAATATAAGCCACCACTGCAGATACACTCAAACTGCAAAACCATTTTAATTTTCTATACTAACATTAAAAAAAAGAAGGAGTAGAAACCCACCAGCTACACCTGCAATATCCGTAACAACAAACAAGTAATCAACTGTTACCCCGATTTCGGGCCAAACGAGCTGCAATTAAAACTAAGTGAAACAAATACAGCCACAGGGAAACAGAGAGAAAACTGTGGGAAAAACAAGAGCAATCACATATCATTAGATTTAATTGATTGCGCCTAAACAACCAAAGGACCAACAGGAGGCAAAAATCCACAATCGAAAATCTACAATCGGAAATCGGAAATCTGAGGGATTTTTCAGTTTCGGGTTAGTGCAGCAGCCGCAGAAAGGATATAAAAATGTTTTTTGGGCCACACAAAATTTGATTTTAATTTGAAATTGTCATGGCAACCCATTTGTAGAGGAGGGGGTCTCAAAAAAAAAAAAAAATACAATCCCAGCCAGGTTAAACGAAATTGAACACTTCAGAATGCAGTGTGAGAAAAAAAAAAACGAGGTGGCTGGGTTGGGCAAAAGCAATTTGCAGTTAATTAGCAAAACTCGAGAGCCGCAAAAGCCGCATCTAAACCGATTTTCCACAAGTGGAAGATGAAGCTTTTCCAGGGCTAAAAAGACTCGAAGGGAAACTCTGTGAATGCCTTTTGGCCAGTCGATTGATTCACAAAAGGTGAAGGCAGGCTTGGCATTAACTTCCCAGCCATATCTTGGCCAATTCAATTTAATGTGGTACGAGTATATGCTGGGAAATGGGATATGGGGAAAACAAGGAAAACAAGGAAAACTGGAAAATGAGAATGAAAATGAAAATTACCCGAAACAATGTCAAATTGTCGGGCAGGTTGCTGCTCAGTTGCTGAGTGCAGGTAAAGGTAGTTAGTAAATGAATAATGAGTAATCACTATATGTGAGCAAATGAGCAAAATGGGGGAATGCCTGGATGGATGAATGGCTGACTGCATCCACCGAATTGACCCCAGCATTATATGAAGCGGAAAAAACATGCTTGCACAGCGTCCAGTAAATTATAATTGAGCCGGCACTCAGAGAAAAATGTGGAGGTTTTTTTTGGAAAATATTTTAGGAAAATTACTTTTGCTAGAAATTTATGTTGGTAGAAGTATTTTCCGAATTCTCAAATCTAATCAAAATGTGTTTAAATAACAGTGTAGTAGTATTTTTTTTTTGAGTGTTCCCCATGTTAGAGGTGATTGGGGAAAATTCACCGGCATATTGATTCGATCTGATTCGGTTGCAGTTTCAAACGCAGTGTGTTTTGTGTGCGAAGAGTGGCAGCTGCTTTGGGCCATCTGGCCCGGCCGATATTTAACATTAATTTATGCATTACTAGAGCGCTTAAATTAATCAGTGAATGGCATTCAACGGCGGACAAAGAGCCACGAAAAACTGGGCTTTCTATACGCCACACAAAAACCCACAGAAACCAAGCCAAGAATAGACTCTGCAATCGGAAAAAAAAACAAAAAAGCGTGAAATTCATTAAAAGATTGAAAGGAACTAACATAACTGAGATACAGAGACTAAGATACAACTA
Organism: Drosophila setifemur; assembly: GCA_021224005.1. Taxonomy (NCBI): domain Eukaryota; kingdom Metazoa; phylum Arthropoda; class Insecta; order Diptera; family Drosophilidae; genus Drosophila; species Drosophila setifemur. The sequence goes on from JAJJHY010001290.1 coordinate 27,003, forward strand.
AGAAATGTTTTAAAAATGTATTTTTTATGGTAACTATACAATTAATTTATACAATTTAATTCTTCATAAATTAATATTCAGCTTTACCAACTTACTCTCTAATTTCTCTTTACAGAACCTGATAAATCCGCTTTGATTTTCGGGAATCTTTCAATTTTAGACGATTTAACTAAGGTGAGTTTGAGATACTTAAAAAAAAATACCTGACTTATTGTGGAACCTACCTTTACTTTCCACTCACTTATCCAACTGCTCCAGTTCATAACGCCAATTTTGGTTTTGCTCTCCAACCACTCCAGCTGTCAGTCATTCAGTGAGTCATTCCGTCAGTTCGCCAGTCAGTCAGTGAGTCATTCAGTCATTCATTCATTCGCTCAGTAAACTGAAGCTAAGCTTTTGGCGAATGATAAATGGCTGACATTGTGGATTGTAGGCAACATTAAGCGTTGTTGAAGCGCCGCAGATTGCAATCGCAAAGGCTCTGGCCCAGGATCTCTCTATAGAGTCCTTCTCGTCCTTAGCCAACCAGCCAACCAACCATTCCACCCCCTCAATAGCCGCTTACCTTTGCCGGTTACCCTCGTACCCTGGGTTTCCATAGCCACTCCGAAGGTTATCCAACTCAAAAGCCTTTTAATATGAATGTTTTATTTTAAGGGGGGGAGATTATGTTACTGTTTTGTATTCGGACAACAATGGGAGAATATAAATAATTAGTAATTAGTTTTTTTTTCCAGGATAATAAAATTATGATATAACCAACAAATAAAATAAGAAAATAGTTGGAAGTTATTTATTTAATGAAAAGTTAAGACTAGAAAAATAACTGAGTATCCTTTGGTTGAGTTGCCCCCGGACTTAAGCCTCATCTTGACTCGTCGAAGTTCGCTATTTTTTTTTTTTAATGTTTTTTTTTTTTTGCCAACAAGTAGAGTAGAGTGTTCCTTCCCACCTGACACCCCCTGCCACCTCATCTCCATCAGCTCTCGGTGCGATTTTCTCTGACAGCCCGGCACAAGTTGTAATTTGTAATGTCGAGAGTTATGGTTGATGTTGTCGGGTCATGATTTTCAAATGAAATGCATTTCTAAAGTTTTTGTGCGGTGATTTAATGATGTGAGTGTGCCCCGGGGGAATCTGAATTCATTTGAATTTAGGAGAGGATGAAAAATCCTCTCCTTGATTAAAAGCGGCTCGAAGCGAAAACCGAAACCAATAATGACAGCGTCGCTCATTGAATTTGCGGTTCTAATTAGCCTGCAATTAAGTGATTAAAAGCAATCAGACAACCTTTATGGTTTTCATAATTCATGCCTCACAATATTTTCCTATCCCCCTATATTATTATTTTTTTTTTGCACATTTTTTGGGTGGCGCATAATAAATGGCAATTAATTATGACAACAACCGGTTACTAAATGAAAGAAACGAAAATTCTGACAGTTAAATCTGTAAATTGTCATGTGCTATAAGCGCACATCCATGCAAATACATATATATAGTATTTCCGATAAATACAGTTATGGAAATGCGAACAGCAACAATATTGTGATGACTTTTTAATTAAAAACAATAAAATTGTTTGTCGTATTATATTGATTGGGTAGCCAAATGAATCATCCGAGGGTCAAGTATTTTTTTTTTTTTGCATTTTTGCGTTTATCAATGCCGGACAAACGGCGACAGTCAAAGCCGGCATAAGTCCGATTATGGATTCAGCTCAGTTGCATATATATAAATATACTCGTATATATATTCAACTATAATAGCCTTGGCCATTTTCCGAGAGGATTTCAGGTTTATCCCCCGATTGATGGACTGCCAGTGTTTTTGGGTAAATATTTTGGCAATTTGATTTCGTTTGCATATTTTAATGCTTCGCTGGATTTGGTTTTTGGCGGTCAGGTGAATTTTATATAGATACCCCTTAAATGATTTTTAAGTTTCCAGAAGGAAACCATACTTTTTTCAAGAATTTGTACATTAAAAAAAAAACAATTACCAGTTGAAATCTTTGTATTTTTATTTGCATCACAAATGTTTGATTAAATTATCAAAGTAAGCCAATAAAATCCCCAACAAACTCTCCTTATCTAAATCAATTATTTTTAAAATTTTAAACCCTCTAAATTAAGAATTTATTGCTGCACCGTCTTAAGTCGATTTTGTAGCATAACTATTGATCATTATTTATGAATAAAGTTTCCTATCCCCCGGTCCATCTGTTGCTACTGTCCCATGTTTTGCGACTTTATTGTGGGGTATACGGAATATATAACGTATACGCCGTGTGGGGTGGATTAAACGAATGGATGTGTCGGGATGTGTGTGTCTGAAACCAAAAAACCAATGTCCAGTTATTAGCTGCCAGCTCAGTTCAGTTCAGTTCAACTCGCCCCGATTCGATTCGATTTGGTTCGGTTTGAGTTCGATTTGAGTTCAGTTTTGAATCGTACAACCGGCCAGCAAACAAATGACCGTTTTATGGCCGGCAATCAAACACAAGACCACAAATACTTAAACTTATGGGGGGCGGGGGGGATATATATGTATATGGTACATTGGAATGTCTGTGTATGCCAGCAGCAGCCAGATATGGCAGCCATATGTATACTATATATACGTATTGGGACCCTGCCATCGCCATCATCATCATCATCATCATGGGCTTGGCAAAAGTTCCAATTTTTCAAATAGGGAAAAAAACGCACAGAACTCTCTCGACCACAAAATAAAAAACACATTCTTATTACAAATCGTGGCGAGTGGCATGCCAACACAAAAAAATTTATATATATATATACATATATATTCCCGGCATTTTCTTGTATTTTCTTTTTTTTTCTGTTTTCATTCCCATAAGTGAAAAGAGGCCAAAAACCAACTGACGCACTTATTTGGCGCTTTGAATCCAATCACGTACCAATTTTCCAAATTTAACCTTTTCGAAGGGTAGAAGGCTGCCTGCCAATAAAAACCATTTGCCAGAGTGAAATTTATATGGCCGAAGCGGCGGTGGCAAAAAAAAATACAACAAAAATCTGGTAAAATAAGAGGAAGAAAAAAAGAAAATGGTTAAGAAGAGCAAAGTAGACGGCCGAGTATGGGCTAAAGACCGCAGGCCAAAGGCTCTTTGAACCGTTTCAATTGACCGAAGGCAGTAGCCAGCTTTCAGCTACCCATGCTCACATCCCAATATACATATAGAGGTACCCCCTACCCTCCTCATCCCCATCCCAGATTTCATCCAGAATCTCTGGATATACCTCTTACCTGGTGGGGAAAAAAATATACATATATTCATTGCTGAAGATGAGGGCCTGTCACGAATTTTAACAGGAGTAGTATTTCCCATGGTTCGGTATTATATTTTTAAATGGAATTACAAATTATATATTCTATATTTTTAAAATTTTAAATACTATTTATTTTTTTCTATAAGTAAAATGTGAAGTTCACATTTCCTTTTTTGGGTTTTCATTGCTCATCTCTACTTGGCTTCGTTTAACATATTCAGTCGATTTCCATATTAATTTCGTAGTCTGCGTAATTTGAACCGTTTTTATCCAGCACACTACACAGGAAGAAAAAAACGTTACCTTGGAGATTTTTTTTTAATTTTATAACTAACTTTTATTTATCTTTAAATTAGAAGACTCTCAAAATTTAAAGAGTTAACTTCCCCGAAAATAGTTTTCCTTCTTTTTTTTAAGCACCCTATTTTCTGGCAGTGCACTACTTATGCTCTTTTCCTTTCTAGATATCTGTTTGCTTGGCTACCATGCCTGAAAGCGACACCATAAAATATTGAACGTGTTGAGCACAAACACACCCGAGCACAAGTGCACTCTCGGACACATGCACTCATATATATATATATATATATACGTACACATTTTTATATATATATCTCGATATATATACTTTATAGTCCGGGTACTGCAGACCGGGTTCGGGTCCTGGTCCGGCTGTGTGGACAATCCCACTGACCCATCGATGCCGGGCAGCTGCTCTATTCTGGGATTCTCGATGTGCGATTCCCGATTCCCGATCCTTTGGCTTGAAGAGCCGCCTCTGCCGGACCATGTTTTCCTTTTCGTTTTCTTGTTTTATTATTTAAGTTATTTCGTTTTCCGCGGTGCCACTTTTGGCTTTTGTTGGCAACAGCCCGGGTCTCAACTCTTGACCCCCCGTGCGACCCCGTTACGAGAGTGACGCTTCATTTTCTTTATTTCAGCGGGCAGCACGCGCATTACATTACATTACAACATGGGCCGGAATGGGTCCGTGTCCGTGTCCGCATCCGTATCCGGCTCTGGCTCTGGCTCTGGGTACATTTTCGCTATGGAGTTGGTCCACAGGATCCTGGGGGTCAGGGGGCCAACTCGTTTTCCTTCTCGCATTTCGGCCATTTGTTGTTTGCCCATTTCTATTCGAGAGTGCGGGTGTGGGTTGTGAGTGTGGGTTGTGAGTGCGAGTGTGAGTGTCAAGTGAGTGTTTGAGTGCTCGGCTTATTCATGGCCAGTGGACTCGAGTGGAATGGATACCCACTAAGTAATTGTTGGAAGTGAATTTACGGAGCCCACGAGTGTGTGTGTGTGCAGGGGTCACTCAATTTGACTGAACATATATAGTCGGAATCGCATTTGCGAATATAATTAATATATATATATATATTTGGGTATATGTGGGATTTACGAGGAAGTTTAATAAGGGTTTAAGTTGGACTTGGGTGGCCCATTAAAAAAGGTATTTGGAAACAAAGAAAAACCCTCCTGATAACTTAATTTCGGTATTGAATTTCTTAATAACCTAAATAATTTAATTAAATTTATATTTATTTATGAACCCCTTTTAAAAATCACATAATTCCCGGGGAAAGCTTCAGTTTAATCCACACTGCATACAAAGTATTTTCCTTACCAAGAAACCACTGTGAAAATGGAAAATGGTCTTCTTCACTGGTGTCTCTCCTTGTGGTTTTCCTTGCCTTTCTTTATTTTATTTTCTTTTCTTTTCTTTTTTTTTGGGGTTTTCAGCCATTTTTCCCCAGCTCCCAGCTTTTTTTGGCCCGGCTTGCTCGATTTTTCGGTACAAATTGATGCCATCTGTTCGACGTTTAATGCCTCGGGGTTTTGGCCAGCTCCCGGGCCATTTGTCGTGCAACACTTTCAGCGCTTTTTAATGCAGTGGCTGCATAATTTTAACGCTCGTAAGTCGCCTGCATTATCCGGGCCATAAATCGGACAGGACTTGGTCCCAGTCCTCTCTGCCCGCTCCTTGCTCCTTACTCCTTCGCATTTTCCCCCAGCTGAGTCCGTCTTTTCCTTTTTGTGTGGGGGCCAGAGGAGTGTGTGTGTGGTGAAGCAGTTAATTTTGGTCAACGGGCAGCTCAATTTTCACACGATTTGCCCGGCACACATTCCCATATCCGGTCCTTTATATGTATATATACTCGTATATGTATATTTGCACACATACATTCACATTCGCATTCACTCACCGGCCGGAGATGGACTCACCTGACCCGAAAGCCACTTAAGAGCCATTCAAATTACGTTTCATTACGCTTATTGAGGGGGGGGCAGTTACAAGCCCTTTTTTATGCGCCACTGCCAGTGGAGAATGTAACCCGGAAGTGATGGTATCGCCCATGGAATACCCTTCAAAAAAATAGGGAATCTTCAAGGCTTATCAAGATTTATAAAATATTTAAGTGTCTTAATAAATACAATTAATCTTGTAAGTAAATAACAAAAAGTATTTCTTGATATTCTAATTCCATAATTTAAATTAAATTTAACATAATTAAGAGAGTTCTTGCATTATTAAATTAAATAAAATACCAATAAATACATTTTGAAATCCAATAAATAAAATTGCGAATATGCAAAATAATTGACAAAATATACATTAAACTATTTAAAAATATTAAAGAATGAAGAAAGCTTGAATGAATTATACCAAATATAAATTTAACATAAACAAGAGAATTTTCTAAATTTTATTTTTCCATTATTAAATTACAATTTCATACTATAAATATATTTTGAAATCCCATAAATCAATAATCTCATGCAAAATAAATGAACATACCACTAGCTAAAAAAAACATAATTAAAATTACTTTAAAATATTTTAGCATGAAGAATGATTTTAAATTATTTAAACTATGAATTAAGATAGTTTTCAAATTTAAAATTTTTATTATTCAAATAAATAATCACAAATAAAATATAACCAATTAAGCAATAATTCCTTACAAATATGCAACAAAAAATGAGCACACCAAATGCTAAATTATCTAGAAAACCATTAAAAATTATTAAAAAATATTTAAGCATGGCTTAAATGGTTCGAAATACTAATATATCTATATTCTTAAAGCCTTAATCTCAACTGGCCACCTGGGTAACCATTAGTCGATTGCCGAAAGTGTTAGCCTTCAAAGTTTGGCGCCTTTGTTTTATGGCCCTCGAAGTTTTTGAATTCAATTTGTTTGGCCAGCCAAAAGTTATTGATTTAATTCGTATCTGGGGAATGCTTAATCAAAAATACTCGGATATATGACGGCCATGGCTACTCCGGAGTCCGGAAAAGTTGCGCCCGGCTGGGGGGNGGGGGGGGAAGAGTTTGAGCGTGATGCTCCGGCGGAATAGTTTTCCTTTGGCCGGAATTGGAATCATAATTTTTCCTGCCCCTGCTCCTGCCCGTGCCATTCGAACACTGTCAGCTGTCAGTCGATTTTGGACTACCCCTGGGATGTCGGATCTGGGAAATCTCAGTTATATTTTCGGTGTCGTAGACACAAGTACTGGGAAGGAATCACATTTGATCAAAATTCTGCGTTCCAAAAATAAAAACTCTCGGAATTCGCTATAACCAAAATTAAAAGTAACCTGCAGCTAAAAGAGAGAAAACTTGAAGAGATTTTCGTCAAGGAGTAGTTTCCGCCGGTCCACAGTTCCGCAGTTCCGCAGGATGAGTAAGAAGGAGGACAGACCCAAGACGACGCTGGCGAAGCGGCATCTGAAGAAGGCGCAGGATGCGGAGGCGGAGAAGAGGCGACAGCAGCGCCTCGGCCAGCTCTCGAGGGCGCCGGGTAAGTGTCCGCTGGGATGCTGTGACCAGATTGTCTTCCCATCCGGACTGCTTGTCCATCTGCTGCACAAGCACTCGCGGGAGCCGACCTGCACGCTGGCCACCGTCTATGATAGTCAACCGGTGCGGTTGACCATTGACCCGCGGCATTTGCAGCCGGGAGTGACCCATAGCCTGGCCATCTTGCTGTATGCCGGAGTGGAGGGCAAGAGGAGAACGGAGCCGGGTCGTCGGTATTTGAGCTTTCCCAATGCCGGACTCCTGAACGAACGGCGTCGCCTGGAGAACCATCTGGCCATTGTCTTGATGATCTGCAAGACCACCTTCTATGCTCTGCTGGAGGACAAGGAGTTGGAGTCGGAGCTGGCCGCCATTAATCCGGATACCTCGGGTCTCTATGTCCTCTGGCTGGTGGCGCCGGTTACATCGCGCCGGATGTTCTACACCCTCACCGCCTTCGATCGCTACTATGTCCAGTCGCGGAGTGTGATCCGTAAGCTGAAGAACTACGTCCAGTCGCAGAATCCGAGTGACTTCCTGCCCACGGAATCGGATTATCTGCTGCTCCGCGAGGCCGAGGCCATGGAGATGCTGTTCGCCAAGGATAGCGACTTCCAGATACCGGATAAAGTGGAGCCCCTCTCGTCGGGCATCCAGCTGGAGATCATTGTCCATGATAATCCCGCCATTAGCCCCCTGGATGTGCGAACCTCCAATCAGCTGTTGGAGACCTACAATGGTCTGCCGGGCGGAGGTCCCAAGATGCCGAGGATCAAGCTGAATCTGAATCGCGGAGCCCACGGGAAGTTGGCCCTCAATCGGAAGCCCCTGTCCAAGGCCACCCTGGTTACCCATCCGGAATCAAAGGGTTCGGGCCTCAAGGAGAGATTGAAACCCAGTCGGGTGAGGCAGATGGTGGAGGAGGTGCCCAGGGATAAGTTCCACAATTGGCCGGGGAGCAGGGAAAATCCCCTGCAGAAGGCGGACCGAAAGAGATCGGGACAGGCGGAGCAAGCCAAGAAGAAGGCGGCTAAGAAGGTGAGGAAGGCCAGTTCCGAGGGCCGCCTGCCCGAAGAGGAGCCATCGCCCCCCACCCACCAGAAGAGCTCCGATGAGAGCCTGCCGGAGAAGTACAAGGAGCGCTACCAGCAGCAGTGGGGACGCGAGAAACTCCAGCAACAGCGGCGGCAGGGTGGCCAGGAGGAGGAGGAGGAGGAGGGCGGGGCGGAGCAACCGCAGCCCAGCCAGGAACCGCAAACCAAAGCGGGCCCATTGAGCAGCGAGAGTGCCGGAAACCAGCTGCTCCTTAAGCCCATTTCCGATCCCATGCAGAAGGTGAGGGATGCCGTCATGCAGACCGTCAAGGATGCCCTCATGATGGCGGCCCAGGAGACGGTTATAACGGAAATCGAAGTGCCAACTGCATCGGTATCGGTATCGGTATCGGGATCCGGAACCGAATCCGTATCGGAACTGAATCCACCGGAAGGGGAGACCAAACCCAAGTCTGAAGCGGAGGAGGAACCTGAAGTTGGCGCCGTTTCAGATTCAAATTCCTCGGCTCCGTTGGACAACATTCCCGGCATGGCCATCACCATCGAGTCCACCTCCGGTTCCGAGTGGGATAACTACTAGTAGTCCTCGTAGATCTCCTCGTTTCTTTTCCTCTCTTTTCCACGGTCATATAGTCAGATTTATCTTAAAAATTCCAAAACAAAAAAATCCCAGCTACAAATTGAATTGTTGAACAATTTTAATCGTCAATGACCATGATGCAGGTAGCATGTTAAATAAAATTTTCTGTATCACAAAGGATACGTTTTTTCCTGTCCTGGAGTTCGGTTAAAATCCTGTGGGCATGGGTTTTTTTTTCAGTGCCACAACCGATTGCGGTTCCTTTTTTTCTGTAAATACAAAAGGCTATGGAATAGGTTGGGAAAAAAAGACTCCCTTTAATTAACTAGTTCTAGTGACCGATTTTTTTTTGCAGATATATATCCCTATATATATATTCCCATCAGCTGACCAAATAAACTCGCACATTTTTCGGTGCGAATTAACGTTAACAATTTATCTGCAAAAGGACAGGAAAAGCGCATTAAAAACGCGCTCCTAGGAATAACAAATAACACCGCGAGTATCCAAAATTACACCCAAACAATATTCCATTCCAACAATTTAGCAACAACAAAAAAAAGAATGAATTTAAATTGAAATGTAAAACAATTTTCCAATGTAACTCTCGCTTTTGTTTTCTTTACTCCGCCTGGGAAACTCTTTGCCCTTTTTTTGGGTATGGATATGTTCGGGGAATGATCGGAACACAAGAGAATATTATTTTTCTAGGCCTGGTTTTTTTAACACAGAATTTATTTTAATAAAAAAACAAAACCCTGTAATTAAAGGATACTTTTTTGTTTGTAATCAAACAAATTGAAGTCGAATATACCCATTAAACCGGGGATATCCATAAAAGGGTGGAGGGACATAAAAAGCTTGTACTCGAAACATACCAAAAATAATTTGGAGCCTCTGTTTTTTTCCCCCATTGATATATATATATCTGCCATATATGTATATATCTTTTTTTTTTGGGGGGTACTCGTTACCTTGACGCATTTAGCATTCGTAGCGGGCAAATGAACTCACTTGAATAATCGCCACTCGGGGAGTTATCTCGCACTTTAAAAGCGTTGGCAAATTTTTAATGAAAACGTCCTTTCAACGCAAGATAAATTATTCAAAAGTTTTTGCCAGTGCCGCAGGAGCCAAAGATTTCCAACAGTCGTTGTTGGATTTTTCGCATTTTTATTTGTGTTTCACCTACCGGCCATTCTTATTTTTCACCTTTCCGAGTCGGGTTTTTCTTTTTTTTTTTTTTTTTTTTTTTATTTATAAGATTTTTTTNTCGTTTTTTTTTTTTTTTTTTGCATTGTTCGGAGGACATTTCAGTTGCAGGCAGTTGCTCCGGTGTCGTCCTTGTTTTGTTTGCCGGTCGCTTTCAAGTGCGAAACTCTCGGATGAGATTCATTCACTATATTTTCTCACCTCGCCTCGTTTTTGTATCTGTATCTTTCTGTCCCGCTTCCGCTGCTATCGCGTCTCTCCTTTCAACGGGAGTGTCAGTTTGACGGGACTGTACTTTTTTGTCTTCATTTAATTTCCCCACTTTCCCAGTTAATGCAAATGTCGTTTACAGATTATTATCGGGTTTTGCAACTTTGAAAATGGGGGAAAAAAAAGTTCTTTAAATGAATATAAACATATCAGAGGCGGCATTATTTTAACTGCTCTCTTATTTGTTATATTTATTTCAATATATATTATATAAATTCTGGACTTTTTCGGAGGGTATTCTGGTATATCCTTGATTTCTTCAGAGGGTATCGAAATCCTCTCGAGCTTTGTTTTTTGAGTGACTTCCTCCCGCCTGACTTTATGGCTTGTTTTAGGTGGCTCTGCCAAAATTAGCCATCTAAATCATCGCCGCCGCTTCCCCTCTTGACCATTTCAATTCCCCAGATCTCAGTGGCGCTGCTGCCGCTGCCTTTTCCTCTCTATATATATATTTCGCTTATTTGTCAAGAGTGGAATCAACATAACATAAATTTAATGTCCGAAACAGACAAAGCGCAAAAGGAGCCGAGCTTGGATAAAAAGCTGCACAAAAAACGCAAAAATAAAAGATATATATATATATTTCATTGGCCCGGCGGCGGCAAGTTTAAAGTACAAGAAACATAATATTATTTAATTCTTCTCTAGTAGTTTTTCCCGATTCCCTGCCTTGGGGTCGCCTTTTGAATTTGTACTTCACTTCATAGAAATTTATGTTCATCTAATTTTATGTTTAATAAAAAATATGCATAATAATGAAGTTATTGTGATGAATATTTTTAGATTCAGGAATATTCACAAAAAAGGGAAAGTAATTTATATAAAAATATATTTAACATGAAATATATAAGCAAGAAAATTTAATAGTATTTAGTATTATAATTCAAAACAAAAATGATTGTTCATTATTCTATTTCCTATTAATTTCCATCTCAAAGTTTTCCCTATATCATATATATATATTTTTCCCTTAAAATCAAGGGTATTTCCTTGTTTGGTTATCTCAATCTCAACCTGCACCCTTGTTGAGCTTTGTTTTTGGTGTTGTTTTTGAGCTGAAATATGGCGCATTCGCTGCTGCATATCTCGCGTAAATATCGCAGCATCCACATCCCGAGTTATTTTTTTCAGTTTTTCCTTTTTTTTTTGTTGGTAAAGGNCAGGGGCAGGGGCGTGGGGGGGGGGATCAACCGCAGCCCCATTCCAGAGCTTTGCATTTTATTCCGCTCCTGGGTTTCAGCGTCGTTTCATCGCGCAATTTCCGCACAAGTGTTGGCAATATAAAAATAGCGACAAAATATAAAAGTAATTTATGTTTGCCTTTTTCCATATCATTTCTATATGCATGAGATTGGAGCGGAAGGAGGAGGATGGGTCGGTCGGTGGTTGGGTAGTTTATAAAACAAAAAAACAAAACTAAAATAAAATAAAACAGCACTCCAAAGAGGGGAGGATCCTCTCCTGTTTGATATATGAAATATGCATGTTGATGCGCTCGTTTGTATGCGCCAAAACTGCATTTAATTTATTAAAAACAAATAGATTTCGGTGTTAACTAACGATGTCTGAATTATGGCAGAGATTTCGCATCTTCAGTAATATCTTCTGGCAGGAATTGTGGCCAAAACTGCATTTAATTTATTAAAATAAATAGATTTTCGCATCTTAAGTAATATCTTCCAGCAGGAATTATTCCTACTGCTTATTTGAAATTTTTACAGATTTAATTTATTGGATTGAGTAGCCATATATTTTTGTTTATTTGATTCATTTATTAATCCCTGATCATTATTTATGGGCATTAAGTCTTATATATACGATATTTCCCGTGCAAATACTTATCTCTTCTGTGTGTGTGTGTGTTTATATATTATTAATCCATAATTGATGACACCTTTGGCGGTCGCTTTCCATTTGATTAACCAATTGCACCGTTGAAAATTAGATGAACCCCGACCGAAATTAAATATGTTTTAGTCCGAATCTCGTTTCATTATCGTGCGGCGACAGCATAATCATGCGGTCAGCCGCAAAATGCCAACCACACCTGGAAAACATATATATATATATACGAATAACCTCCGACCCGTGCAGCTGTGCAGCTGTAAAATGCCCCCAATCCCCTAGTGCACCACCTCCCACCTGCCACCTCCCACCTGCCACTCATATATATGGTACAAATGCTCTTTGTCAAATCGCTTCGGAAAATAGGAAAATGCTCATGAATATATCAGCGGGAGCATTTACCATACCCAGAATCATTTCGACAGGAAGTGGCATCCAGGATCTTTGCGGGCAAAATACAAATATCAAACAGGAGTGCAAAAACACACACATAAATATGCGAATAAAATAGTACATCTATTTCTGGTATACCAGGAAAATGCATTGCAAATGCGAATTATATACGAACGAAATAGTAATTTACTGGGGTAGGGAATATTAGAGAAAAATTACTTACAAATATAGTATTGGAAAATTAGGTACTTGTACTTTCCCATCTTATTTATTTAGTTGTTATTTCTGCTGAGTTGTGCAAACACAAATAGTTTCCTTTTGTCAAAATGTCAATTGGAAATAATTAGGTTGTCCCCAGCTGTTTCGCAAATATTGCCCTGCCAAATTGTCAACTGAAATTATATACAATTTGTAACATCAAATGGCCAGCTTTGTTTTTTTTTTTTTTGTTTTTATCATCCTCATCAAATATCATACAGAGCGAATGAGATGGATAATGGCTGGACGAAAGAGACAGGAGCAATTCGGGGAAAAGTTAACAAATAAAATTATGCAAACGTCAACAGCAACAGCAAAAAAAAAAAAAAATGGACGACAAAAAACGCACACAAAAATAAAATATGAAAATAAAAAAATATATATAGTAGAGAGAGGACAAACAAATTTTGCACGACGAGCAAAAGGGGAAAATAAAATCCGACTTCGTAATATGCCAAAAACTGTGTTCATAGTGTAAAAATGTCTATTTACATAGTCATGCATCATGGGCCACTCCCACTTAAGGACGAGAAAGAGATGGCTGGATGGGTGGTAGAGAGAGATAGGTGATAGGTGCAAGTGCTGAAACAAAAAAAATCTATATTAAAATATGTACAGTTGGACGCCCCTAAAAGGAATTTTCTTTATGGGTGGTGAAGTTCAGAAAATTTGAAATGATGTAAAAAGTTTCCAAAAACTAAAAGTATTAACAAAAATTTGTAAAAAGTTATGATTTATAAATAAATATAATTCAAATATATTATGAGAAATAATATTTCCAAAATTTAACATTATAATATTACCATTATTAAAACCTATTTCATATTTATGTTCTGAGAATTTTCGTGAAATTCCACTTAATGTAATTGCGGTTCAGGAATTCAAGTTATGACTGTATCTGGAAAAGTTCATAAATTTACAAACGCCACACGAGCTGGGTAAAACCCACGGCGAAAGGTGATTGGGGAGAAAGTTGCGAGGAGAAAGTAGAAAAAGACACAGATTGCGGCAAACTATTTGCAACAGCATCACCGGAGCAAAAGTAAAATGCAAATAAATCCCCAAATGCCTGCCTGCCCCATAGTCAGTATGCAACACTAAACAAGAGGAACGTTCATCTTCAGCTTT
>JAJJHY010001290.1:80234-117863 GCA_021224005.1 Drosophila setifemur
CCGCCGTTGCTGCCGCCTCCGCTTCGGCTGCTGCGGCCGCGGCTGCTGCTGCTGCGGCCGCCGCTGCTGCAGCGGCATCCTCGTCGACGGCCTCTTCCAGCGACAGCGATGCGGTGGCGCAGCTGACCAACGGTGCAGCCGCTGCAGCGGTGTTGCAACTGCACCAGCAACACCAACAGCAACAGCAGCAACAACAACAGCAGCAGCAACAACAACAACAGCAGCAACAACAGCAGCAACAGCAACAAATGCAATCATCGAGTTCTTCCGAGAATCTGCAGTCGCAGGACGATTCCGAAGATGTAAGTAATCCGAAGGGAACCGAACTCACAGTGGCGCAGGCAGGAAATTGTCCGAGGGGGGTTTCGAAATAAATCACAATTTTTTATTACACTTTTATAAATAACAAACATCAAAATGAAAATACAATCTCAAATTTTGGGAATTTTTAAATACATATATTTCCAACCACCACTTCTTATAAAAATTAACTCTTTAATTTGTAATAATGTATATACGCAACTTAATTAACTGGGAAATTTTAACCAATAAGAAATTAGCGAGGAGGGGGACTCGTTTAAATCCCCAACCCAAACCCCCCTTGCCTAAGCCAATGGCGAATTGGACTCCTTGCTTGCTCCTTCGCTGCACTTGTTTATTATTGTTGCGCTATTTTTCTCCTTTCCTTTATTTTTCGTATTCCACTCCCACACAGAAAACGAAACGAATACATGAGTGCATACAAACAGACGTACAAAAAATACACACACAAGCATACATAAATACATTTGCTTGCACATTCAAAGCCCTCTCTGCTGCTTCTTACCTCCCCCCACCCCTCCATTCTTTCTTATTTTCCGCTCGTTTCTTAACATGTTCTTGTTGTTGTTGTTGCCTTTCTTTTTCCATCATCATGCAACAGAGAACTGCAAAAAAAAAAAAAGAACAAAAATGGAATAAAGAAAATAATGTAAAACAAATAAAAACAAGAATGGGTCACGGCGAATATTAGAAATACCCTACGGGGGATATTTGAGGGAGGTGGGGTTGACGGAAAAAAATTTAAAATTTTTGTTATTAAAGAGAAAATATTTAGAAGTGGGTAAATTCATAATTATGAATTTTATTTTCCTTTTTTTTTTTACATATTATTAAGATATTACTAGTCGAATGTTTTAAACTCGAAAACTATATATATTTTGAAAGAATTTTATATTCGTATTAATATTCAGAACTTATTTGTTTAGATTTTTATTATTCGAAATATCAAAATTAAAATTAATCAGTTGAAAACATTTGTTCTCCAAAAATAAGTTCCCCAAAGTTTGTAGAAAAGGGTATTCAAAATTCCGCTTGCCCGGATTCCCCAGTGCTCATTTTCTTGTTTTCCTTTATATTTATATATATATATAAATATATATATACACATATTTTTTTTGTTCTTCTTTTTTTCCATTAATATCTGCTCTGCTCGACGTCGACGCTGACGTCGCTGCCAGCCATAGCGCAGCGATTTTGTGCGCTATGTAAGGCGAAAAAAAATTCATTTTTAGTTGACGCTTTTGGTGTGTGGGTGTGTGCGTGGCACGCAAAAAACAAAAACCGCGGAAATAATAATAATAAAAAGCACACACACAAAAAACAACAAAAAACACCGTACAACGGCCAGTAAAAATATTAAACATAATTAAAGAAGGGAGAGAGAGGAGCTCTCGAAATAAACAAACTGAATTCGCACGGGAATTTGCAATCTGTTCTATTGGCCGCCAGCTTGTTGAGCGTGAGTGCGACAGAGAGGGGGCGAGCGTATTCCCATTTCACTCCCGCCTGATTTACCCCGATTTCGAAATATAGTGATGATAGATTTATATATGCACACACAAAAGTTCATCAATATTTCATAGATATTGAGTTTCAAAAGAAATCGTTCTTCGGAAATCTATTATTTGTTATTTCGAAATCGGGAATTCTTTGGAATATTTATTGATTTTTGATACTTCCAAGATTTAATATATTATTTGAATTTCAAGATTTTAAGTAATCATCTTTTAAAATTATATTTTGCAACAAAATGTTATAGTTTTTTCCCTGCAAAAGTATTCTCAAATTTTCATATCTTATTAGCTCTTATTTTCATTTCCAATATTAATACCTATATCTTGTATTTTCCAGGTGGATCTGATATTCAACGAGGAGGGCTCCTGCCCGCTATGCAACAAGACTTTCTCGCGCAAATCCTCGCTCATGACGCACATACGAAATCACTCGGCAGAGCGTAAGTTTGTGTGCACCTACTGCCACAAAGGTGAGTCGCAATTGCACCCTTTTCCATTCAATCCGGATAAATATAGTTATTAATTGATTCGGATTGCTTGCAGGCTTCACGCAGGCGGCCAATTTGAGGAATCACGAACGGATCCACACGAACGACCGGCCATATCAGTGTGTGGACTGCGGCAAGACCTTCACGCAGATCACCAATCTGAACAATCATCGGCGCTTGCACACCGGCGAGCGTCCGTTCGTCTGCAATGAGCCGGAGTGCGGACGAAGCTTTGCCCAGGTCAGATCCGGCTCCAGAATTAGTTTGAAAATTAATTATACACTTTTTAATGCACAGAAAGAAGGGTTTTCCCTTTCTATATATTTTAGATGGGTTTATAATTGCTACTTTTTATTGACAATCCAATTTTTCCGATGCATTTGCAGGTGACGAACCTGAACAACCACATGAAGTCGCATCATAAGGTGCAGCAGTACTGCTGCAACGTGTGCAACAAGAAGTTCACGCAGGTCACATCCCTCAATCAGCACCTGCAGGCGCATGCCGGGGTCACCGGCTACTATTGCCCCCGGTGTCCGGAGAAGAACTTCAAGCTGCAGTCGCAGCTGCACACGCACATGAAGACCCATGGACTGGCCTTCCCGTACGAGTGTGGCAAGTGCGACGAGAAGTTCCTGCAGCAGGCGCACCTCGACCAGCACCTGAAGATGCACGATGAGTTCAAGTACAAGTGCGACATCTGTCCGAGCAGCTTCAACCAGGAGTCGCTGCTGAAGAAGCATGTGCAGCGCCACGTCGAGGGCCGTTACCTCTCCTGTCCGGTGGCCAACTGCACGGAGTCGTTCGCCGTGCGCCAGCACCTGTCCAAGCACCTGCTCACCAGCCACTCGCACCACGAGCTGCCGCCGCCGAAGCGCTCCAAGAAGGTGTCGCAGCCTCTCGCGATGATCGGACAGCCTCTGTCGCTCCAGCACACGGGGACGGGGCAGCGTAAGTGGATTATATATATACATATATCTTATAGAATCGGAATTCAGATATATAAAACCTTGCCTTTCCAGGTGGACGACCGCCGAAGAACAAGAACAAGGCGGCGCTGGCCGCAACGGCCATCAAAATCGAGATCAATGAGCCGCTCCACAGCCAGCATATCATCAGCAGTGCCAGCGGCCTGTCCATCCAGCAGCAGATCAACCAGCACATGCAGCAGCAGGCGGCGGCGCAGCAGCAGCAGGCCCAGCAGCAGGCGCAGCAGCAGGCGGCGGCGGCGGCGGCGGCGCAGCAGCAGCAGCACATGCACCATCCGATGGGGCAGGCGGTGAAGGCGCGCTTCATACCCACTAAGTAGGCTGTAGGATATAGCAGGGAAGGATGGAAGGAAAGGTCTCTCTTAGCTTAAGTTCCCCCCGATCAATCAGCTGCTTAAATCCCATATTAAATCCCTCGATTAACCCTCGGTAGAGCCATAGCCAAAGTAGCATCACATCCAACCCACATCCACTAGCTTGAAAAGTCACTGAAAGATTGCATGTTCCGGGGTTTTTTTTAGAACAATTCGATATCTCTGATCAGGGGATTTATATTTTGTGAGTAATGAGAAACTGAAATTATGGTTTATTAATTCAATTTAATTGGTAAAAACAGTTTGTTAAATATTTTTGTAAAATGAATTAATCTGGGGAAATCTTGATACTAAAAATATATCCAGTTAATATATTGAATATTTGTATAATTATGCTTGAATTGCGCATCTAAAAGCAACGTTTAAATTGTTATTAACTAATTTGCTCATATTTCGTTTATCAGAGCTTAATAATTTTTTAAAATTAAATTTGATTTCCTTGGAAGTTTTTCAAAGAATATTTGTTATATTTATTGATCAGAGCTAGAAAAATATCTGAAATTAATTGATTTTCGAAAGGCCCGGAACTCAGAGCCGACGGCAAGCTGCTGGTTCGGTTTGGTGTCAGTCGCCTTCATCCCGCATACCGCATCCTTCGTCCCCTTTCCCAATCCTAACCAAAGCAATAGCCAAGCCAAAACCAAACCAAACCCCTCTTTAAGATATTTAGAAACAGAATCAGCAATAATATCGCGAAATCAGCACCAGATGAACAGACAAAACCAACAACTGACTTGAAACTAATGCACATAAACCACACACTCACACACGCACTCACACCACACACACATTTATACACACCCACACATTTACACACACACATATACATACTATATATATATATTATATACACGAGAAGATGATGGAAAATCTGTAACTTAAATCGAATTAACATTTTTAATGTAATGCAAAGGCACAGCGAAGCAAACAAAAAAAAAGGGCAAAACGTTTATAAAGAAACAAAAAATAACAAATTACCTACAATTTACAAGTAATTATGCATAGATGAAAACAAAACAACAACAACAACAAAAGCAAGAGAAAAGTAAGAAAAACAAACAACAATTTAATTAAATTTGGTATGTATTTATGTTAAGCCATTAGTTTAAGTGTTTTTATTTTTTTTTTTAAATAAACCATTACGAAAAACATAAAGAAAGGAAACAAAAAAGTTAAGGTAAAAATCGGAATCTTTGTTTGTTAATGAAGGGAAGTGGAATTAATTAATTAATTAATGAGTGAATTATAGTGTAGAGAAAAAATAGTGAAGTTTCAATATAATACTTGATATATATTTATAAAACAAAGGAAATATGTTCAAAAAGATAAAATAATATTTAATAGGAGATTGAGATTTCCATAGCACAACCAATCAGTTACAAATCAGCTGTATATACATATATATATACATATATATATATAATGCACATATATAATCTATTTTGCGAATTTGCGATTTACAAAAGTTTTTTATAAATTTACATTGAGCTTAAGCTAGGATTCCGAGCAGAGGCAGAGGCAGAGGCTAAGCTAACGCGTACGGATCGGGGCTCAATTCGAGATGAGTATATTCGGCTCGATGGAGTGCAGGACATTGAAACCCTTGTGGAGGATGCAGGTGCGCTGGATGCCACAGGCCACCAAAAACTGAGAGAACTAGCAAGGGAATCGGAGAAAGATTAGGAAGCTATAAGAGGAACAAAAGACTAAAGCTCACCTCTATGGAGTGCTGGTGGATGTTGCTCACGCAGACCACGATCCTCCCTTTGAGTCTCCCCTCCAGATGCGGCACTTGCAACGCCTCCAATCGCTGCTCACCCAACTGGACGGTGGCGAAGGGAATGTTGATGCTGTGCGGGACATGGACACGTCCATACTCCACCACGCTGCGCAGATCGACGAGGGCCAGTTCCGAGGGCTGGTGGAGCAGCAGATGGAGCACATCCTTGGCGCTGATGCGGGGGCACTGCTCCTGCTGCAGGCTCTTCAGACCCACGTCTCCCACGCCAATGTCCTGAAAAGGATTTATCATTAAATTATCACCATAAAATATAGATTAAATCCAAGAGATATACCAAATTATGGGATGGTTGGAGACGCAGTGCGTGCTGCCGGTGCGTAATACTCTTCGGCGTGGAGTCGTACATCTTCTGGGACTCCAGCACACAGCCCTCCATCACAAT
The DNA here is from genome assembly GCA_021224005.1 of Drosophila setifemur. Classification (NCBI taxonomy): domain Eukaryota; kingdom Metazoa; phylum Arthropoda; class Insecta; order Diptera; family Drosophilidae; genus Drosophila; species Drosophila setifemur. The sequence goes on from JAJJHY010001290.1 coordinate 86,104, forward strand.
GTCCGGCAGGTCGGAGAAGAGCAGGATGCACTCATTGAAGCCGGAGGAGAGCAGCGTGCTCCTTAGCTGGCGGAGAATGGCGATGCCAATGAACAGCGGATACGAACTGTCGCCCAGCATCAGTTTGTCCCACAAATGCAGGATCTTGTGCAGAGGGAAAACATCTGCAAAAGGGTTTTTAGTTGGAATATATATCGAGTATATATATGTAAAACTCACGCGAGAACATGGTGAGGAACCAGGGAATGGCGAAGAGCTCCGGAATAAAGCTAATGCTGGCCAAGTGCTGGGCGAGAAGCGGTTCGTGGAAGGCCGTCAGCTGGGAGAACTTGCTCAGATACTCCTTGATCACCGCCGAGTTGTCCTTGAGGAAGAACCACTGCAGATACTTCGGGATGAACTTGAACAGACTGAGGAAGGCCAACTCTGCAAAGGGGGAACAAATCCATAAAATGTAATCCCAACTGGAACACCCAACCCACCTTCGTTGTTGAAGTTGAGGTACAGGAACGGGGCCGTCAAGGAGTCCAATCCCTGCCAGTAGACGTACTGCGGATGGGCTGTGACCCAGGCCTTGAGCAGGCGCCTCAACTTGCGATGCCCGTCCGGGGAGGAGAGCAGCTCATCGTACTGATGACACCGCGGGATGTCCACCTCGATCTGCCGATCCGTGCTGGTGGCCGTGAACTTGTCGATCTTCCTGTAGCCCCCATTGGGGATCACATCGAGGAGGGCGGCCCAGACGGGACCTCTCAGCAGGGGCGGCACATCCACGCCCGCCTCCCGCTGCAGCTGCTCGGTGGTGTGCGGATAGCCCTGCAGGAGGCGGGTGAAGAGGCGCACGCGCTGGAACTGGTACTCGATGTCCCGCTCGCGGATGACCAGCGGCAGCTCCTGCAGCTCGCGGGCATTGAGGGAGGGGAAGCGCGGCGAGTGGAGCAGCGGAAAGTAGACGTGGGCGGGCAGGCGGCTGAGCCGCTGGAGGAGCGGCTGGAGCCGCAGCAAGACCACCCGGTCGTCCATCAGCTGGGCTTGACTGCGCCCCGGACAGACGCTGGCTCCGCTCAGGCGGACGATTTGGGGGAGTCCCAAAATGGGAGCCTCGCTACGGATGAGACCCTCCTTTTTGAGCTCCACCTGGACATCGCCACCGGCCAGCTGCCAGAGGTGGTAGATCTGGGAGAGGGGACAGCGCAGCAGCAAGGGCACCCGCAGCCTGGCCTGCTTCTGCTCCTCCTCCTTCTGGTCCTTCTCCTTCTGGTCCTTCTCCTTCTGGTCCTTCTCCTTCTGGTCCTTCTCCTTCTTCAGCTGCTGAATGACCGCCTCGAAGACGGGATGCTGCAGCAGCTCCCTGGGCAACGGGCGCTTCTTGGGCAGCACACTCAGACAGCGCTCGAGCAGCTGCCTCACATCCTTGTCCATCTTCGCGTACAGCTCGTAGCACTGATGCTCGCGGGCAATCTTCTCCAGCACTCCGTTGCTCCTGCCGAAGGCCAGAATCTTGCGAATCACATTCGACAGCTTCAGCTTGGGCCAGAGCTCGATCTGGAAGAGCAGCTCCAGGATGATCATGGCCAAGGCCCAGACATCGCTCTTGATGTTCCCATTCAGGCCGAGCAACCGCTCCGGGGCCATGTAGCGGATGTTCCCGATGGGAAAGGGTACATAACAACCGCCCTTGGTCATGTGGTGCATGCCGTAGTTGAAGAGCTTCGTCCGGCGGCCATCGCTGGAGATGAGGATCTGCTTGGGCTCCAGGTTGTGGGCCACCAGGTGGTGCTGGCTGAGCACATCAATGCCGCAGGCCACCTGGTAGAAGATCCTCAGGATCTGGCCCAGACCCAAGGGCCGATTCCGTTTCGCATAGTCGTCCAGGGGCAGTCCCAGGTACTCCGACACTACTATGGTGCGTTCTGGAAGGGATCAGGTGGGTTTATTTGTTAGATATATTTTTTTAAATAATGCAACTGATATTTGAATTTACAACTAATTATTTTAAAATATTCAAAAATCCGACCATTATGGGAAATACCACTAAAACAGAAATTATTAGAAAACAAAAGCTTAATTTTGTGATTTAATAGATTTAAAAAATTAAACGTTTTGCACTTCCAATAAATTCCAAGAAGTTTCTCATAGAAACAAAGACTTTCCAACCCAGATTCCCGACTTTCCCTAGCACCCAGTTTAGTTCCCGTTATGGGAATGTGCGACGCCGGCTGGAAACCCACCATGCTTGCCGCGTATAACGTCCAGGTACTGACACAGGTGCTCCTCGTCCTGCAGATCCTGGTGCTTCAGCTTCTGGGCCCTGCCCAAAATGGCAATCGAGTTGGGAGTCAGGGGAAGTCCATTGCTTCCGCAGACATCGCCCGGATGCAGTTTCGCGAAGAAGGTGACCGCGCACAGGCGACGCTCCTGCTCCTGCTTGGTGGCCATTCCCGATACCCAGGATCCAGTCCAGGGTTCCAGGCGCAATTCAAATGGACAACATCGGCAGCAGCAACAATTCTTTTTTCGCCAAGCCAGTCAGCTGATGGGCGTTGCCAGATCGCAATGAGTGCAACGCCCCCAATTTCGGGTGGGGCTGGAGAATCGTGAAATATTACTTTTCTAAGTACAAAATTAAGATTTATTTGATGTCTCTTTGTTTTTATAACATTAATCTATTTTTGTAAACGAATTTTCTTTGGTTTTTTGGGGAATTCCTTAAGCTGGTTAACTGCAGTTAGAGTTGCCAGATCGGAAACGCCCCTACATTAAACAGTTACGTTTATGCGTAGCTCTTTTTTTCCAAAATGTTTATGCCCTTAATTTATGTATCTATCATTTGATTTAATATATATTTAAGTATATTTGATACCTAATATAACTTTAAGCAACTGAGCGAAAAATGCAAAAAACGGATAAAATTACAGAAAATCGTGCCCACAGCAATTAAAAATATTAAAATAATTGTAGTATACGCTGAAAGGGGATAAAAACATAAATGATTGTTGTTTAATTAATTTATTCCACTAACAATGAATATTCCCAGCCAAATTTGATTAGCCGGCTAAATTTAAATTCCCCGGCCACATCTGGCAACGCTGCGCGAGTGCAGTTCTGGCATTCTCCAACACTGCCCCGCTGTTGAATGTTGTTTGTTGTGGCTTTGTTGTTGTTGTGGTTGTTGTTGCTGCTGCTGCTGTTGTTATTGCCACTTGCGAATTGTGTGTGTGTGTGTTTTTTGTTGTGTTTTTTTATTGCGCACTCGAAATTGTTTTGTTATTTCCACGAGCATTGCGAGTTGCAGAGTTAATTTGTGGCCAGTTAGTCGCTCGCCAATCGGACGCGTGTGCGGAGGTGTCTCGAATAGTATTAACAGTTATTTGTGCATTGACCCATTCCCCCAACCTCACCCGAAAATACCACCCCCGCTCCCCCCCGCTGGATGGAGATGTTCTGAGCGAGCGGAGAGATCGTAAATAACCGTTAATAATGTCACTGTTCGTGGAGTACACGGATCCGCAGTGGCGGGATTTGGATATGCGTTCGCTATCCGTGGATCAGGCGTATCTGTATCTCCAATCGCACTTCCCGGAACGCAGTTATCTCTACACGCTCTCCGACGAGTGTTACACGGTACGGAGATTACAGTTATTTATAGATATTCGCATTACATTCATTCGCGCTCGGTTTCGCTTTCAATTAGGCAACCGAATCAATTAATTGAATTCCAATTCCAATCCCAATTCCAATTCCAATTTCGTTCGCAGTGTCCGTATACGAAAGTGAAAGCTCTGCCCGCTGCCACCGACGGCGACTACGACGTCGACGCCGAAGCGTTACGTCTGAGCTCCGCTTACGCGCTCAATTTCAAAATATATCAACATGATCAGGGTCACTATGCCTACGATAATGTGTGAGTATGCCCGTACAGGGGTCATCGACTAGGTGGGATAATTCTAAATTGGTTAATTTTATGTATTTTAATTGTTTATTATCATTATAAAGTGATTTTTAATCGATTTAGAACGTTTAAAAATCGGCTTAAGAATTGTTTCAATTTATGTTTACTTTTTTGAATAAGGTTGTTAATTTATTCAAGAACTTGCAAACAAATTGTTCTTAAATATTTAATATCTTTGATTAATTTAAATATCCCTTCATAATAATTGATTTAATTAAAATTAAAGAATATATTAAACTCAAAAACTGAGTGTATTAAAATAATGAGTAATTGATTTCCTTAGGTAGATAAATCTTTTCGAGAATATATACTTATCGGAAATATTCATAAACTATATTTTTGAGTAATTTTTTGTTATTTAGTATCTGCCAAAAATAAATCTGAGAAATAGGTAAATTATTTCTCAATAATTTAAATTTGTGAGTAAAAGAATTTTGAAACGAGTTTTCAAAGCATTGAAAAAATCATAAAAATTATATTCTTCTTTAAGAATAATTAGAAAACTTTAATATTTAAATGTTATATGATTTCCCAAGCCAATCTTCAATTATTAAATAATTAAAGAACCGAAGAGAGTTGATTTTTAGTGTCAATCGAAAATAGTATTCCCAAAAGAAGTATTTTTTAACCTTTTAATTTAATTAATAGTTTTCAATAGTTTCCCTGAGTTAATCTGCACTGTAATGCATGTGATTTCTTTAGCTACACATACATATATATTATATACTTATGCATACATATATACATATATATGTATGTATGTATGTTAACTAGTTTAAGTGAAACTGCTTAGCTAAGCACTCCACTGGTGGCCACTATAAAAAGTTCTCCTCAAGTTGAATCGATTTCGCCAACCATCGATTACCATATATATTATATATATGTATGTTCCACCCGATTATATAGTTCCTCGCTCTGCTGGCTGCGTCGCACCGATCTGCAGGAATTCGGGGTCTACAATCTGACCCTCGAGGCGAATGGAACCTGCGCCTTTGCCGTGGACAAACCGGGCGTTCCCATCAATTACGGTGAGTGGTGATTCCATTAGAACCCCTCGACGAGATCCACTTTAGCACCGTTCACCGGGCCACTCCAACTAACCTGGATTACTTATCGCTACAACCTCCTCCCCCTCAGCTTTCCTGGCCGTCTTCGTTCTGGTTGCCGCCCTGCTAATCTTGCTGAAGCTCGCGAGTTGCGCCTGGCGTTGTTATCGCTACGATGAGGCCGCCGCCGTCGCGGACAGCATTGGAGTGGCTGCCACGAAGGCCACCCAGAGGAAGCGCATGCGCAGCCTGGACACCTTTCGCGGGTAAGTGTGTCAATGTCCAGGGAGGATCTTCTATTTACTAAATCCAACCCAAAAATCCATCCTCCCATAACTAGCCTCTCTATCGTCCTGATGATCTTCGTGAATAGCGGCGGAGGAGGCTACACCTGGATTGAGCATGCCGCTTGGAATGGCCTGCACCTGGCCGACCTGGTCTTCCCCTCGTTCCTCTGGATCATGGGCGTGTGCATACCGCTCTCGATTAAGTCCCAACTCTCGCGGGGCGTGGGCAAGACGAGGATTTGCCTGCGCATCCTGTGGCGATCCTTCAAGCTATTTGGCATCGGCTTGTGTCTCAATTCGATGAGCGGTACGAATCTGGAGCAACTGCGTCTGATGGGCGTGCTGCAGAGATTTGGGGTGGCATTCCTGGTTGTGGGCGTAATCCACACCTTGTGCAGTCGCCGGGATCCGATTAGTCCGCAAAGATCCTGGCAGCGGGCCGTCCACGACATCTGCCTGTTCAGCGGGGAGTTGGCGGTGCTGCTGGCCCTGGTGGCCACCTATCTGGGACTGACCTTTGGTCTCCGCGTTCCCGGCTGCCCGAGGGGTTATCTTGGACCCGGCGGCAAGCACGACATGGCAGCAAATCCGAATTGTATTGGTGGAGCCGCTGGATATGTGGATCTCAAGGTGCTGGGCAATGCGCACATCTACCAGCATCCCACTGCGAAGTATGTGTACGATTCCAGCGCCTTCGATCCGGAGGGCATATTCGGTGAGTTTTGGGGATTAACTAATCCTCTAAAGAATCTAAAGAATCCTCTAATGGAAAACCCATTTTTGCAGGCTGCATTCTGAGCGTGGTGCAGGTGCTCCTAGGGGCCTTCGCCGGCGTCACCCTGCTGGTGCATCCCGCCTGGCAGTCGCGCATCCGTCGTTGGTTGATCCTCGCCGTGGTCCTGGGCTTGATTGGAGGCGCCCTCTGCGGCTTCTCGCGCGAGGGTGGAGCCATACCGGTCAACAAGAACCTGTGGTCGCTGTCCTTTGTCTGTGTGACGGCCAGCCTGGCGCTGGTGATCCTGTCGCTGCTCTACTACTTCATCGATGTGCGGGAGCGTTGGTGCTGGTCGGGATTCCCATTTACCGAGTGCGGCATGAATGCCATCGTGATGTACGTGGGTCATTCGGTGCTGCACAAGATGCTGCCCTGGCACTGGTCCGTCGGTCCGATGAATACCCATTTCATGCTCCTGCTGGAGGCCACCTGGAACACCCTCGTCTGGGTGGGCATTGCCGTCTATTTGGACACAAGGGAGTTCTACTATAGCCTGTAGATGCAAGGACGAGCACAAACAATTCATTTGCCAAATACAAATTAACGCTTTGTACATAAAGTGATTTTATCGATCATCAAAAATGGGGATCGATACATATATATCGATTTTTTTGTTTAAGAAGTTCCGAATTTCCCGAAACAATCGATTTTAAAATTAAAAATTTACTTGCCAAATAATTATTTATCGGCTAATATCGATCATCAAAGAACGTATTTATCGGTTATTGAAATTATAAATATATGTTGTAAGAAATAATAAATACTAAAAATCAATAAAAACTAAACTTAAATTTATCGAAATGCTTTGATAAATATTTTCTGCACAAATTTTTGATTGCTCAAAAATAAATCCCAATATTTGTCTTTCCATAATTATTATTAAAAGCGAAAAGAATCGATTTGTTTTATTTCCAAATTTTATTTTTATTTAGATTTAAAAAACATTGCTCATTCAACACACAATTAAATAGGGTTTCCTTTTCTTTTTCCATCGTTTAGGCATTTCTAAGGCTACAATTTTTTTTTATTGGTTTTCCGTGTTGATTTCGTTTTGGGTGGAGAGGATTGACACCACTCATTGGACCAGATTCTGACATCCTGGATGATTATCGGTGTTGTAAAAGGACGAGCGTTGTGTTCCATAAAAAAAACTACAGACTACTAGGGCACGTCCATCTAATATTAATTAATTAATAATTAATCGGCTTAAAAAATGCATTCGGTGTTCCGCTCATCGCTCATCGCTCAACATGGAAATGTGGTATATCAAAAGTGTATATATACCGGGGATATACCGGGGATAGGATATGACTATGTTATGCTTAGTGACTACAACTAGACAAAAACAAGTCATTAGGCTGGCTTAGATCGTATGTACAAGATACGCAACTACAACTAGACTAAAAAAACTAAAAGTAAGCTGTTCTCAATTGTTAAATATTACATTTAAATGATATATGGAGAGCTGAGTATTCTTAAAAAAAAATAGTCGCGGTTTTTTAGGAACCGTAGAAGGTAGCCGAAAAAAATTGGTAAAATAATTATCTATAATTAAATTGCGTTATGTACAATCTTAAGAATAAGTTAGAAAAAAAAACATTGAGATGGTAAAAAAAAGGAAATAATTGCGAATTTTACGAAATCAAAGGATTGTAAACATATATGTATAACTCAACAATTGCGATTCTCTTCTCTAGGAGAGATGCTTGGCCTCTCTCTCTCTCTCTATCTCCCCCTCTCTTTCTATTTCATTCTCAGATTCTTCAATTCTCCCTCGAAGTTTATGCAATTTTGGCTTCCGGCGGATGAGGAGGCGGAACGACCGCAATTTTGGCCGGCTTTAGCAGTATAAACTTGGGATTGGCCACCGCCACCTTCTTGGCCACGGACGATGGCGTTATGGTCACCGTGCTGGGTGCGATGGCATTCATGGCCGCCGTCTGATTGCTGGCCGCCAGCGAGGAGGCGGGCAGAATGGTCGTCACCCCGTTCTCGTGCTGGATGCTGCTGCTGCTGCTGGCGCTATTGAATATTGCACGCATTTTATTGCTATTCCCCTGAGATCCGGCCAGGACGTTGATCTTCAATGCCGTCCCACCTCCGGCCACTGCAACCGATCCGGCTGCTGCTGCTGCTGCTCCCTCGCCGCCGCCTCCTCCTACCGGTGGTGCCTGCTGCTGCTGCTGTCGCTGCTGGACAATCCGGGCGGTGAACTCGTTCCCCGCCAGCACCAGGTTCTGGGTCTGTCCAGCGATGGGCAGGCCGCTGGCCAGGATCAGTTGCATTCCGCCGCTGCCCGCTGCTCCGCGCAACTTCCACTCATCCTGCTGGAAAATATAGGAGGAGAGGAGAGGGGTGAGTCAATATTTTTTTTGAAAATTCATACAAATTCAGATAAAATTCAGATATAAAATTCAGATAAATAACTTATTAAAAATGTTAGTTTTGTTTTACTTAAAGATAGTTCCATGGGATATATTAGTCCGATATTTATTAGTTATTATCTTATAAATCTTATTTCATATTTTAAAAAAGATACAATATCTCATTTTGAATTTATTTCATTACAAATATTTTCACATTTTTCAACGGAGAAACAATTAATGTTGCAAAAGATATATATATAGATACAGCTAATCCCCGTAAAAATATAGATATAGATATATCTAAACCCCGATTTCAACTTACCGTTGGCGGACTCACAGACTTGCGCTCGAGGACATGCTCATCGAAACCCGAATCCGACGAGTTGTCATTGAATTTGGTGGCCACCGACGACGATGTGGAGCAGTTGGACGACGAGGACAGGGACGAGGGCGAGGCAGCGCCCACAGAGACTACACCCACTGGCACACCGGAGACCACTGACCCAGCCACTGGCAGGGGGGATGTAGCTGTGGCTGTGGCCTTGAGGACCAGCGATAGATTGGAATGCGGCTGCTTCTGGGATGACGATGTTAAGGATGATGATGACGACGACGATGATGATGATTGCGGTTGCGGTGGTGCTTCGTTAGTCGCTTCAGTCTTGCTCAATGGAATTGGACTTATTCTATGGATATCACCCTGAGGAAATGACTCCGATTGTCGCTTGAAGAACAAATGGTGCTTCTTGAGCGGCCCCATCTTGGCCAGCTGCTGGCTTTGAACTTGAACTTGAACTTGCACTGGAGTGGGAGTTGGAGCTGGACCCTGATGATGGCTGCTCTCCTGGATGCCCTCCTTCTCCTGGAGGTGGAGCTGATGCTGCTGCTGCCGCAGGCGCTGATGCTTCTCGCATGGCTTGTACAGCTCCGGATCGATGATGTAGCAACAGCTGCCGAGGGCCAGGCTCTGGAAGACCACGCCGCAGCACACCTCCAGGCGCACCAGGTCGCTCTCCTCGAAAAATGGAACATTATCCACGGCCCGGCGATTCTTCTTGGGTGCCATCTGGCGGCGTCGCTTGCTCCCGGTGATTTTCGGTCGCTTCGGTTCAACCGAAACCGCACTGGGAATGGCCAGAGCAGCCGCCGCCGTTCGCTTGCGCGTCTGATAGGGCACCGTTCCGGCTTTGGCTGCTCCCACTCCCGATCCCGATGACCTCGATCCCAATCCCAAACCCAACCCCGATATCTGCTCATCGTCGTAGCTCTCGTTGGAATCGCTCGCCTGGTGCTCGGAGCTGGGCGAGGTGCTGCTGGGACGGTTGGGAGTGCTGGACACAGCTGAGGTGGCATTCGATGCACCTGCTCCGGGATTGACCGATGTGATCTTGCCCTTCCGGTTCTTCTTGAAGATCTTGGCAAACTTCTCGGGCAGAAAGGAGGAGTTGCCCCCCGCTGAGGTGGAGCTGCTGCCATTGGCCTTGCCCTCCGCTTCGGCCAGGTTGTCGCGCTTCTTCTGCTTGGCCAGGGATTTGGTGCCGGGACCAGCTCGGGCATCAACCACCTAAAAAGCAGGACAAGATTGATTAAGTTAATCATTTTCACAATAAAATGAAATTAAGAAGACTCCAAGATGGAGACTATCTTATTGGTGAAGTTGATGGACCTGGATCAAGTATATATATTTTAGATATATCTTTTAAAACTACTTACATGACCCCAGTGACGCTTGCTGCCGGCGGGCAGCCGCTTGTATCGCTTCACCAGGAGGACGCAGGCGTTGCAGATCTCGCCGTTGCGCGGCTCCTGGAGATTGAAGCACTGCATCGACTCCTTCTCGTACTTGCGGGAGGTGGTGAACCGGGAGCTGCTCGACTTGGCCCGGCAGATGCAGCAGCCGTCGGCGGACCGGTACACACGCGGCTTGTGGAAGTTGAACATTGTAGCGCTGTTCTACTGTGCTTTTTGTTTGCGTTTAATTTTGAAATGCAACTGGCAATTGATTCTAGTGTTTGTTTTTTTGTGCGTTTTCTTGAATGTCTTTGGAGGAGTTTTTTCTTTTGAGGATTAGAGAGCGAGCGAATTGCGGTGGCGTGGTTTTGACTGTGGTTTGGTGTCGGTGTGCTGCTGTGTTCACTGTACTGATTGTGCGGCGGCTAGTGTTATTTGTGCGCGGTCATTCCATGCGTTGAGTGCGTGCTGAGCGCCAGCGTCCATTGCCCGGGCTTCACTGTAGTTGCTGACTGCATTTGTGACGGCGGCGTCGGCGTTTTTGGCGTCGCTGCTGCAAAAACAACAAAACAGAAGTTAGAACAGATGGTTTCTGCAAGTGTTGGTCAACGACCAAATAAAAGATGTTTGCCTTTTTGTAGAACAGAAGCGAAACAATGCTTTAATAGAACTTTAATAGATATTAAAACATTTACATATATTTCATATATATAGATTGTGATATATATATTTTGTTTTAATACAAATCTGTTTTTGTTTAAAATTGCTATCCACTAAAAATAAGTTTTTTGAATTACTAATTCAAACTAATTTAACAGATGTTCTGGCCATCAGTGTTGGTGAACATTGCAAACCCCGGCAATGGCAACTCTGTTATTACAACAGTAACCGTAAAACAATGCAATTGAAATGAAAACAAAAACAATTTGGCCAACTTGACGCTTCCTTTTCGATTTACCTTAGCAGCAGCTACCGAAAATATGAAAAACCAACCATAACCAGTTGCCAGCGACATTTTGATTTTTGAGCGTTTTAATTATCTTATCAAAATGCGAGCAAACATGTTTTAAATATAACAACAGCAACAAAGTAAACGCACAAGAATAACAACAAAGAAGGAGGAAAGATCAATGGGTGAGAGGGGAGCGAGCGAGATGGCCATAGCTAAGCCACGCGCGCTTCACAAAAACAGCAAGTACATACATATACTTGTGTACATATACGTATTCGTATATGTAAGCTTGCAAGTGTTTTTGTTTTAATTTTTTTGGGGACGCGAAAAAGGGACACACACATAGACACCCACAAGCACACGTATTCATAAAAGCGCGCGCTCTCGCTGCATTTTGCTCTCCCCCTCCTGGAACAACAACAGGCCTGGAAAGAGAGCACAGCGAGTGACGTGACTTTTGAAACGGCTTCTCTGCCGCCGTCGCCGCCGCCGATGCTGCTTCTTCTTCCAGGTGCGTTGATGTTGTTATTTCTTTATTTCGCTTCTTTTTATTTTTGGGGACACTGATTTTTGTGGGTTTTGAAAGTATCTGTTTGATTGGCATCTATTTCGTTTTATTGCATGGCACCGGCTATGTGTTGGTTCTTTCATAATTCCTTTACCAATTTTAAACCGTTTTCTATTTGCTATTATTAACTATTATTAGCACTGCTGTTGCTGAAATTTACCTGCTTCCTATTTATTGCTTAAGCACACACACGTTTATTAACTTTTCGGCGAACAACACTGAATATTCTCCTTTACTTTTAATACAAAAATTTAAATAAAGCGGAGCTCGAGGAAAACGCGTCTGCACGCAAGAAAAACACAAAGGCGAATTGAGGAGACGAAAAACGAAACGACGAAAATCGACGCATGTACGAAAATGGTGTACAAAGCGAATGCAGTGATAACGCAGGCGAGCAGCTGAGCAGAGGCGCTCTCTCCCTCGCTCTCTCTCTCTCTTTCTCAGTCTCTCTGGCTGGTGCGGTGCGGTGCGTGTGTGTACGTGAGAATGCGCAGAGCAAAAGCAACAGCGAAAAAATTCCGGTTGTGAAAAGAATACAACAGATACAGATGCAAGGGAGAGAGACAGGCAAAGAGAGAGCGCAAGGCAAAGGAGCAACAACAATTTGCATAACATTCAGGCCGGCAGGGTTGCCATCTGAGAATGGCCGAGAGGGAATAAAGGAGAAGGAGAGCAGGAACAAAAACAAATCCGGGCAAACAAGAAAGAGAATGCCAATTGAGAAATCAAAAACATTGCGTTTCGTCGCACAACAGATACAGTTGATAAGGAGTGAGTGAGAGAGAGAGAGAGGAGAAGGTAGAACGGACAGCAACAACAATTTGCATAGCAATCAGGCCGGCAGAGTTGCCACCTGAGAAGGGAGCGGAGGGGGAATGCAAATCGAGAAATAAGTTCTGTTCTGTTGTTGTTCCCTTCTTTGTGCTGCTGCTGATAAAGAACAACCGCAGAAACGTGCTGGCGATAAAGCCATAAACGCAACACAGCTGCGCGTCGTAGCTTTTCACAGCTAATTATAGAATTATAAGCCCTCACATCCCCTCCCCCTTTTCAGTCACCGCGTCATACGTGACAAACAAGACGTAAGGCGAAAACCCGGTGAGACAAACTCACACACACACACACTCTTAGCTCAGGTCAACTTTGTCGCCCAAATGGGTGGCAACTCTGCCCAGCTGGCTGGCCTTACAGAACTTTACAACACTCAACATTCTGTTAGTGGTTGTTGCTTTTGTTTCGCAGTTGCATTCTGCTTTTGCTTTGCCGCTGCTTCCTCTTCTTCAGCTTGAGCGAAAGTGAGGGAAAAACAGCCAAAAGCAACAGCAAACGCAAAATAAATCCAGGCTACTACGTGCCGAAAAAATAAGCACTCTAAAAAACCCCAAAATCTAGGTCGCTCAGTCAGTTTGTGGCTTTTGTATTTATTTTTTTTGTTTTTTTTTTCCATTGCAAAAGCAATTGCAAGGCGCACAATTCACCCATGTGTATGTGTGTGTGTGTGTGCAACGCCTGCGGCTGTTGCTTCTTCTTCGTTGTCCAGCTTGCGAAATAACAAACTGTACTTGTGCGAAAAGCACCAACAACAACAATGAGCCGAGGGAGAAGAACTTTTGCGAGAGAGCACAAAGGGGATTTGAAATTTGTTTCGATATGATTTATGACCTTGTTTCTTCGGCCTGCAAAACGGAAAGTGAAAGAGACTCTGTGGCTCTGATTGGGATTCTTATAAGAATGTCGAAACGAAACAGGTTGCTGCCGGAATAACGGTACACACACGCGCATAGCGTAATAACAAAAGCAAAAACCACAGCCGGTCGGCCCCAAAAACACAAAAAAAAAAAAAAAGAAAGTAAAAATCGCTCTCTGCTCTGGGGCTCTCTCACCTGCTGGCGTTGGAGGGAGCGAGAGGGGGCTGTTAAGTAATAGATTACACTGCAGGTGTGCGAATGTGTGTGTGTGTGAGTGCTTCGCAGAGAAAGCGCGCGCAAAAAAAAACAAGGAAAATGTCTGTTCCACTTTAATTTAATTATATTTTTTTCTTTACTATTTCCCCGCAAATACGGATTGGGCTTTGTTTTTTCTTCTTTTATTTTTTTTGTTTGCGTACTCTTAAAACGAGGTTGAGTTTTTTGAATTATGTTTTTCCTTTTTTTCGACTGATTTTGGCATTGGCAGAGTTCAAGCGGCGGGATGTTTGTTTTTTTTGTTGTTTTGTCTCTCGTATCTGGCAGATACAGATACCTTTTGATTAGCGAAGGTCAGCAACAAATTGTTAAAACTGTAGCACACACACACACACACGCACACACACACACATGCGGCCACTTGTTGTCGTGTGTTCTTGTCTGAACAAAACAATTTTAATTAATTTTGAAAATTTATTTGAATAGATTTTGAATTTTGTTCGTTTTTCCTGTTATTTACCTTAATTTTTCGTTTGTATAGTTATTTTTGTATCTCACAGTTTGACTTTGTACTGGCTTTTCGTTTCGTTTCACGGTTTGTTTGAGATTTTTTTTCGCAAGTGAGCAGGGTTGCCAAACGGGGTAAAAGTATCGATAGGTTGATTTTGGGGTACAACAAATAGTGCGATAGCCATGAAAGCGCCACCTATGGTTCGGTATCAAATTTGAAACTAAAGCCGTTTCAAGTAAACAAATTATAATTTGTAGTTGTAGTATCTCCCATAAATTAAACAAGAAAGCAAGATAATCTTTCTCTGGGATTGTTAATATTGTACAAATATTGTATTTTGATAAAACATGGTTTAATAATAACTGATATTATTTAAAGTATCGATATATTGTCAAACTAATTTTTAAAACAATCTATATTTCAAACTAAATATGCTGTATAATTTTATTTTTTTAAGATATCACGATTTTTAAAACATTTTACTCCAAAAAGAACAGTTTAATAACAACAAATATTAAATGGGATATTTAAATTGATATTTTCCCACCTACAAATATCGATATTCGTTGGGAATATCGCTCTCAAATTATCGATAAGCATCTGCAATGTATCGACCACTTCGATTCATCGATATAACATCAACAATCCCAACCAAAACAATCTCTCACATTTAAAAAAAAATCGAAGAGTTCGGGTGGTGCGCGGCGTCTCGCGGCAAATATCTCAGACGTAGGAAATGTTTTCAAAAAACGAATTTCATTATTTGTACTAAACCAAATTCCCGGAGCCGTGTTTGTTGGTAAAAAAAAAACAAAAAAAAAACAATTGTTTCTGTTGTGTTGCAGCGAACGGTCACACATCGCTTTCAAGTACCGTGTGCGTGGGATAAATAAATAAATTCGGAAACAACGCAAAATAACGTTAAGTTCGATCGTTAAACGAAGGATAGTTCCACGCGAGCGAAATGTTAGTAGCAAGTTTTTGACTGGACATTCGTCCAGCGGTTATGTTAAACGGTTATTATGCACTACTATTTATATTTTATTTTTTTTTTGGTGTTTAGATTTTACGCGATGCAACGAAAATCTTTTCTTTTTTTTTGGTTTTTGATTGAAACGTGACTGGTTTGCTTGAATTGGTGCAGCAGCAGAACAACAACAACAACAACAACAACAACAATAGCAACAAGTGAATTTTAATTATTTTCCTTTTTTTTTTTTGGTGGTGGATGACGTCGTTGACGGCGACGCCGACGCCAACGCCTCAGTCGCGGTTGCGCCGCCGCATTTTGTATCTCGGTGCGAGTTTGTGTGTGTGTGTGTGTGCGTGTGTTTGTGTGAGCAACAGGCAGAGAGCTGGAAAGGGAGTGCTGAGGGAGAGATAGTGCAGGGGGAGAGCGAGAGTGAATGAGAGTGGGAGCCAATGGGAGTAAATGCGTGCAATTGACCGTTAATGCAATCACCATTAACAGAAAACCGCCCGCAATTGTAATTTACTTTGCACTTACACGAGAAACAACTGCATTTAAAAAGCTTCGCAAAAACAATAGCAACAAGCGGTGGCAGTGCAAAAAAATGAAACAACAAATATTGAAGCGGCAGCAACAACAATTGTGTCTGGTAATTGCTGATATTTCGTAATGCAGCAACAAAAACCACAACAACAGACAGCAGCGCTTAGCGAACAGTAACACGCCATAGTATTCACTCGATAAGTGCAAGCTAGGCTTGGAAATAACATATTTCACCTTAAATTCGAAAATCTCGAAATAAGAGAGTTGCAAAAATCCCGAAATTTCATTAGTGACTAATTTTTGTTTTTATTTTTGCTTCAATTATATGCTTCCTTTTGTTTTTGGGTTTCCTCATTAGCGGTAGGCCGCTGTAATTGTAGTAAAGCGCCGTTACACTCACCGTTTGTGTGAGTCTTATGTGTGTGTGTGTGTGTGCAACAAACGACCTGCATTGCGTCTCTTTTCGCTCACTCACACAGACGTATTAGTGCGTGGCTGACATCTCACATTTCGCCTCTTGCTCCCACCAATGGTCGTGGTAGGGGCTCGGCTTTGGTTTCCACCTGCTTTCGCTTCTTCTTCGCCGTTGTCTTCTCCCTCTCACATTTGTTGGTGGCTGTGTGTGTGTGTGAGTGTGCGACAGTGCCGTTACAAATTTGTTTGCCCATAAACGAAAATCGAATTAAAAAACAATTACAATAACTAATCTAGTTTTGCCGCTCATCTCCCATCCTCTCTGTCTCTCTCTCGGTTTTTTCGCTCTCTCCTCACCATTCTCCAATTTCCCGTTACAGAGAGATAGCTTCCATCGTAAACAAGTGCAATATATTAGTTAAGTAATGAACGATCGAGTGTGATATACAGTGGAATACATACGAATATATACTACATGTGTATATATGCCGTCGACAAATGACCATGTTATAACAATAAAAGAAAAAGAAAATAGCTCCCCACACACAACAACAAATCTGCGAAACCTTCGACGATCATCGAGTTTTACTGTACTTGAAAAATGGACAGTGCCAGGCGAACGCAGCAGCAGCAGCAGCAGCAGCAGCAGCAACAACAACGAAATCGAGAGAAGCAGCAACAACAAACATATGGACGCAAAAGGCGGCGACAACAAATACAACAACATGCGTGGCTTGTTGTTGCTATTTTAACAATATTCTGGCCACAGGTGAGAACAAAAAAAATTATTTCTTCTTTATGTTTACATATATTTAAGGAAAGGTTTTAAACTTTATTTTGAACTTCTTAAGTATCCGTAATAATTGATTAATTTAATATCTTATAAAAATATATACAGATTTGTAGATACGTATATCTTTTTCTTTATCCTGGCATATTCGCTGGTATGATCTCCCTTATCTTTCGAATCCGCTATAGCTAATCAATCTGTTCTCAGAACTGCAGTTGATTTTATAGCTTTATCTCGACTTGTTTTGGGGTTTTTCCAAAATTACATTTCAACTTTATTCAGAAAAACTCTTTTTCATTCAGTTTGCTGCTTTGCGAGTTGCGTTTTAGGAACTCGTCCGACCGGTTCTAGATGGGTTTTGGTTTTTATTCTATTATTACGATAACAACTCGTGTTTAGCGGATAAACTAAAACTAAAACTTAAAGTAAATACAAATTAAAAAAATAGGTTGACCAAAGTTTAAAGATTTAATAGTTGTTTATTTTATGTCTGTAATTAAATGCATTTGTTTTAAAAATTTCAACTGTAATGTTATTTTATTTTAGGTTTCCCATTTAGAATTAAATTCAATTGTTATTTAAAAATCAAGTCTTAATTAAATATGCTAAATCCGAGCTTGTGATGAATACTTGAAATTAATGGGTGTGATTTTTGATTTGTGGGCCTATTGCCAGCTAATCCTCATTGTTTTATTGGCTGTATTTTATTGTATTTTCTGTTTTTTTTTTGTGTTCTGTTTTTGTTTTGTTTAAAAAAACTCGTTTTGTTTCGTTTTGCATTGTTGTGTCGCATTGTTGGGCAGTACAAAAAATCCAACACAAAACACAAAAACCCAAAGTAAAAAGCGAGCGCAAGTAAAACTCAAGGTTGGTTCTGGAGTCGGTGTCATCGTAACTTCCCCCAAAAACACACTCCCCTCAAAAGTGCTCGATCCACCCTTTTCTACACAAAGAAAAATAATCACACAGTCACTGGGAAATATTTTCGAATATTTCATTTAGTTTTCAAACTTAGTTTAGTTAAAGAAATACCATATTTACATTTCTTAAAAACTAATTTGGCATTTCTAAGATCTATTAAATTTATAACTATAATTATTTCCTTTTATTTCGGTGTAGTCATTTTACTTTATATTTAATTTTGAATAATACTCTGAAATATCTGGAATTCTTGGATACTTTGTGGCATTTAGATAGCTCTCTCACGTGTATCTGCTGCTGCCCCTGACTTTGTATCTTGAAATTTATTTATCATTCTGAGCATTTTGCGCGATTGCGGATCGCGGGTCATTACGTGCCGGCTTATCGCCCGAACTTGGTCGAAAGTGTACGTATATAGTATATATATTACTAAGCGCACCCAAAAACAAAAATCTACCATACTATATATATGCCAAAAAATAAAAAAGGGAAAAGTGCCAACGAAGAAGAGTGTTGATGACATCAGCGTAGTATTTTCTTTTGATTTTTGTTTGTTGAGATATTTGGATATTTGGTTGGGTTTCGAGGGTATCAAATGAAAGACAGGTAATCCTGATTTTGATTCCAACCCCTCGATATAATTTATTGAGTTAAATGTGTCAGTTTTATAGGATTCAATTAGAAATTCAACCATAACAAATGCTGTCATTGATAAAAATTAATTGCAATGATTCAAACAGACGCAGTAATAACTATTTTATTAGATTTTTTTATTAACTAATTGGACAATATATTAAATTATAGGTACATATACTGGAAATAATATTAATATTATTAAGGGGTATAACGAACCGGTTTTTGTTTTGTTTTTTTTAATAGCTTGCGAACATCTTGTTAAATTAGCCGCCATTATTAACTCTCTTTTTGTTTTTGTTCTTTTGTCCAGCTTTCGGGCAAATGCCATCGAGAAATTCAATTAGAATTGAAGAGATCAAAAACACAGTGCCGGCAATTAAGCAGCTCCCACTCCCTTTTATTTCGGAGCCCATTCTTGGGCTGTGTCAAGTGTTTTTTTTTTGGGGCGAGCGTGTTGAGGGAAATTAAGCAAACCACCACGAAATTCGAAAATTGAAATTAACTTCGATATTGGGGGTATCCCCCGACCCTTTGCTTTGCACTCTTTGTTTTCATTTTCTTCGTGGTCCGTGGTCTTGTCTTCTTCTAGCACTTTCTTTCCACTCACACTTTTCCTTTGCCTTTGTTTATAATTTGTAGAATCGATGTAAAATTAACTTCGCCTGGCATTGAACAACTCAACTTGAACAAAAAAAAAAAAAAAAGACTTCTCTCAATTAATTGAAATCGTATTTTCTTGCTTCTTTTTATTGTTGTGTTGGGGGGTTTCTTCTGCTGCTGGTGTTTCTTGTTTTTAGGCGCTACTGTTTCTACTACACTTTAACAAAATTTTACTTATAATATTTGTTATATTATATTTGTATAAAAACTTCAAATATGGGTTTAGAATGTATCTAATTAAATGGCTTACTATCAAAATTGATTTATTATTATTATTTGGCTGAGTTGAATGACCAATTAGAAAATAAAATAATAAAGATAAAGATGATTAAACTATACATTTTAATAAATTCATTAGTATTATAAATTTCCTCAACGAAGTATTCCCTAATTTCATTTTATTATTATATTTTTTATAGTGCAATTTTGTGGCTAATTGTGCGGTTTGGTTTTTTTGGTATTGCCGGGTGCCAAGTGCCAAGTACCTGAGTGCTGCCTGGTTTTGGCACCTTAAATGTTTTCTTTTACTTTTGTTGCTCACTCTTTGCATTGTTTATTAGAATGGGCAGTGGGAGAAGGGCGCTACTAATTGGCATGCGGGTGGAGTTCTTTGGGGTTTTTTTTTTGTGGGCCACAACAACGCCCATTGGAATAGGAATGCTAGAACTTTGCGATACATTACCCCATTTTGCTGCACGACAATTGATGTCTTGTAAATCTGGCTTATTTATTCACTCCAGAAGCATCTGGTGCTGCTGCTGCTGCTTTCTTTTCTTTAAACAAAACACAAAAAGCAGAAAAATGTACAAACAAAAAACAACGAAAAAACTCAAACAAAAAGTCGACGAGGAAGTGAAACCCATTTTTAGCAGTGGAATTATTCACCGCGCAAAGTGCCAACTCAAATAGAGTCTCACAAATCGGTCTGGAGAAACGCAAATTATATATATATATATATATACATATGCATATATATATATCTATATATATGTATGTGTATGTGCACAGACCATTCTATATTCATTTATGGTTTGTTAATCTCCATTTGCACTTGAGTTTATTCCCCATCAATTGAAATAGCTGAAGCAGAGAGTTCTAAGAATAGATATATCTCGCATGATTTTGTTGCGTCTAGAACTATTACATTTATCTAACTATTTGCTGCTGGTTAATGTGCCGTTTTTTGTGTTGCAATTAAAGGATTTAATGGGGTAACCTCTGGGTAGGGATCGTTCTTGATTTATTTCAAATTAATCTGGTTATTTGATTGTTTTCCTTGAGGCTGTATTTACACAAACTTTTATTTTAATCTACTGAATGCACACGGCTAATCATTCAAAAAGATTATATAAATATCAGATTTTCTGAACGAAAATTAAAATAAATAAAGCTAAAGCTATCTTTAATTTACAAACTCCGATTTGCCTGCCAAATTAGTTCAGTGACATTTCTGATTTTCCACTCACTGTACATTTCTTTACGTTCTATCTGATATTTACTTGTCATATTTAATGTCCACTGACTTCTGACTAATATTTGCTGATCTCCCATTATTATACATATATATATATAGTATTTCCCCCGCCCCTTTTCGAATTAATGGTTGTACGGAATTCTGGCTCGCGGTGTTCTGACACAGCAACTACTAATTAATTGATATTAATTGCGGGGCCAACATACAAATAACTGGGCCAACTCAACCTGAACAAAAGCGTACAAAATACAAAAAAAAAGTATATACACCGGAGCAGCGATTAAATATTTGCTTGGTCAAATATAGTTTAAATTGCTGGTTTTCATCTCACTAAAAATCGTTTGAGCAATTTGTTTATCGAACAACCAATATGAATACAGCAAAAAAAATATAAAAAAAAATATAAAAAATAAATAAAAATAAAATACTATAGAGACGACAAAAAATAAAGCAAAATTCAAGCGAAGCTGGTGGCTTACCTAACTGGTTTTTGATTTTGAATCGGTTTTGTGTTTTACTTTTATTTTATTTTTTTTTATTTTTTGCGGCATCAACCATCTCGCTCGCACTCATTCGACTGGCCATAAAACTAATTAGCAAACAACATACAGCGTTTTAAAAAAATCACGAAGAAAAAAAAGCTACGAAAATAAATAAAAATTCGATCTCACGCATTCCACGTTTGCGATTTCAATTTGCGTTTGTATATATCTATTTTTTTTTTGTCGCTTTTGAATTTGATCTATGTGATATTTTCGCACTGGCTTCACATTTTCGATTCACTTAGAGTTGGCTACTATTATAATTTCATTGTTGGCACTAGCGCTTAGTTTAATTTTGTAATTATAACCATTAAATGTCGGGGATCACGAGGGGCGCTCGACACAAATAGTTTATGGAATATTCCCTTTTATTTTAGTTGCGATGCTTTTGATATGAAATTGACATTTTGTATCTCAAGGTCGAAGCATGCGTAGTTTGTTGTATCTTTTCGTCCAAAACTTTCCCAAAAGTCCCCAAAAGCCAAAAAAAAAAAAGTGAAAGGCACGAACTGCAAACGACAAAAAATCCAAAAAATAATATCGAAAAAAAACAAAAACCAAACTTAAATTGTCAGTCAAAGTGGCTTAACCCAAATGTAAGCAACTCACAATTAAATACGAGAAAAAATAGTTATTGTAGTTAGTTGTGTGCAAATATATCGAAGTAATCGATTACACCACTCGCCTAATCGGCGATCGGAGGAAGTATTCGATATCATTTAACTTCAACTGTATAATTATGGCTTAATAAATTGGAGTTATTATGTGGAAATGGTTTGAATTGGCATCGTTTTACAATCGTTTCTTATGGTGGTTATTTAATTTGTGGTTTAACTTGATTGGAGTTTTGGAATGTTTCTTTGTTAAAATGTATTTTACATTATTTAGTAGTAGTTGAATGAAAGGGAAGGCTAAATATATTTTCTTTGTTTTTTTTTGTACTTTATTTTCAATAGTTTTAATTGTTCTTTTTATTCCTTTTGCTATTTTGTGATTATATCTGGTTTATAGCTTTTGTTGTGCCAAAATATTTCACAGATTCAATAGCGATTTGTGCAGTTCCATCGCCGTTTTGAACCCTCATCATTGCATCCCATCATCCTAATTATAATCATTAGTGTGATCATTTAGGCTTTAAGGCCATTTTAATTTCCCCCCTCACACACACACACACACACTGAGAAAAATTTTAATGACTGAAGGCTGACAATCTAAAAACAAAAAATAAAATAAAGGCAAATAAATGAGTAATGGTGAAAACTTAATTTGAAAAGGTGTCGATGTAGGAGAAAAGGGGGCCGGTTGATCGTTTTTTGCCTTAATTTGCCTAAAAACCAATTTAACTTCCGTTTTCACAAGCAATCATCTTTGTGCTTTGTTTTTTTTTGTTGTTTTTTCCATTGTTAATACTATTACTCAGCTTGCATGTCGCATGCAATTATGCACAACAATGGCAATAACAATAGCAACAACTGCACAATAATATTAAGAAATCATATTCAAATTGCATTCGCTAGGAAAATTCATTTCCTCCTCTGTTTTTCTGGCGTTCCTTATGCATTTTTGTATCTCCTGAAACTCGCGATATTCCACCATATCCCAAATGACGTCAGGATTTTGTATTTGTTCCTAATGTCCGAATAACGATCGGAACGTGATTAGCGTCATTATCGCATATATACGATCATAGCCCGATCAAATGATTTTGGGACCACAGGAAATTAACAAGTTTGCGAGCGCAGAAACAATAAAACAAAAAATAGAAACCGACGAACAAATGCATCCGCATCTCTGCTAATTCAATTTATGCATTATTTTTTTTCGATTTGCCTTCCATTAACACGTAATGGTGCGAGAATAGGGAATATCGGCATAGCCAGAATAGTATCCCAATTCGGATTTAATGATTGCTATTTAAGGAAGACAAAAAGATAGCAATCAAAATGGAAATCAAAGATTTAAATAAGTATTTTTCCATCTCATTTATATATATATTTTATTAATTATTGTTTCTTAGTGAATTTCCTTGGCTACTTTGTTTACCGCCCGCCCCGTAACTGACCTACATCTGTAGAACCATTCTTGTCCACCGTTGCCTCCTCCCCCCTCCCCCCATTAATCATCCAGATAACGCACTATATAATATTATAAAATATACATTTTTTTTGGGGTGATAAGAAAGCCAGATCCACGGCTTTGCTCGGCTACAGTGGCAGCAGTACATTTACTATATAGTATAGTGAGTCATGATCATGAACCAGAGGGTTTTGATTGCATCTCGTGCTGTGTTAGTTATGATTATATAAAGCAATCTCCCCACACACATGGTCGGCAGATGGAAATGACTAGCCTCGACATCAGTTATCGTCCGTCGTTTGGGAATGGCCATCTATATCTATAAATATTGTGTGCGAGTGTGTATTATTCTACACCCATTCCATTCATCTCAAGGTTTGCTTGTTTTTTTTTGTTGTTGTTGTTTGGTTCGTGTTTAAAACAAAAAAACAATTTGCAGTAGGAGGAGTTGGACTTCCTGTTTTTTTTTTTTTTTTTTGACTACCTTTCGGATGGGGGAATTCGAAAAGTAAACTCTATGATAGTCTAATTTCAGCATAAACAAATCGCTTTACTGGAATTTGCCACATGTAACTGGAGTACATCCATATCTTTATTTTTTCCTGTCTGGGGGATCGGATATTGGCATGCAAATAAACTGGACAAAAAATGCGGATTCAATTGCCATTTGATCGGTTCGTAAACAAATCCCTCGGCGGATCTACTTACCAAGTTTCCAGCAAATNTTTTTTTTTTTGACTACCTTTCGGATGGGGGAATTCGAAAAGTAAACTCTATGATAGTCTAATTTCAGCATAAACAAATCGCTTTACTGGAATTTGCCACATGTAACTGGAGTACATCCATATCTTTATTTTTTCCTGTCTGGGGGATCGGATATTGGCATGCAAATAAACTGGACAAAAAATGCGGATTCAATTGCCATTTGATCGGTTCGTAAACAAATCCCTCGGCGGATCTACTTACCAAGTTTCCAGCAAATATTTCCCATTAATGTTTATTAATTCATCTAATGCCTGACCAACAATTTTCACTCATGAAAATAATACGAGTAACTTCATTAAAGAATATGACAGCGTATTATTAATAAAAAAATTTAATTTGCTTTCGTAATTTTTTTGCGGTTAGGAAGGTGTGATAAATTAGTGTAGCCTTAATTAAATTGTTTTTGTGTTTTTTTTTGTTGTTTTACGATTATATAAAGATGGCTTAGAGCACAACTTTTGAAAGTTTTGCGAGAACAACAAGTTAAACCTTTAGATAATGAAATATTAAGTTTTAGTACAGCCCCATTAAGCTGCTTTGATTTATCTGTTTTTTGTTTTTATTGTTTTAGCTTTGGAGTGTTTTGTAATAAAAAAAATGTGTTCTTATATCGGAGATCTACGGGGTTTGCTTTACAGACTTTCGGTTGGGTGTCAAATATGCAATAGTTATTCGGTATTCGTATTTGTATTTGTATTTTATTATTTATTATTTTGTTATAAAATTATTATAATTTTAATGTTTTTACAGCACTTGAATGCCGCTGATTTGGTGATCAATGTGCCAAATGCGAGCAGCAATGACAACGCCTTCTACAGAATCGACTATAGTCCGCCTTTTGGGTTTCCGGAGCCGAACACCACCATTCCGGCCAGCGAGATTGGCAAGGACATCAAGTTCTCTAGGGCTCTGCCCGGGACGGAATATAATTTCTGGTTGTACTACACCAACTCCACGCATCAGGAGCTCCTCACCTGGACGGTGAACATAACAACAGGTGAGGGAGGGTCTCTGAAAAACCATTAATTTTCTCTCAATGAATATATTCTTTTTTATTTATTATGTATTTTTATATTGATTAAATGATTGAATTACATTTTTGTACCAAATAAATTAAATTCATTTTAGATTCTTTTTTTTTTAAATAACTTTCAATGAGGGAATTATTTTTTAAATTATTATGTATTTATGTATTAATTAAATGGAAGTGTTTTAATATTTTTATGGGGTATTATATTAACATATTTTTTGTAGCAAATAAATTTAATTTAAGGGTGTTTATCAAATATTTTTTATTAATATGATTTGTTTTTAAATAGTTACATATTTATGATATTAGAAACTCTATTTTACCCTCTTTGGTATATATTTTCCATAACATTTTAATTGAATAAAATGCATTAACTTTGCATTCCCAGCTCCCGATCCGCCCGCTAATTTGAGTGTCCAGCTGCGGTCCAGCAAGAGTGCGTTCATCACGTGGAGGCCACCGGGAACGGGGCACTACTCCGGCTTCCGGATTCGGGTGCTCGGCCTCACGGATTTGCCCTTCGAGCGCAGCTATTCGCTGGAGGGCAACGAAACGCTGCAGCTCTCGGCCAAGGAACTGACACCGGGCGGCAGCTACCAGGTGCAGGCGTACTCCGTCTACCAGGGCAAGGAATCGGTGGCCTATACGAGCCGCAACTTCACCACAAGTAAGTCGGGCGAGCGGACGGGCACAAGGAGTCCGAACCGCCGGTGCAACTTCTAACCAAAACCGCCAGAAATCAGCATCCGTAACCCGTAATCCGTAATCCGTAATCCGTTACCCGGTGATGGCCATTTAACTAACATTTAATTCTATCTGTTTCGCGTGTTGTTCTTACCACTTTCTCTAAACAAGTCGACGGACAAAATCTGAGCACAACCAGAAGGTAACCAAGCATCTTTGAAGCCAACTAAAATGAATCTTTCACCATCCCGAATCCCTGAAATCTCCCCCAAACACTTTGCTTGTTGTTTTTACATTTTTTGCTTTGGTCTTAAATAAATTGTTGGCATTTCAGTTGTAGAATAATGAATTCCGAACGCTGAAATGCAGTGGCGCCCATTTAGTTTTGGAAATTGCAATAATGTTAGTTTAGTTGTGATTGGTTTCTTGTATCTGGGGACCACTGTATGTCCAGCGTGCTGTGTGTTTACTTTCATTTTATTTACTGTCTTTTTGGTTTTTGGTTGGGTAACAAAATTCAGGGTGAAATTGGGAGAATTCTTGACGGGATTAATAATTTATATTTTATGTATTAATTAAGATAATGTATCTTGTTCTTCTCCTCTCAATCAATGATCAATCCTAGATTGATTGTTATCTTTCATTTAAGGTTGCTTTTTGTTTGGTTTTGTTTGGTGACTTTGTTTATTTTGTGTATTAATCATATTTTTACAATTCCTTTAACTACTTAATAAATCACCTTTTTATTTAAGTATTAATCGAATAAACTAAAACCAGATATTACTTATCATATTCATAGTTTATCCAGCACATTCTCCATTATCCACCAATCCTAATCCTAATTTTAATAGAACCCCGTAACTAATCACCACCTTAGAGTCGTTGCTAGCTTAGTAATCATTTATACCAACTCTCATCTCCCATCTCCAATTCATTCGGGAAAAAAACCAGAACCCAACACTCCGGGGAAGTTCATCGTTTGGTTCCGGAACGAGACGACGCTGCTGGTGCTGTGGCAGCCACCGTTCCCAGCGGGGATCTACACCCACTACAAGGTGTCCATTGCGCCGGACGATGCCATCCAGAGTGTGCTGTATGTGGAGCGCGAGGGTGAACCACCCGGTCCGGCTCAGGCGGCCTTCAAGGGTCTCGTACCGGGCAGGGAGTACAACATATCCGTGCAAACGGTCTCCGAGGATGAGACGTCCTCCGTTCCCACCAATGCCAGATATCTCACGGTGCCGGAGCGGGTGCTCAATGTCACCTTCGATGAGGCCTACACCACGGCCACCTCGTTTCGGGTAAGGTGGGAGCCACCGCGCACCTACAGCGAGTTCAATGGCTACCAGGTGTCGCTGTCCACCTCGAGGAGGATCTTCAATGTGCCGCGATCGGAGGCGCCATCGATATACTTCGACTATCCGGATGTCCTGGAGCCGGGACGCAGCTATGAGGTGGTGGTGAAGACGATAGCCGACAATGTGAACTCCTGGCCAGCCAGCGGAGAGGTCACCCTGCGTCCCCTCCCAGTGAGGAGTCTGGGGGGATTCCTCGATGATCGCAGCAATGCCTTGCACATCTCCTGGGAACCGGCGGAGACGGGCAGACAGGATGCCTACCGAATAAGGTGAGGGAGGGTCTTTAAAATAACTTACTATATTTTATTTATTTTTTGTATTTATTATTATTATTATTATTATTCCTTCCCTCAGCTACCACGAAAATGCGAACGAGAACTCAGGGAGCTCTGCAACCGACTCCCCTCCCCCGGAGACGCACATCCAGACGAATAAGACCGAGTACACCCTGGACTCCCTGCTCGCTGGCAGGAGCTACAACATCACCGTGCAGGCTCTATCCCGCGGCGTGGCCTCCAATGCCACGCACATCAACCGGTTGACCCGTCCGGCAGCTCCACTCATCCAGGATCTGCACAGCATCGAGCAGGGATTGGTGGTTAGTTGGCGGAGCGATGTGAACTCTAAACAGGATCGATACGAGGTCCACTACCAGCGGAATGGGACTCGGGAGGAGCGAACGATAGCCACTAATGAGACCACCTTGACCATTCACTATCTGCACGCCGGCTCCGGCTACTATGTGAAGGTCCATGCCATCAGCCACAACATCCGGAGCGAGCCGCACTCGTATTTCAAGGCAGTCTGTGAGTGGTTTTTGTTTTTTGAGATTTTAATTTTATATTTAAATTTATTAGTTGACGTAAAAGAGTTTTTTTTTAAATTAAAATAATTTTTTTTTTCACTATACATAGTGAAATAATCAATTTTAAATTAAATTCAGGCAATAGAAACTATTTTAACAATTTCTTAAATGGTTTTTGTTGTTTTAACCATCACAAGAAATATTTATTTAAAATTTAAAATTGTTCTTTCTGTACAAATTAATATTATTTTTGCTTGCAAAGTTATATAAGTTAACAAAAAATCGTTTTACCGATTTGATGGTCATTTTATTAATATATGCCTTAATCCAGTTGGATATGAATTGAAAATCATATTGCAGTTGTTGGATTTTGAACATTTTTAATGAGTTGTTGGAGCCGGAACAGGTTTTCGGAGACAATAGCCAAGATTTTGCATACGTCACAATTTATTTCGCACGTCAAACTTGACTTTTGCTTCGATTTTACTATCAGAAAAATTAAAAATTAAATAAGAAGTTAAACTTAATTTAATTGAAACCTAATTTGTTCTGCAGTTCCTAAGCCACCGAAGAACCTCACCCACCAGACGGTGCATACGAATCTCGTGGTGCTGCACTGGCAGCCACCGGAGGGAAGTGACTTCAGCCACTATGTGGTTCGCTATCGGACGGACGCCTCACCCTGGCAAAGGATCTCCGACCTGCATAAGAACGAGGCGAGGATCGAGGACATGCACTATGGAGAACGCTACCTGGTCCAGGTCAACACCGTCAGCTTCGGCGTGGAGAGTCCCAATCCGTTGGAGATGAATGTAACAATGCCGCCGCAGCCGGTGTCCAATGTGGTGCCGTTGGTGGATTCGCGCAATCTCACCCTGGAATGGCCAAGGCCCGACGGCCATGTGGACTTCTACACGCTCAAGTGGTGGGCCACGGACGAGGCGGACAAGGTGGAGTTCAAGAATGTCAGCCAGCTGGAGGATGGTGGGTAGTCAAAAACATTGTTTATTGAGGATTTCCCCTACTCTTAGAACCCTCTTCTCCACCCCTAGTAAGCGCTCCCAGTGTGCGGATACCCATTGAGGACCTTTCGCCGGGTCGCCAGTATCGCTTCGAGGTGCAGGCCAGCTCCAATGGCATTCGCTCTGGGATCACGCATCTCTCCACGCGCACCATGCCGCTGATCCAGTCGGATTTGTTCATCGCCAATGCCGGGCACGAGTTGGGCCAGGACGAGAGCCTCACCCTAAGCTACACGCCCACGCCGGCGGATATCACGCGCTTCGATATCTATCGCTTCTCGATGGGCGATCCCAAGATCAAGGACAAGGAGAAGCTGGCCAATGACACGGAGCGGAAGCTCAGCTTCACGGGTTTGACGCCGGGACAACTGTACAATGTGACGGTGTGGACGGTTAGTGGAGGAGTGGCCAGTCTGCCTGTCCAGCGATTGTATCGATTGCTGCCGCTGCCCATCAGTGGACTGGAGGCCAGCCAGGTGGCAGCCCGCGAGATTGTGCTCCATTGGACGGCGCCGGCCGGGGAATACACCGACTTCGAGCTGCAGTATTTGAGTGCGGACGAGGAGGCGCCGCAGCTGTTGCAGAACATCACGAAGAGGACGGAGATCACGCTGCAGGGACTGCGACCGTATCACAACTACACCTTTACGGTTGTGGTGCGGGCGGGCTCCGACGGCAGCAATCTAATGATGAGCAGTGCCCCCATCTCGGCCAGCTACGAAACGTTGGCCGCTCCGCCTGGGAAAGTGGAGTATTTCCAGCCCAGTGATGTCCAGCCGGCTGAGGTGACCTTTGAGTGGCTGCTGGAGGCGGCAGAGCAGCATGGACCGATCTCTTACTTCCGCATCTTGTGCCAGAATGCTGATGATCCGGATGATTTGTCCAGCTATGAGTTCGCAGCGAATGCCACGCTGGGCAGGATTTCGGATCTCGTCCCCGGGAATACTTACATATTCCGTATACAAGCGAAATCCGCCTTGGGTTATGGAGCGGAGAGGGAGCACATTCAGAGGATGCCCATTCTGGCACCGCCAGTGCCGGAGCCGAATATCACACCGCTGGAGGTGAGCAGGACGAGCAGCACCATCGAGATTAGCTTCCGCCAGGGTTACTTCTCCAATGCCCATGGCATGGTGCGGTCCTACACGATCATCGTGGCGGAGGATGTGGGCAAGAATGCCTCGGGACTGGAGATGCCCAGCTGGCAGGATGTGCAGGCATACACCGTTTGGTTGCCCTACCAGGCCATCGAGCCCTACAATCCCTTTATGTCCACCAATGGCAGTGCGAGTGGCCGGCGAAGGAGCAGCTTGGAAGCGGAACACTTCAGCATCGGAGCAGCAGGGAATTGCGAGAAACATCAGACGGGCTATTGCAATGGTCCGTTGAGGGCCGGAACCACCTATCGCATCAAGGTGCGCGCCTTTACGGACGAGGATAAGTTCACCGACACGGCGTACAGTGCTCCGATCACCACGGAGCGCGGAAATACGTTGATTGTGGCCGCCTTCGTGGTTGCCTTCCTGCTGGTGACCATTGTCCTGGTGACTGCCTATTGCCAGCATCGCTGTCAGCTGATCCGGCGCGCCTCCAAGCTGGCCCGCATGCAGGATGAGCTGGCGGCCTTGCCCGAGGGCTATGTGACCCCCAATCGTCCGGTGCATGTGAAGGACTTCGGGGAGCACTATCGCCTGATGTCGGCGGACTCGGACTTCCGCTTCAGCGAGGAGTTCGAGGAGCTGAAGCATGTGGGCAGGGATCAGGCCTGTAGCTTTGCTAATTTACCATGTAATCGGCCGAAGAATCGATTCACCAACATCCTGCCCTACGACCATTCGCGGTTCAAGCTGCAGCCGGTGGACGACGATGATGGCTCCGACTACATCAATGCCAACTACATGCCCGGGCACAACTCGCCGCGTGAGTTCATCGTCACCCAGGGCCCGTTGCACTCGACGAGGGAGGAGTTCTGGCGGATGTGCTGGGAGAGCAACTCGCGCACCATTGTCATGCTGACCCGGTGCTTCGAGAAGGGCCGGGAGAAGTGCGACCAGTACTGGCCGGTGGACCGCGTGGCCATGTTCTACGGGGACATTAAGGTGCAGCTGATCATCGATACGCACTTCCACGACTGGAGCATCTCCGAGTTCATGGTCTCCAGGGTGAGTCCTTCTTATTGCTTTGTAAGTTTCAATAGTTACTATTATAATCCTCCTAATCCCAATTTCAGAACTGCGAGCCGCGTATCATGCGGCACTTCCATTTCACAACGTGGCCGGACTTTGGGGTTCCGGAGCCACCGCAATCGCTGGTGCGATTCGTGCGCGCCTTCCGCGAGGTCATCGGCACGGAAATGCGTCCCATCATCGTCCATTGCAGTGCGGGCGTGGGCAGATCGGGCACCTTCATAGCCCTCGATCGGATACTGCAGCACATCCACAAGTCGGACTACGTGGACATCTTTGGCATTGTGTTTGCCATGCGAAAGGGTGAGGGGTTTCTTCTGATTAAATTTTAATTGAAGATTAGCATGGATTAACTTCAACTTAAATTTAATTTGTTAATCCCAAATTTAAATCCCATAATTATAATTAACCATTATTTTCCAGAGCGCGTCTTCATGGTGCAGACGGAGCAGCAATATGTGTGCATCCATCAGTGTTTGCTGGCGGTGCTGGAGGGCAAGGAGCATCTGCAGGCCGATTCCCGGGAGCTGCATGCCAACGATGGCTACGAAGGTGAGTTTTCTTCCCCCACATTCCCCTATATCCCTCGATATATCCGACCAACTCTCTGCCACACTTTCCCCCTTTTGTTTTCCAACGTTTTTTCGGTTCGAGTATTAATATATTTACTATATATATATATTTTCTTGGTTTATTCCACACATTATTTCACTGGCTGATTACTAAACAAAAAAATTATTTCTGCCACGCCCACTACTCCTAAACAATAAAAACACTGATCAACAACAAAGC
>JAJJHY010001290.1:117899-147784 GCA_021224005.1 Drosophila setifemur
AATCTTCTGGCTGCGGTTTTCCAAGGTTGTTTTTTTTTTCAATTTGATTTTCTTTTGAGTTTGTAACTAACCAAATAATATTTTTGATTAATTGATTTTCTTCTTTCTTTTCACAATCACAAACACATGAAACACAATTGTAAATCACACACCAAAACGCTTAACAAAAAACATAAAACCCAACTCAACCCAACCATTATCCATATATCTGCTTCTTGAACAATCAAATCAAATCAAATCAAATCGAAACGATACCCGAAAAAGTTACTAAAATTTACTTAGAGCGTCAACCGCAAATGAAAATGGGAACTCTGCCCATTCGCGCTTCTCTGGCCAAGGCCGAGGAACTGGACCAGGAGCTGTTTGCTTCGGAGAAGGATCAGAATCTGGATTTGGATGTGGAAAAGGGAATGGGCATGGGCATGGGAAAGGCGGAGCAGCAGCTTACCCAGCCGGAGGGCAGCCAGAAAAGCAACGCTAATCAGGCGGGAGAAGCAGATGATGATGATGATGATGATGAGGAGGATGAGGTTTCCGATTCCGATGACGATCAACAGCCTCTGAACAATGAGACAACGGCCACCTTGTCATCGGGCAGCTGCAGCACGAGTAGCCAGGAGCATGTGGAGCAACCGCAAACCCAAACCAGCATCAAACACAAACAGGAGCAAGAGAGAATTTGTACTGCCACCAAATCCAACTCGGATCTCGAATCCGACGAAGAGGAGGATGAAGAGGATGAGGATGAGGCCAAGGATGGGGCTGTGGCTGATGAGGATGGCTGGTGGTATTGATAGAAAAAATTCGCTTTTTTAGGTTTGTACCCACACAACAACACATACAGAACCACCCACCCAAAAATATACATATATATATATATATATGAACACCCAAAAAATAATAATAATTAATTAAGAAACATCCGATGCAACAATTGCCTGATGTTGCTTTTAGTAAATATCCATTTACCTAACCCGCTAAACACCGCACAAAATTTCTAACTGCACTGGCAACATGTAATTAACAATTAAGAACACCCAAACATCTCATGGTTAAAGTTGGAATTATATATATATATATATATATATATTTGCATATAGATCAAAATACATATATATAGGAAAGAAACCCACATTTGCTTGTCTTAGTTTTTTGTGTTATGTTTATTCATTGGAATGTTTTGTAAAGGATCTTAAATCAAATGTTCATTGCTAATAATCAACTCAAATCTACATTTTTCAGATGACGAAGGTATAGCCGAAACGGGTATCTAAGGTATCGAAAGGGAGTCTGAAGAACCCAAGGAATCTGCGGGGAATCCGAAGAATCTAAGGAACACGAGGATCCTAAGGAAACTGCGCTTTCTAAAGAATCTAAGGAATCCGTGAGGGATCCAACGAATCTAACCCTAGAAATCGACCTGCGAACCCGAGAACCGCTGACTAGAAAAATCGGCTATACACACGACATATAGTACCTATGGTTATCTATATATATATATATACATATATGTATAGGTATATAATTTTTTTTTTACACACTTACTGTACGTAAAAATCTGCCTGTGATGTGCTGGATGTGATTTGTCTACGAACGGCATTCGGAGTGTTACTATCAAATGAGTTGAGCGTTGAGTTTGTGGCCTCCACACTTGGTTGCCCGGGGAGAGGAGGACTCCATGGGGACCAGTGCCATTTATGTGCGCAACGCGCCTATGTTTGCCATAGAGCTAGCTAGCCCTGCTTATTTAAAATGTAATGCCGCCAAATTAGACCAAACCAACAAGAGCGTAAACTTAAGCTTCAGGTTATCCTTTAAACTATTTTTGTATCCTGTATCCTGTATCCTGTCACCTGTGTCCTGTATCTGTATCTGTGTCTGTAGCCCTGTAATCTATCTTTTATTTGCTCTGTAATTGTGTATAGACTTGTACATTTGTTTCCATTTGAGAGAGTGCGCGTCGATCGATATTATGTTTACTATATATATTACTATTACTTTCTATTACCCTGAACGATTGTGTATTATGTTTATTATTATTATTATTATTACAATTACGTAGCCTAGTTATGTTTTATCGGTAGTTAATAGTCTCGCATGTTTAGTCAACAAAATGTTTGCCCCAGCTGCGTTTTGAGTTTTTCCACTTGCTGTTCTGGCCGCTGTCTCGAAATATCGAAAAAACTATACATATATCCTTCCAATCCGTCGGGCCACAAGCAGCAATCGCAATCCGAACTCGAAGCGGTTGGGGTTTTTAGCATTTATTTTATTGTATTTAATTATTTTATTTTTTTTTTTAAAGTGCATCTACACAAGATCAATAAATTTATATTGAAAACATGATCAAACGAAATTAAGTTGTTGTGTTTCGTGTTTTGGGGAAAATGTTTACAAAAGATATTGAAAATTTGTTTCAGATACTGTTACTAAATATTTAGTTTGGATTTTTTATTTTTTGTTTTGTTTTTTAAATAAAAACACAAGTTTCTGTGAATCTCCAAGTGACAAATTTATTTCTTGGAAGTTTCATAGAAATTTGTGAATTTAAACGTAATAAATTAATTCTTATTGGTTTAATAATTAAATTATTTAAAATATTTTTTTCCTAATGTACATTTTACTAATTTTTTTACATTTAATGTTTTCTACACTTGTAGAAAATTAAATAGTACAAAAACCATTGCATATTTTTGGGTGCAGAATTAAAACCACAAAAAAAGCCAATGGCTAATTTCCATGTGTTAAATCTCTATTAAATCGATAAAAATTTGCGAATTGCTTGGCCGCCTGGCAAGTATTGGAATTATCTGATTGCAAAACTAATTTCGATGTGATGTTAGAATTTCCCAGCCGTCGAGAAAGCCGCGGATAGAGTTTCGCAGGCCGCGTATTTCAACAATCTTAATGGTCTCCGCTGGCCAAATATAGGAGAAATCATTGGAGCAATTATAAGGCATCTAAATGTTGCTGCTGCAACAAGTTCCAGGAAGAAACCCCATGCGGATGATGATGATGATGATGACGATGATCGTGCTGATCATGACCATGTGCATGATCAGATCAGATGCGATCAGATGCGATCACTATATGATGCTGATCGCGTTTGTCAGCTCGAGTCGCGGCATTCGTCTAAACAAATAAAGCTCGCGACTAATTGCATTTGCACTTGCTGTGTGCGATATTTTTCTTTGCCTGGAAATTAAATGGCCGCAGGTACACTGAGAAAAATATAAGTTTGAAGGGGGAAAATAACAAATAGGGAAAAATGTTCCCCATTGAATTTGGTTGCCTTTTCCTGTAACCGTAAATTAATTTAAATTTTAGAAGTAGAGAAATGAAATTTATTTGAATTTTAATATTCTTTTAATAATGGTTTTATGAAGAATACATTTTAAGTGTTTTATTTTTATAAGATATGTTGTAAGGAAAAATAAATAGAGAAATATTGTCCCTATTGAATTTGTGTTCCTTCAGAATTAAAGATATGCAATTTATTTTAATTTTAATATTATTTTAGGTGCATAATTTTGGTAAGCTATGTTCTAAGAAAAAATAACAAAAAAAAATAATATTTTACTTTTGAATTTGTTTCCATTTTATTGTTACCGGAAATGTATTTATATTTCCGAAATGAAGAAGAAACGAATTTAGATAGAATATATTCTAAGTGCTTCATTTTAATAAGAATATTTTTAAGATTTCTATAGAGAATAGTCTAGTTTTTTTCTGAGTGCAACTGGTTGGCTGAGTGAGTTGGAATGGATGGATTTTCGAGCTATTCTCTTTGGTTAAAGATGGGTACTGAGCACAGTTTAAGACACGTCATTTGTCATTTATCTTTCGTGGCCTTTTAGCATTTGGCTTAATTGACTTCTGCTCCATCATCAGGAGGCTCAAGATGCAAGACCGAGAAATGTTGGACTCTCCACGTTCGCGTTCACGTCGAAGTCCACGTCCACGTCCGACTCGACGACGACCAATTCCGGATTTTAGCTCTCATCTCTCAACTCTCCCGACAGACTTTTGCCAAGCTCCTCGTCCCTCGTCCGTCGTCCCATTTCGTGACCATGGTGAGGTCTCCGCCATGCCTTATGGTCAATACCAATTGGCCGTAGTGCGGAGCATTTAGCTTCATTACGTCGGCCCATGTTTGCCAGCGTCACACTGCAGAACCGTTTTAATTAGATGAAACCATAATAAATCATAGGAGCGAGGAAAAAAAAAAAATAAGAAACCGAACCAAAACCAGGCGACTTCAACAGGCGAAGAATGCAGCCGCATCGAAAGGGAATTTTACAAATTGTACAGTGTACAGTGAATATTGCATAAATTCATTAATTCACAGGGTAACAGTATTATTGGGATATATTTTTTGAGTTGTTAAATGTATTCTTGGGTTTTTGGTATATTAACATATTTTTGGTTTTAAGGTTTTGCAAAGGGTTTTTGAATTATGTACTTAAATAATAATTCTCTATTCAGTATTTATTAATCAATTTAAAGAGAAATTTATATATTTTAAACAATTTGTAATAACCCAAAATGGGCCTTAAATAATTTGAAACATTTGCTAAAAGTTTCTTGGATGTAAATATTACAAATCATATTTTTCAGTTATTTAAATATCATTTATTTAATGAATATATTCGTTTAGTAAATTTATGGTTTCAACCCTGCTGCAACCTGTTGAGCTAAGCTATAATAATCCGGTACTTAGGCCGACTTTAGTTAATTTGTTTTGTCTTTGGGGAAATCAGAAATACATATAAATATATATATATATTTCAGTTCCCATACAAAGTTGAGTTGGCAAGAGTGATGTTCCATTGACATGCAAGTTGGCAGTTTTCGACCATAAAAGCTGGCAAAATGTGCCCACCCTCCAAAAACGCCTCACATGCCTTTAATGTTTCGTGTTGGCATTTGGTTTTCTTCTTTTGTGTTCAATCCATTGGATTATTGTCTATCCTGGTTGGATTCGTTACTCCCTCTCCTCCGTTTCCCTCCCCGTCCCTCCTCTGGCCATCTCCTCGGTAATCTATT
This sequence comes from Drosophila setifemur, assembly GCA_021224005.1. Lineage (NCBI taxonomy): Eukaryota > Metazoa > Arthropoda > Insecta > Diptera > Drosophilidae > Drosophila > Drosophila setifemur. The sequence goes on from JAJJHY010001290.1 coordinate 122,946, forward strand.
AGAGCTGTTCCGGAGCTGGACTTAACCCACATTGTGGGGCCCATTAAAAAGCCATTCTCTGATCCCCATTTCCCCTCTCCCCTACCCCTCTCCCCTGCCACTCATCCGATCCTCAATTTGCGGGGGATGGCCATTTGACAACGCCCGGTGCGAAATGCAGAATGCAAATTGCGATGCCAATTGCCACGCTTCATTCCGCCTCCTCCCTGCCTCTGCTCCTCTTTTTTCCAGACATCTCCCACTGTTTCTGTCGGATCTTGCACAGAGAAAAATAAGCATATAATTCACAAAATGCTGAAATAATATTTTGAAAATAATTTCTTATAGTTGGTTCCGATAGATATTTTTATTGTACTAAATAAATAGTTTCTAATTTAATTAGGGTACTGCAAAAAATTGTGAAAGTAAGAATTTATAATTCTGAATTTATGTAATGTCAAATATTATATACCATTTATAAGAAAAATACAAAAAAAAAACATATTGCATTTATTACAATATTTATAAAGTACTTTTCCATTGATTGAAAAGTTTGTTTTAAAAAAAAAAAATAAAAAGTGTTTCCAAATTTGATAATAAAGTAAGAATAATATTGTATTTATTCACATATTATAAAATATTTATAAAGTACTTTAGATTAAAAAGTTTTTCCTAAATAAATTCAATGTTTTTTCTAAAATAAATAGAAAATGTTCAAAAATTAAGAAATCATTTATTTGTTATTATTAATTTTGTACTTATTCTATAACCCGTTAAAAAGTTTTTTCTAAGTGCATGCCTTGTGCATGGCATGCAATTTTGGTTGCATGTATTGCAGGCACAGCAGCAACACGCAGACCCTAAAACATTTGCCCGGCTCTTGGACTTGAACTTGTGAATTTGCCAGACAACGAGCTGAAGCTGAAGCCAAAGCCGAAGTCTAAGCCAACAAAAAATGCACAACAACAACAACAAAAAAACAGGAAAAGTAGCAACAGCAATAGCAGCAGCAGCAGCAGCAGCAACAACAATAGCAACTCCAACTGCAACAGCAACTGCAACAACAACTGCCAGCAGCAATCAACGGCAAGTGAATGAGCTTAAATTGTCGATGGCCGGAGGGGTGTGGTGGAGTGCTGGATTTTGTGGATTGCTGGATCGGTGGATCGGCGGTTGGGTGGATCTGCGGACTGGTGCAGGTCTTGGTTTTGGTGGTGGCCATGATGATGGCTTCGCTGGCTGATTCTGCCACCCATCAGCCCCTTAAAATTCCCCCACTCTTTAGTGGAATGCACGGAAAATAATGTCTGTGCAGTTTCCAATTAACTAATGTGATTAAAATTATAAATTTATATTAAACAAAATTATTTATATTACTTTTTAAGTATAGGCAAAAAATTAACTTTCAATTATTTTTATTATGTAAAGAAATTAAACAATTTTGCAATAATTCAAGATTCTTAACTTCGATCTATTGTTAATCTGGAAAATATATTATATTTCTTCCAGTGTGGTTGCATGTTGTTGCCTCAACGCCCTCAGTACGTTATTACGAGGCTGATGTTGCTGTTGTTGCGTCTGTTAATGTTGTTGCAGTTGTTTTTTTTTTGTTTTGTGTGATATTGTTGCTGTTGCAGTTGTCTGGTCGTCTGTGGAGCATCAAGGCATCAAGGCACTGGGGCAGCGAGGCATCAAGTTCGCAATGGGCGACAGCAGATCGCACACATATACGAATAAATATATATAAATAGATATACATGCAACACACGGGTAACACATGAGCAACAAGATAGACCGAGCAGCAACCGCAGTTACTTTTTGGCTGAGGTTGCATAGACAAGCCTCAATTAAGTTGCAATTGCAGTTGATGTTGTTGTTGTTGCTGTTGTTGTTGTTGCTGTTGTTGTTGCTGCTGCTGCTGCCCAAGTTGCTACCAAAGTTGCTCAAGTTGTTGCTGCTGGCGGGGAAGCGTTGGCGGACTTGGAATTTCACTCTAAGCTGCCCACGCGCTCGGCTGCTTTTTAGCTGCCTTTTGCGCTGATAAAGTCCAAAATGATGTACTACCCAAATGTTGCTGGTTGCTGCCTTATTTTTCTCCTCGTTTCACCCACTATTTGTTGGTAGTTCTCCATTCTTGGCCGGCCAAACAGCCATTAAAAGAAATACAACAACAAAAATCTATTCTACATCGGAAAAAAATAGGGAAGAACTGCGCGATTTTAAATTCTTTTTAGTAACTGGTATATTTACAAAAAACTCCATCAAAGTAGTTTCTGGCTTAAAATTAGTTATGTTTTCAAATCAAGTAAATTTTTGCAATCGCACCTTCATAGATATATATGTCAAGTAATGTCAAGTAATGTCAGTCAGACTAGGGCTCTACTTTTCATAAGGCAAACAACCTTTCCAAGAGGCACACACGAATAGGAACAATAGTTTACTAACTAAAAAAAAAAACCAGAAGGAAATTTTAAAAACTAAAAAACCAAAACTTAAGAACACACACTGTGACAAAAATCGTGATGGAAGCCCCGAAGTTTGAAAATTTGCTGGACGCAATGAAATGGGAACTGTTGGAGGATCTCGGGGATTGCCACACCAGCAAGCTGGCCGATATTGATTTAATACCGAGAACTATAACCAATTGTGAAGTGGATTCATCGGCGATAACGGGCAGTGAAATTCTGGACTCTCTCGATGATCAATCCGGTAAGCAGGAGGGGGAGGAGGAGGAGGAGCAGGCGGAACTGGAAGCAGAGGAGCTCTTCTCCTACACCGACGATGAGTTGCGTTCGCTGCGCTCGATCCAGGAGCTGGACAGGACCATTGCACGCATCGAGCTGTTGCAGGCTGAAATCCTGCTACGCCAGCAAATGATGGACGGCGACGATGAGCGCCAACCGAAGGCGGAAGAGGCAACAATCTCCGAGGCCGTGCAGCAAATGCGTGGACTTACACTCGAGGAGGAGGAGATCAGATCCCTAAAGCGTGACCATTTTCGCCAGCAGTGCGAGATCGACGAGATCGTCTGCTGCTACCGGAGCATGAAGACATTTCTGGACAGGATTGTGCAGGAACTGTGCGGCACGCACCGCGAGATGAAGAAAACCAGGCGCTTGAGCAAGGCACACCAGAAGTGGGTGAAGGACACCACCAACGAACTCAACCACTGCCGGCAGCAACATCAGGACCTCGCCGCAGCCAAGCTCACCAAGAAGATGGCCTTCCGGGTGACCAAGAAGAACATGGCCCGGGACTTTCACTATAGTCGCAGATTCCTGCGGCGCGGTCTCCTGAACCGTCATCTCCAGGACTTCCACCACGAGATCGATGAGCTGAAGGTGTTCTCCGCGGAGATAGCCAAGGAAATCGGAAAAAGACTGGACAAGATCGAATCGAAGACGCCATCCATACCAGTGGAGGTCTTCAATGTGAAATAGAATTCCTAATAATGATCGAGAGAGATATATACTAGTATATAGCTTTATAATACTCGTACTTTCGATACTTTTTGCAAAACCAACAATTATTTGCCCGATCAACTAAAAATTATGGACTCACACTTTTCGAGCCCCATAAAATCTCAAACAAATCGGAGAAAAGAAAATGCAAGCAAAATTCAATCAATTATTAGGAAAATATATTAAAAATAAAATATATTAAAAACAACGAGCATATATTTTAAGTATTAAATTTACCTGATTCTTTATTTTCATAGGAAAACCAAAACTTAAAAACAAATTTAATAAGTAATATATCTACTAGTTACTATGGTTCAAACCCATTTTCTTTCACTGTAAAATCCGCTCTTGGCGCTGATAAGAAAATTTATGGTTACCCAGTTGCTCTGGCGGCATAATTGCGCACCCACATCGAGGAGAAGTACATCGAGATTCCGGGGATCCACGTCCACATCCACTCTTCAACAAGTCCAGCAAAAAAGTACAAAAAATACAAATAGAAAAAAAAAAATCAGAAAAACAGNTTGAAATTTCATAGTCTAATTTTGGGCGCAAATTAAATTTTAATTACGCGCCTCTCCCGTTTCCCTTCCCCTTCCCCTCCCTTCCCTTCCCGACTTCCCTTTTGGCATTGCCGGCAGTTGACTTTGTTTACCCGCAAGTTGTAATTTTCTGCGGAAAACCGTCAGCCGCAGAATTGCTTTTCTCCATCTCCATCTCAGCAGCTCGGCTCTGTCTCTGTCTCTGATAAATCCCGCTTCTGTCTGTCTTCTTCTCCTCCTGGGTTCTGCTATGTTCTACTCAGTTCCCTCCCCCTGAGTACCCCGAGTACCCCGAGAACCCCTCCCCAGTCCCAACGCCAGTCTTTGGGCAATTGCAATTGGTGCCCCCGAACTGCGGTCTTGCGGTGATCTTTCTTCTGGGCTTTTGCCTTGCTAATTGCTTGTCAGAGATTCGGGAACTCTACTTAGGGCATTTGTCTCCGCAGAGAGTCACCTGAGAGTCAGGAGATCCCGTCCTGACTAAGAAACCAAACACAAACACATTTGGAGCCCATCCCCAAACGATTCCATAACCGACACAGAGAAAAAAAAGAGATAATTATCAAACAAAATTCGGCTTTGAAAACTAGAAATTAATACACAAAATTAAAACAAAACAAATAAAAGTACCAAAAAATATTGTAAAAAAAAGAAAATTAAAAATATAAAATGAATGCTATACTCAACAATAGTAATACAAAATATAAGCAATTTAATATATTTAATATATTAATTGTAACATGCACATTAATTTGTTATTTTTAATCTTCTTTTAGAGCGTGGAAGAACTATACAAATATAAATAAATATAAGAGAATTAAGAAAATATAAATAAATCTATAAATAAAAATATTTGGAAATAAATAATAATTAAATAAATACCCTATAAATATAAAATACCAAATGTATAATTAGTCTTCTGAAGATCTAAATCAAAATGTTAATTCCTCTAATTAATTGGAATAAAACATTTTATAACATTTCACAAAATATTAAATAAATATTTGTATGTAAAGTTGGCTTATATTATTTAAATTAATTTAATTGAAATATTTCTTCCTGTGCATTTCTGTTTAGAGGGGCGATTGACAGTCTTTTAGCCAACTTTGCCATCCCATTTCGCCATTTGGAGCCCCATCGAGTCATTGAGGAATCCGTCGAATGCTGAATTGTCACATGTGGAATTTCGCAGGTCTCCGAGAGATCGTTTAAGCGGTGGATACGAGGATGAGGATACGTAGCCCAGGAATGAGGTCAGACTAGGCAAATATATCAAGTCAAGCCTGTCTCAAGAAATGGGTAGAACAATGTTAAATATTTTCCAAACTCAAATCTATTGAAAATATTTTATATTAATTGTACATTACAAGGGTGATTTTTATGGATTATTAAACATTAAATATAAATAAAATTAGACTTGCTATTTATTTGATATTTTCGGAAAAAAAATGTCTATATTTTGTTAAAATAAAAAATAATACGAAGCATAAATTAACTCTAAATATTACCAAAAATTTGTATTTTTTGTGAGATAGTTTCTAATTTATAATTCAATTTGAAGATGTATTTCCCCCAACTTCACCACATTTAGCATAGTAACAAAAACACAAAAAAAAACAACAACAAGAGGCGAGAGAACTGTACCGCTAAGATGCCTAATTACATCCAAGACGATGTGATGACCGATGATGGCCATAAAAGTTCACATGAGCTCTTGATCCGCCCGATCCCTCCAACCCATCCTCCTCCTCCTCCTCCTCTCCCGGTCCATAAAGCTTTGGTCATGCAGGAAGTTCAAGTGCGCCCGACGAAGATAAAGCAGAGAAATATATATATACCTACATGTATATATATATATATATATATTCCGACTGGAGTTGACTTGACTTGGCCCGGTCAAATCTTTGTGGCATCATCAGTGGCAGCGCAGATCATAAAATAATAATAACAACAAAAAAAACGAAGATGTATGGAAACATCGAGCGATGGGAGAAAACGAGTAGCGAATAATGCAATATACATTAGATATAGAACAAGTCCATAGAAAATTACGATTTATGTAACGAGTCGAGGAATTCAAGTGCATTTATTTCCGCATCTGGAACTAAGTGGAGAAGCGAGTGCGTAAAAAATAATGCCAAACAATGGGAATGATCAATAGTAGGGTGCCCATTAAAAATAAATAATAAATTTAATTCAGGAACAATCTAACATTGTTATTCATCGAAGCGTGTTAATATTATTAAATCAAATTTAATTTAAAACAAGTTGCATGAAACTCTAAAGAAAGTTGTAATTGAAGATGTTCTTTTGAAATATATATTCTTAAATTAAAACAATCTTTAGGTATTACAAAAAAATGATGTGAATAATGTATAATGTATCTAAAATTATAAAATATATTAATCTCTCATAAATCTAACCTTTGGTCCAGCATACCCTGGGAAATACCCCAATAATAGTGGGTAAAAAACAAGTGGATAGGGGGGCCAGGATCGGTGCAGTGCATCCATCAGAGCATCGCAGATCAACTGACCACGAGCGCCATGAGTCAGTCAGTCACCCATTCACTCAGTCAGTCACTCAGTCAGTCAGTCATTCAATCATTCAATCAGTTATTAAATGTGACCATAAGAAATAGAAACAACACCAGACGGAGCTTGGTAAAAATGGGTGTTTGGGGGGGGAGGGGGGGAGGTAGTTATTACATAACAGCGGGAAGAATTGCGAATGTGCACACTGACAGAAAAATATTAGCTTTAAATATCAAAGATTTTTGCTTATTTATTTAAAATTTCTAGTTACTAAGTTTTCGTATGAAGAACTTAATGATCTTTAAAGCAACTCAGATCTTTCCTATTTTCCTATGAATTTGAATTATAATAAATCAATCACCAATAATATTAGTAAGTATTCCAAAAAAACACATCTTTTCTTTAAGTGCAGTTAGAAAAAAAAAGCATTGCTAGAAAGAAAGAGCGAGGCCTTTGAGTTGGACTTGTAAAAATCAAAGCGCTACTAAAGCGTAAAGGCAAAGAATTATAATTTTCCAATCAACTGATAAATTTTTAATGATGCCGCGGGGATGGGATAGAGAGATGGATAGATGGATAGGATAGGATGGGATGGGATGGTATGGAATGGAACTGAGGTACCAGGGAACCCGGCAATCTCTAATATGTTGTCCAAAGTGCATGCTGGAATCCGGCTAAAGTCTCTCTCTCCAAGATGACGATGATCACCATGCCAATGGCCATCATTATGATCATTATCATCGTGCGACGCAGACAGTGGACACTGGGATAGAGGCAGGGGACACTGGACACTGGACATGTGTATAAAACATTCCCATAGGTGTGATTGCCGGCGCGCAAGAACAAGTAAGACACCAGATAACTGTTACCTTACAGTGGGAGTGGAAAATCCAGTGTAAGGCGGGGAAAATTAAGGGGGAAATTTTGATGGAGGGGGAGGGGTGGGCGGGTAGTCACAGCGTGGCGCCTCCAATTCGCCTTGGTGACGATCCTCAGCCATTGGCACTGCACCAAAAGTGGTTTTCGTGATCGATGTGAGCTTTTCAATCGTCGACTGCTGCTTGATTGCAACTCCCCCTTTTATTTTTTATGCTTTTTTTTTAAGGATTTTACACACGCCCCCGGAAAATGTGTGATGCAAATGGCCAGGATTATGTTGTTTTTCCTTTAAGTTTAATGACATCATAAGATGGCAATGATAAAAGATAAGGAACTTGATTTTTGCACATACGTGAGATGGTTTACTTATTAATTATTAAGTTATGCATATCTCTTAATATCGGAAAAGTGATTTATTTACAAAGAAAAAACATTTTAAAATACCAATATTGATAGTTATTCATCTGTATGTTGAATTAGAGTATATTTTAATTGGTGTGTAAATGCATTGCAATATATATTTTTAAGCTTTCCCATAAACCCATAATTTTCTACTAATAAACCAGATTTCTATCCATTTAAGAACAACTTTTTTTTTACCCATCTTTCCTTCTCCTTCCTCTCATTTCCAATTCCCTGAGAGAATTTCGCCTTTTTGGCAAGCGATCGATTGTGACCGTTATTTAATAAGGAAATTTTATCAGGCAAAGAAAAATGGGAGGGGAGTGTGGAAAATTCTCCAGACGCATGTCCAAGTGACCAGAGAACCAAAAAAAATATTAAAAAAAAATAGTAAAAAAATAGTAAACAAAATAGTGGAAAGGCGCCAAAAGCTTGCAGCGTATTTCATTTCACAGCCCGCAGCCGTTGCACGCATACAAATTACGAATGCAAATGCAAATGCGAAATCGCAGACCCCTGTTTTTGTTTTTTTTTTTTTTGCAACTAGCTCCTAGCCCCTTTAGCCCCCCTTTCAGGCCCCCCCTCAGCCCCTTGAGGAAAAGGCGGATCGAATGGACAGAAAATTGTTCGCACGCTTCGCTGCCAGACGAAAAAAAAAAAAACGCTTTTGGGATTTTCGCACATTTTCTTTTATTTTTCAATTACGAGTTGGTCAAACGCGCACACAGATACAAACCAATACCAATACCACTGCCAATGCCAATAGCCAACTGTGCCAGAACGATCTGTGGTGGATCTGCTGAAGGCCAATAAAAAGTTGATCGCCGTCGCTTAGCCAGCTCCCATCCATTTTCTCAGTTACCTCGATTTCCTCGACGCGATCAAAAGCAGTTTGTCAATTAATTGATTGCATTCTCAGGTAATTGCCTGGCCAACAGCCACAATAATAGTAATAGTAATAACTGTCGTATTTGCGCTTAAATATGTGCATCTTTTTTCCCTCCCCCAAAGAAGAGAAGAAGAGACTCTTCTCTATTATATTTTTTTTTCCAATCTTCTTTTTTTTGTATTTTCCTCCTGTTAATCGCATCATCAATGTGATCGGAGATCGAGGATCGAAGATCGGTTCATGTAAAAGTTGTTTCGTTTAACACACTCACTGCTATAAGTCTGTGCGGTTTTCTAGTCAAGGGAAATAGGGGAAATATTTAAAGTATATTTAATCACTTAAATATAAAATACCTCAAGCAGCAGATTAATATATAAAACATTTATAACGCTTTTTTTTGCATATTACTAGACAGCAATATAGAAATAAGTCCTTTTATTTATTATATAAATTATTATATAATTATTTTTTAATTTAACCTAATCTACTAACTGGTAAATAAATATTGGAAGATTTATGAAGTAAAGCTATTTTATTTCCAAAGAGCATTGACAAGTCGTTGGAGGTAATCTACTTCTTCGTTGTACACCTGATACCCCGATCAAAAGCTAATTCAAATCGAGGCCCGAGGGTCCGCCAACAATTGATTTATCATATATACTTCCATATATATACGAGTACTCGTATGTTTATGTGAGTTGTGTACCGCTACAGGATCTTTGGGAGTTTGGCCCACTTGGGATTGTTCTCATGCTCAATTAGCTGATTTTCGGGCGAAGCCAATTTCAATTCATTGCCTTCAACATTCATTTTTTCGTTAACCGAATTTTCCTTTTTCCCAATTATCAAGCAGCTGCGGTGGTTTTTCTTTCGCCAAATAAATCTGAGGCGAAGCTCTCATTTGATTTGATCTCATTTAATTGATATTAAAGTGAATTGTGTTTAATTCAATGAATTCGATTTGGTCTTGAGTTTCATGAGCTGTTTAGTTTTCCAATTCCATTTCCATTTCCAATTTCCATCCACATTTCCCTCGATTTCCATTTGAATAATATATTAAAAGTATTTTCTTGTTGCACGCCGCAAAGAAAACAGAATCCGAATGTAAATTCATCTACTTAATCGGCTTTTTTTTTGTTTTTAATGAGAATAGAACTCGGGTTTATGGCCCTGTCTTACTGCCTTACATTTTCGGGACGCACTGTAGGTCCGGTTGCATTCTCATTCCCTCCCCAAAAAATAAAAAATACGTTTGCATATATACTCGTATATATATTTATTTTCTTTTCTTTATTTTGATGCCCGATCGAAACGATCGTTTTCATTATTCTTTTCATTTCGCTGGGCCGGGCTTTTGTTTCTTTTTATATTTTTTAATTGTCCCTCTTTGGGTTTTGTTGCCCAATTAGGATTTTGTATAGAAAGCCAATGGGTTTATTTCGTTTTATTGGCTTTTAATGAATGCAATACCAAATCCAAATCCACATCCACATCCACGCCACGGCCATTGTTGGGATTGATTTTAATGGATTTCTAATTGGGACCGGCGGCTGGAAATGTCAACTTTGGAATCGGAATCGAAATGAAATGAAATCAAATCGAATCGAAATCCTAAATCAAAGGTGAGGAAAGGTAAGCAAGGTCGCCCTGGAAATGCTTTGCAGCCGAAAACATCAAAATACTCGCATAAAATAAAAAAATAAAACAATAGCTTATACAAAAATGTCAAAAAAAAGAAATCAAATATTTCAGGTTTTTTTTGTAGTTTTATTTTCGGCCTATTGGCTTGACTCCACTTTTTTGTGTCTATCAAATTGGGAACAACAACATTATTCTTTAGTTTGCATTAGAATGGCGGAATGCCGATCTTGATTCTATAACTAATGTCTATCACAGGCCATTCTTTATTCTTTCTTTAATGATTTTTTAAAGGGCAAAAAAGGGCTTTTAAAAGGAGATTGTATTTGGCTACTTCTTTCTTTTTTTTAAGTTTATTTTATTTCAATGGCCATTTTTTAGCTATATGTTCAGTTTATTTGAAAAGAGTTTATGCAAATCCCTAGCAATCCCTATTGATAAATGTTATACTATTTTTTTTAGGCTTTGATTATTATAAAATATTTTTTAAATATAGTGTGAAGATGTTGTAATGTGAAAATAAATGTGATCTATTGAATAAAAAGCTGCAAAACCTTTTGAGTAGTTATGTATTTTTTTTAATTTGAATAAATTATTTTGATATTTGAAATAATAAACTAATATCTCTTAAGGAGAGTACGCTATAATTTCCGTTGAGTTTATTTGTAAACCTCTAAATTGAACGGTTTTTTTTTATAATTATATCTCATCCTTCCTTTCAACTTTGATTGTCATGTTTTTGAGATATTATATTGGGATTTCCGCTTCTCAAGCATTTCTATCCCTTTTGCGGAAGTTAGACCATAGACAAAAAGAACAACAACTTGGGCCAATTTCTAACCCAAAAAACCGTATCCATCAAATTGCTCCACCTCCTCCACTTGAGTTCCCACCGATTGTGCGTTGAATAAATTCCGAGAGACAACATTCGAAATTCGAAAGGAGCTTCCCATCAACCCTTCTGCGCACCCTCGATCATCTGTTGTCTATTCCATCTGAGAGATATCTGTCACAGGTAGATGGAAATGGGGTTGGAAATATCTTGGACCTGGGCAGGTACCCGCCAGATGAAATGCATCCTCCGCGGAGGATGCAAAAAAGAATACTCATATATATGGAAAAGTTCTCACATATCGATCAACACAATTTGATTCGCATTTCGGGATGGCACCCTCTCTCTGCTTTTCCGTGGGAAACCTATACAGGTGATGTTTCCGAATCTCCCATGCCAGAAAATATATGAAATTCAATACTTTTGCTGCCCTGGATGCTGTGGCATCTGGTTAACATTGTTGCAAATATTTGCTTAATCCGATTTGTTTTGTTTTCCACGGTGAGAGAGTTTTTCCCCGGCGACCCTTCCGAGGGCGTGTGTGTTGGATAATTTTTTTTTGAGGGGGGCGGGGGGTGGATCTTTCCTTATTTCTTTGTACTTTTGTGTGTGGCCAAGAGGATTGGGAAAAGAATGGAAAGATCTGACAATTAACGAAAATGATTTGATAAAACAGAAGCTGGACAAGCACAGCGATGACAACCGCAATAATGACAGTCACACAAATCAACAAATCACGATCACACAAAAATCACGATTTCTTGTTCAAAAAAAAAAGATCAAGAGAGGGAGAGAAGAATTCTGGAGGAAGCCGCGAAGAAACCGAAACAGAAGCCTAAAGCCAAGAGAAAACGATGTTACAACTTTGTCAATCTGCGGATCGCTAATCCCAAGAAGCTAACTCACATCCGCCTGGTTTTTGTCCCTACCAACCTTGGATATATATCAACACTCTAGAAAAAAGATCCTGCATTTCCCTCTTTTCTAAATAAGGATTATATACTTAAATACAATTTAACAAAATTGTATAGTTAATTTACATTTTACTATTGAATAAAACTATATTATTATAATTGTTTATGCTACATAAAATATTTGAATTTATATTGATAAATTTTTCAATTAAAATATAGTTCTAAAGAAAACTAAATTAAATTATATTTATTCTTGAGGTTTGGTAGTTTTCAAGAAAACTTATATTAATTATTTTTATTATTTAGGTTTGTTTAATTTAAAAAGAAAATCAAATGCCCCTGCACAAATTTTTACCCTTTCGAAAAAAGCAAAAACCAAAAAAAAATTGAATGTTGTCAACATTTGATAATGGCGCATGCTTCAGTAGCTTCCAGCCAACGTTGGCCAACAACTCCCGACCTAACAACGAAATGTGGCCAAAATGTGTAAGCAATTTGTCAACATGTTATGACAACCGAGCCGAACGAACAACCCAACAACCCAACAACCGAACAACCGAACAACGAACAGCAGCAACATTGGCAGGAGCAACCTCAACAATACCAAGAGCAACATCAGCAGAAAAATGAAAGAAAAAACAAGAAAGGAAGGCTAGCTTCGGTACCCGAAGCTTAGAATACCCTTGCAGACCAGTTGCCTAAAAACTGTTTGATCGTTTGTATGGCAGCTATAGGATATAGTGGTCCGATTTTGATGAAACTTTCAGGATATGTTAAAATAATCATTTAATAAAGCTTTCTAAAAAATGAATTAATTAACTTTAAAAATGGCGAATTTATGACACTTTTTCCCAATCGTTCCTATGGCAGCTATGTTATGTAGTGTTCCGATTCCAGCCGTTCCGACTTATATACTACCTGCAACAGATTGAAGGGTTGGTGCAAAGTTTGAGTCCGATAGCTTTAAAACTGAGAGACTAGTTTACATAGCAACCGACAGACGGACAGACAGACAGACGGACAGACGGACAGACGGACAGACGGACAGACGGACATGGCTAGATCGACTCGGCTGGTGATGCTGATCAAGAATATATATACTTTATAGGGTCGGAGACGTCTCCTTCACTGCGTTACAAACTTCTGGTCAAAATTATAATACCCTCTGCAAGGGTATAAAAAGAAGAAAAACAGCAACATTATTGACATTAGGGCACCTGTTTGTTTGCCAACTAAACTATGATTACCGTTTGTCGTAGACCTACGAGCATACCCTAACTTTAGGGCATAACCGGCAATTGAGTCATTTGGTAACTTTAAACTAAGTAATAATAGAAAAAGATTGGAATAATATTAACCATTGTAAAGGAATATAATTTGATGAAATAATATTGTTAATTTTCTAAATCTAAATATTAATTTATATTTTCTGTTGGCTTAAAAAAATAATTGTGTTTTATTTAATATATTGCTGAATTTAAATATTGTGGAAAGTATTCCTATTTATTAATGCATATTATTTTGAAATACTGTTACATATTTTATAAAATTGTTGTGCCTTATTTTAAAATATTGCAGAAATTTATAGGTATTAAGAAAATATATTTTCAAATTACTAGAAAAGCGAGGAAAGTTCTTTAAAAATCAAATAAAACAAACCTCACAGCAAATTAAGTTTTCTTGGAACCGAAGCCCACATAATATCTGAAAAGCCATTGCAGAGCAGTACTATATAAATACCCAATATAATATTATCTGAATATAGGGTATTCCCATTTTCAATAGAGCCCCCTTAGAATTTGGATTGCTTTCTGTCTGTCATTGAGTCGACAGCACGCGTACATCCAGCGTTCAACATCCGAAGCAAAAGCTATAGCTTTGGCTTCAGCTATTGCAAGTTGGTCATAACTCGTGACTGACTCTACACAGACAGCTCAAGAAAGAAGGGAGGAGGGGCCATCCAGGGGGACTAAAACGAGCCCAAGACCAAAGACCAGAGCCAACGTTAATAACAGGCAAAATAAAGTCAAGGAAACACAGCGGAAAATTAGTGGAAAATCAGGGAATATCTATTCCAAAACTTTGTGGAAACTACCAAAAACAATATCGTAGGTTATTCTAATTTTTTAATTTTAAATTAAATTTAAATATATAGTTATTGCAAATTTTATGACCAATATTGATTTCTCTCGGTGTATGCTCTGCGGAGTCAAGTGGGCAAGTGAAAGAGGCAAATGTCTAAGAGCAAGTCCCTGGGTACCAAAACGAAAAGTCCAAGAGCCAGTCGATGCCACATTTTGTGGCCACAACTCATTGGCAAAATGTTTTTTTTTTTATACCCTTGCAGAGGGTATTATAATTTTGACCAGAAGTTTGCAACGCAGTGAAGGAGACATTTCCGACCCTATAAAGTATATATATTCTTGATCAGCATCACCAGCCGAGTCGATCTAGCCATGTCCGTCTGTCCGTCTGTCCGTCTGTCTGTCCGTCTGTCCGTCTGTCGGTTGCTATGTAAACTAGTCCCTCAGTTTTAAAGCTATCGGGCTGAAACTTTGCACCAACCCTTCAATCTGTTGCAGTTAGTATATAAGTCGGAACGGCCGGAATCGGAACACTACATCACATAGCTGCCATAGGAACGATTGGGAAAAAATGCCAAAATTTCGCCATTTTTTAAGATAATTTATTTATTTCTTGGAAAACTCTATTCAATAGCAATTTTAACATATCCTGAAAGTTTCATTAAAATTGGACTACTATATCCTATAGCTGCCATAGGAACTATGGGAAAAAATGGGTCATTAAGCATAACTCTGGTGTTTTTCAAGACAATTAATTCATTCTTGATAAAAACAGTTTTCATAGACAGTAAAGCCGTTTTAGAAAATTAAAAAACCAAAGATCGGATCACTATATCCTATAGCTGCCATACAATCGATCGAACAGTTTAAAGGCAACTGGTCTGCAAGGGTATTCTAAGCTTCGGGTACCGAAGCTAGCCTTCCTTTCTTGTTTTCGTTGGCTTCGTTGTTGCTTTTTGGTCAATGAACAAGAAAAATGGGTTTTCACGGTTACATGCGTCCGCCGGTCATATGCATACAGATATACTTACTTACTAAAAAAAATAATAAACAACAACTTCCAAATCATATGCATAATGCCCCAAAAGAAAAACCCGAAGAAAATTCCAGCCCAAGTTGCAGGTGTGTGATAAATGTTTTTGGTGGCGGGGAAATGGGTAACTGAAAACCAGCGGGGATCGGGGAAATTTTGTGCAGGCACTCAACTCGGAAAACATCCTGTCAACGCGAGAGTTTCTCACGGCCACCAAACGAAAATCCGAAAAAAAGGACCAAACAAAAAGGGAGCAGTCCCTGAACAAAGGACCACTTCTCTATTTCCCATTCACGCCTCCTAAATCCAGGTAAAATCCAAAACAGGCAGGTAAAAATCCAGATAAACCAATGCACACTTGGAGATACGCAAAAATAGAAAAGAAATTAAATTTCAATCAAGGTGACAGGACCTTTGTCCTTGACCCACTTTCACTTTCTCTCCCTTAGGATTTCCCTCCGGATTTGATCAGCTTAAGATACATTTCTTATCTTAATGAGCTCAGTGAGTAGAACAAAATTGCTGGCACCCCCTAAATAGTTTATTTTTTTTTTTGTATTTTTGGGTATACAAAATTATGGTAATTCTTATTTTGGAGGCCATTACATGGCTGAGCAAGTTGCTCTTGGGGAAATTAAATAAGTGCCCCTTCTTTGTGCCACTAAGCACCTGTTGATTCCAAGAACTCCAGTCAAGTTTTCAAGTGCTCAAAAGCGCTTTTAATGGCTTTATCTCATTAATTAAGCTGTTGATTTTCCCCGAATTTAATTCAAGCGAGGCAGCTGTACACAGAGCAAAATTATAGAGGAAAATATGAAAATATTTAATAAAATTATGAGTGTGAAATAATAAGCATACCTAATAAATAGAAAATAAAATTGTATGTGGTTTTAAAGAAATGTTGTTGGATATATAAGTGTGAAATAATAATCATACTTATTAAAAAGAAAATAAAATTAGATATATCAATATATATTATTTAATTTGCTGTTTGCCCAGTGTATTTTAGCAGGGTTAGACCCACTTTCTTGGCCAACTTTTGATGGCTAATGACAAGTCTGCTGGGCTGGCATAATTAATGTGCATTAAAGTCGCAGTCTGAATAGCCATAGCCATTGCATATATATATAATTGTGTGTGTGTGTGTGTTTGGGGTGTATCTTTTTTTTTTCTTAGTGGGCCACGTGCTGCTGACCTGCGTTCGTTTTGGTCGCGTGCCCATCGTCTGCCCCGCCCCCTTTATCCCAAGTTAAATTCCCCGCCCCTTTTGCTTTTTATTTCTTATTTTCTGTTTTGAAGAGCAAACATGGCCATATAGATGGTCAATCAAGGCAGTCAGCAGGCCGTTAAGCCAGGCTCAACTGTACTTGACCCCGCCCCCCTTCTGCCATAATTTTTTTCACTCAACACATAATCAGCTAATATGAAAATCTGAAAGTCGCATCCTTTTGGATTTGCTTTAACTGGATGAAGTTATTAAAACTTGTTGCAAGTTGCGTGCGAAAGGGAGGGGTAGCTGGGGTAGATGGGGCAGCGCAATGAATGTTGCATGTGGAGCAGCTGCAACAACTGCAAGAACTGCAAACGGCAAACTGGAAATTGTCTGGTCGACTTCTTGGCTCTTCTCGGCTGCCTTCACGTTGTCTCTCAAGTATTTGTCAATTAGATTTTTAATTGCTGAAATATGAATGTAGGCGCAACAGCAACAGCAATAGCAACAGCAGCAACTGCTGCAGCAGCAAATGCTGTGACTTTGACGTTGACAGCGGCAACAGAAACATGCAGCAGCATCTGCAGCCAGTTTTGCCTGTTGTGTCTCTGTTGCAAGTAAACTTGTTGAGGCCGCAGACGAGGACGATTATTAAATGCAACTTAGATCAGATCAACAGCAGCAATAGCAATAGCAGCAACAACAGCAGCAACAACAGCAGCAACACACAGTAAAAATCTAATCAAAATTAAAGGATTCTGTACTATTTAAATCTGTTAAGTTTGGTAACTTAATAATATAAATTAACTACAAATTAATTGGGCCTTAAAATTTAAATTAACAAAATCAACATCATTTCCATGAACGCAACAAAAATATTTTGAGGTGACTAAATTATATGTTAAAAGCAAATATATTTAACGCATATATTAAAATTAAAATACTAGACAATTTTTCTGTACAAATTTAAGATTGATTTAAATTTTATTTTATTTTATTTATGTTATTTTTTTCGGTGCAGCGGAGACAGCATCTACGAACGCGATTAAATCGAAATTCTATGCGCCATTGACCACTCCCGCCCCCTGGAGGACCCCCT
The DNA here is from genome assembly GCA_021224005.1 of Drosophila setifemur. Classification (NCBI taxonomy): domain Eukaryota; kingdom Metazoa; phylum Arthropoda; class Insecta; order Diptera; family Drosophilidae; genus Drosophila; species Drosophila setifemur. The sequence goes on from JAJJHY010001290.1 coordinate 140,442, forward strand.
TTCGAAAGCCCCTCGAAAGCCCCTCGAAAGCGCCTGGAAACCACCTGAAAACCCCCTTTGAAAGCCCCTGGAAAACCCCCTCTATAAAAAAAACCTCCCACCCTTCCTCTGTAGAGCCAAGATGGATCGCGTGCCAGGCAACTGCGACTAGTTGAAATATTGTTATTATGCTTTGGCTAAAAGTGAATGATTGCCAGCGAAAGAAGTTAAGATCGGAGGAGGGAGAGGGGTAGGGGGGCAGTGGAGCCATGGGAGGCATGGGCGGGCCAAGGGGGACTACACAGAATAATCTCCCAGATACCATATGTTGCAGCTGCGGCAGACGGGAGAACTATAACAACATTTTCGCCAAACAGTTGCTGCATTTGCAACATGATGCACGCTGATAGTCGACGATAGATTATCAGAAACAGGCAGCAACCAGAAATCCCACCGATTGGTGAAGGTTGTTCTTTCTGGTCAGCATTTAATGGGTTATCAAACAGGTGATCAAAAAGATGGTGCACAAATAGAAATGCAGTGAAAGAAATTCATACCAAAAAAGGGGACAGCCAAAGAAAATGGGAGATATAGAGAGGAAAGTCAATAATAATTAAAAAATATTTAAAAAACCTTTGGAAATATATTCATAATAAGGAGAAACAAGATGAATATTATAGGAAATATATAGCATCAATGCAGTTTTTATACAAATTTTAGAAAGCCAATAAAAAGATACAAAATTATATATGACAAATATACAAAGTGAAATTAGAAATCTCGGATTTATAATCAAAGAGTTCCCATCCAAAAACAATCAAAAATGTATAAAAAAAAAGCCACAACAACAGCAGGAATAAATTTATAAGACAAACGTCTCCAAGACACTTTTCTAATTGCTTTTTTATTTGCCAGCAGCAGCACTTTTCTCGAGGGCTAATTAAAATTAGCGCCACATTACGCATACGCCACGTGTGTATTTGCGTATTAAGGATGCAAATTCGCTAGAGAGCGGGATACAAAAGATACACAGCAACCTCAAAGATAGATGCTTGCTTCGAGTGCGGATACCGTTAGTTGTGGAGGAATCAATGTGCGAGATGTCTGCATCTCTATATAAATATTTTCATTTGCCGCACGGCTGCTGACTGAGTGACTCCAACTCTGACTTCTTCGCCGATTTCTTTAGTTTTTCTCTCGGGTTTTTTTTTTGTTTTTTTTTTGTTTTGTTTTTGCCACAACGTGCCTGGTTGGCTTTTGACCAGCATGCTTTTGGCCATCGCAGCAGATGCATCGTCGTGCCGTTTGCAAAAACATATCACTAGCCACAACTACACGTAGGAAAAATATGATTTTTTTTTTGGAATAGAAATAGAAACTATTTAAACAAATTTCAAGCTAAATTTTTACATATAATTTGTAGTCCTAGTATTTTTTTATATAGAAATATTTATAAAAAAGTATTCTAAATATTCCGACTGACTGGCAGGTTGTCTAATAAATTGCTGTTAAGTAGAACAAAAACAACAAAAGGGTCTCAAAGCATTCGAAACATATTAATTCATATTAAGATCTGGGGATGGGGGCTTCTTGAAATCTATATTGGAATTAAATGAGACACGAATGCGATACTTAAAATCGGAGAAGGGTATATTAACGACAAGGGAATTGGAGAACTTCAATAAAAAGTATAAAAAAAGAATAATTTAAAATGTATTTATAATAATTTATAATAATTCAAGCAGCCAAGTTTATTTTGCTGCAGATTTTATTATAAGGTTTTTCAGTTGTTAATTAAAACTTTTTAAACTAATATGTACTTTTCTTTCTATACGTTTTTATTAATCTTTTATGTTTTAAGAACATTGTTAGAAGCTTTTGAAGACCTTCCTGGAATTTGTTTAGTAATTTACAGGGTACCACTAAACACTCCCTACTCCACTATTTTTTTCTAACCAAGAAAATACTTCAATTCATTCGTTCTATTCTTCGAGGAGTGAGTATCCCTTCTCTTGCTTTTGGGTTGAGGTTGAGATTTCGATTCATAATTCAACGATTTGTCATTTTGTATTTAAATATTTCAACTTGTGGCTGTCGGCGGCATTTGCATTTCAATTGATTTCGAGGGGAGATTGGGGAGGAGGAGCAGAGCTGAGCAGAGGAGGAATCCAACACGAGTGTTGAACTTTAGCGTGCGCCAAGCTCACCTGTGAACCTCCACCTCTCCCCCCCCCCTTAACCCCTCCCCCCCTTGACATTTCACACCTTCTGACTGACTAAATAAATTTGAAGAACGCTGCTAACAAGAATCGCTGGAATGGGCCAGATAAAGATATCAGTTTTCAATAGAACGGCAGGCAGCTGGTCGATGCTTCGATTTGATTTGATTCCATTTCTTACTGCTTTTCACACTCTCAAGTTTGTTAGAAAAGTGATTTGCATAAGTTCGGAGTAAATTCCAAAATCCCCAGCCCAAAATCCTAATCGCTAATAAATACAGACTCGTATTTCAAAATGATTTGAATACTAGTATATATATTTTTGAAAGGGGCTTTCGTTGCTCCGGCGGTTCCTGTGGCGTTTGTTTTGTTCGAAATCAAAACATTTTCCGCTGCCCGAGGCGCAGAAGAAAAGCTGTAATATTTCACACCTTTCCCTGATTTTTTGGGGGGATTTTTGGTTTTTTGGGTTTATTTTAGGAGAGATATCTTTCGATCTGAAGTGCGGGGGGGTGGGTGGAGGGGCTAACAACTTAATCAAACTGACATTGACCACTTTATTCTAATCCAATCGGGTTGTGTTCATTTTTGTTGATCGAAATAATATATGTTATCTGGATTTGGCTTGAGAATGAATGAATAGCCACCACTTCGATTTTTTTCGTTTGCACTCGTAATTCTCAGATTCAGTTCGGTAATTTCTCAAGATCGTTGAAGTTATTGATATTTATGAGTAATATTTTAGGGAGTGAAAGGTTTTCCTTTTTGGGAAATGCAAATTGAAATTATCTAGTCTGGAAATTTTTAATTTTCTTTCCCTAAGTAGTTTATGGGTTTTTGAAAGGTGTTTCTATTAAATGGAGTTATGTCTTATAATTTAAGTTATTCATATATCTTTTAATTTTAAGTTGTAAGCAGTTTGTCAGCCCTTCAAAGAATTGTTGTTACATTCTAAACTATCTTCAGACAACCTTGTTAGCATTCTTTTTTTTGGCAGCAGCATCAGCAGCAGCTCCTCTTCTAATGTAATTCAGAAGAACAGACAACAGATCGGTGGAATGACGATGCTAATGATGATGTTTAGTAGTTCTTTCTTTGCGATTGTTATCGCTCAGGCTAAACCTTTCGCCTTGATTCGTTTGCTATTCTATTGATCAATATTTCCAATCGATTTCGCATTCATTTATCTTTCGTCTAGGTAGCCAGGTGTCTGCTGGAATTGATAAAACTTCACGCTTTACATTTAGGCAGAGCACAAAAAAAAACAACACAAATAAATAATCAAGACAAGCTTAAAAAAAAAGGAGAAAAAAATTGCCATAAATAAAAAAGAGATTGTCAACGTGAGACGATGGACAATGAAAATGATGATGTTGGCCGGTTGGTTCTGTGAAGATGTTAAATAAATTAAAGCATTTGATGGCATTTTGGAATTATGCAAAGTTAATGGGACAGAACATTAAAACATATGACGATTTATTCAGATTAATAGAACAGCCGAAGGGAATTTCATTGAGAGAATCTCTATGGGAATCTCTCTGGTGCAGTAGTAGAAGAAAGTATTCCTCTTAGAAAGCCAAAAAAAAAAAAAAAACACCCTCAACACCAAACAGAAGTTAATTTTGATTTTTCTTTTGCAACTATTATCCTAACGGTTCAATTTTAATTTTAATTTTTTTTGTTTGTCCCCGGAGTTCTGGCAAATAAATTTCATGTCTTTTGTATATTGATTTAGATAGCCAGACAATAGTCCTGAAATTCGTATTGTTTAAACGTTTGCTTAAGAATGCGCAACATTTTCGATACAGACAGAGATGGCACTAATCACTTGATGCCGGCTGTTAGAGAGAGACAGATGAGCGACGGAGACGGAGACGGAGACTGATGTGAATAAATATAAACAAAAAAAAGATAAACAAAACGAAACGAAACTGCCAGCGAAATAATAACAATAAAATTGAACAATGGCCTGCCATAAATTTTTATTATATTTTACCGGTAGTTTTTGTCTTTAGTTTAAAGTGGAATCCTTCCCTCTCTTTCGCCCCCTTTGGAGTATCTTGTATCTGCATCTTTTTCTCTCCCCGAGATCTGTTTTGCAAATAGGAAGCTGAGCAAAGCACCAACAAAAATATATGTCATTGCATACAAAATTTGATTTCATTGTTATCAGGTTCTGTGTGATGTTTTTTTTTTGTTGTTTTTTTTTTATTCTCTGCCCCGGCGATGGTAAGAACGTGTATCCATCCGATACTTGATTGGGTTATTGAACCTTTCGCTCATGGGGGCAAACACCGAGGAGAGAGGGCAGTTTTCTGATAATTCGCAAAGAGCTATGAAGGATTCAAATTTCCCGCAACTTAAGCCGTCTCCAACAATCTAATCGCATCCAAATTAATCCGATTCAAACTTATCCCATCCGATCCGATCCAATCCGATCCGATCCGATACAACAGATATTCACTTTGTCTCTCGCTGTTGTTGGCCGGCAAATTAACGCTTGATTAAGAACAATTTCCAGCCCCATGACCGGCGACAGTGCACAGCGAGAAAAAACGTGTTGAGTATTTAATTTACTTCCTGTAATAATACTACTTTTGTAGTTATACCAAATCTTTTTATTATGTTTATTTTATTTGGTAATTATAATTCTTGGCCTTTTTCCAAGTGCACCTTTAGCTCCGTCCATCCGATTTACTTAGCCTGAAACTGAACCTGAACCTGAATCTGAATCTGAACCTGTAGCTGAATGTGCATCTGAACCCGAACCTGAATCTTGGCCTGGGTTATGAGAAGTGGCCACTGGGATTTGAGAGAGCAGCTTGTTCCTGGGATGCTGCATGTTGGATGGCTAAATTGAATTTCATCTCCCTCTCCCCTTGGAAAAGTGTCTCCAGGCCTTTGGCTCGAATGTGTGGCTAATTGTTGGCAACACTAAACTGTTGTTGGCATGCGTTTGACAGTCAGTCAGCCAAGTTAACTGCCCAACAGTTAACTGCTGCCCCGCCCCGTCCCGTTTTGCCAAAAGGGGGGGGATAATTTATTTTTGGATTGAGTTATTAAATGACTTGTTTGCGGAACAATTCACAAATATCGCAACGAACAAAAACAATGAACAAATCAACGAATATATATTCAAACTAATATTGATGGAAAGGGGCGGAACCGGTGCTCATTTATCGCATCGCCAGTTGTTTAACAATAATAATAAATGTTTTTATTTCAGCTTACAAACCCTGTCTCTCACTTTCCGCACTTCCGTTTCCGGATAATAAAGGAGGATGCTGCGGGAGTTGCGGAGTTGGAGCAGATGGAACAGTAGCTGGGAGCCGAAGCCACCACTAAGTGGTGGAGCCTGAGTGTTGGCTCTCAATTAGCTAGGAATTAGCCACAAATTATTTGCCAATTTAAAATTATGGCCAATAAAACATTTGCACAGAGAAAAAAAGGATTTCATGATATTTTTATATGAATTAAAATATTGTATATAATATGAAATCATACAAAAAAAATATTTATCTATATAATTTGGTATACTAAAAATAATGCAAAAATATATTTAATTGAGTAACTATTTGAAAATTCTTGAAAAATATCTTTTACATTAAATCATGCATTCTTTCATCGCATTGAAAATCAATAATCCAAATAAATTTAAATTGAAAAATATATTAAAATTAAATATTAAAAGATTAGCACTATTTTTTTTTACTATTAACTCGCATATCTGTCTGATTAGATAATTTTCTTTTGCCTTGCAGTTGCATTACATAAAATGGGAATCGATCGCATTGAATATAAAAAAAAAGGTGGCTTTGAGCTCCTCCAACTCCATCGACATCCGTCGGGCATCTCATTTGGCGACACATTTGCATGATTATGAACTACGGAGTTCCGGCCATGTGGAACTATAGTATGTGGAAGCACTCTGCATCTGTGAGCCCACAAATGGACAATTGATTTGAATTGCTGGCGGGGCAATTATTTATTTATGCGGCGGTTGGCTAATCAATTGCTAAATGCATTAACTGTTGAGCGAATCCAATGGCTGGATGGGCGATGGAATCCGCTTACTTGGCCCCAGGCAGGGGCAAACACTGAAACGCATTGGGAAACGCAATGGAACTCCACTTAGCCCCCATCCATTCGCGTTTTAAATCGGAACAAATTCAAGCTGTTTGCCCACAATTAACGGACATTTTTTCCATGTTGGGAGGGAAGCCGAGCGAAATGTGTCAATTGGCAATCTTATCCGATGCCGATGCCGACACTAATTACTAATTACTAATTACTTACTAAACGGAACTTGTCCACCAACAAATTGAAACTGACTGGAAAAGGTAGTATTTAAATTAAGCTTGCTGGCTATCTGGCTTACAGAGGTTGCAAAAATATATAAACTATATATAAAACAATAAAACCAGAATTCTGTGGGTATATTTTCCAAAATTAATTACCATATAAATTATTCTCAATTTAATATGTTAGTCATCTATTAAAATTCATATTACTACATATTATTTTTGCAAATATTATAATTTATTTTTCTTTATTTCTATATATGTATATTTGTACTTTAAAGTTCACCTGTAGTTGAATATAAAATATTAAAATCCCCAACTCGAATTCGGAGCCTTTTAAGTTACTTCAAAGATACAAATCGAAAAAAGTAACCTGAGTTTCATGTCAGTTGATAAACAAGGTTTCTGTTTTTTCTGTCATCTCGTTTTTCTGTTGTCTGATGTCTTTTAAACGTTTTTTGTTTTTGTTTTTTTTTTAAGCATTTTATTCATGTCCTTCGTCGCCTCATTTCGAATCCGAATTTCGGACTTTTTTTTTTGGGTGGCTTCTGCGATGATCTTCGTTTAATGTCGATTTTATGGAGCGCCACAGCGCTAAATTCTTCTGCCCTCGCTGCGATGACTTATTTTGCAAACAATAAAACAATAAATCAATCAATTATAAATTAAACTCTGCGACAACAGCCATCGTGGAGAAAATAAAACCCGGAGAGACAAAAGAAATGAAATGAAAAGGCGGCGCAAAAAAAAAATAAAATAAAAACAAAACTGAACATTTTAATACGTACAAGTTGCAACCATTTTTGGGCATCGCAACGGTAGAGTGGGAAATCCATTGGATGGG
>JAJJHY010001290.1:147995-164281 GCA_021224005.1 Drosophila setifemur
AAATTTTTTTAAAATACAAAAAAGTAGTAACATCTTAACCCGTTTTCAATCCTGCATATTTACTATAAATAAATATTTATTAATACTATTTAATAATCCTTTTTAGCCGCCCCTGACCATATATACATAGCAATTTGTCAGCCGGACATCAGGATCGATATGCAACCAAAAACGACCGCAGAATAAACAAAAGAAGCTGCCCGTAAGAAAAACAAATATTATAAAAAAAAATAAATAAATAAATAAAAGAGTGGAGGAGGGTCGCGAATTCAACTGCAATTTGCTGGACGTTGTTCGCCTGTCTCGTTCTCTGACTGTTTTTGGATTTTTTGCTGGACGTTGTTCGCCTGTCTCGTTCTCTGACTGTTTTTGGATTTTGGCCAAAAGCGCCTCTGCCTCTGTCGCTGCCTGTGCCTTGGCGCCAAAGTGGGTCAACAAAATCAACAACAAATACAACAATAGCTGCCAATTTGGGTGCACAGAATTCCTGGGCTGACAGGCGTCGACTGGGACTCGGACTCTTGGACTCTTGAATTCAGCCTTAAACTCCGGATCAAAAATTGAACTTCGATGGTGGCGACTCCAAATTGGCTGCCTTACGCATGCCAATTAGGCAAAACGGAGAGCCAGACCCAGATTAACCACCCAAAAGTCCTCTAGGAACACAGCACAAAAAACACTTACTATACAAATAAAATAATATTAAAAAAGTACATACAATTTCACCTGCTAGTTACTATTATTAATAGGCTATGAAAAAAACTTCCATGACATTAATTTTATATATTAAACAACAAGAACAATTTTCTTTTATGTGTAACCATCTCCGATGGCAATTTGTGAATGCGATATTCAAACAAATCTGGATGCCTTGTTAAGAGAAAGAAAGAAACAAATAAATTATTAAAACCAATTCGAAATGTTTTCAGAGTCTTAAAGACAATGAAATTGATTCGAATGCGATCTTTTCTATTTCTATTTCTATTTATTTTTAACGACTCTCCGGACCAATTCGATCGGTTTAAGCATTGTCTCATTGGCTCTTTCGGCCATTGGATATTGGGGCCAACAGAAACTAAAAACAACAAAAATAGTGCCAAGAAATAGATTTCGCGATGTGTGCTCGATTTTCATGCCGAATTTAATGCGATTTTAATGAGTGAACAGCGATGAGCAATCAATTATACCCACATTAGTTTTTATATTCCATTCGCGAAACCAATTGAATGATCTGGTCATAAATGAGAGATCATTCCAGTTAAATGAAGATCTAACACTTTGTGTGTGAGGGGAAGCACAAGATCACAGGCGATCCCCTTCTACATTTATTTAGGATTTTAATATATATAACAAATATTTAATTATTAAACCTAAATCAAATCCTTTACTGTTGACTCCAACATTCCATTTCGGTTGGTCTGAAAATTTACATATTTTTTTTTACCCAATTTCCAAAATTAGTTTTTGGAGGGGGGACGGAGGCAAGGGGGGATGGGGAAAGGTAATTCATTAAATTTTATATAACGGCCCGCGATATAGCTTATTTTGTCAGCGCCTCAAACGATTATTTGCTGCCGCTTAAATACACACAATTTGCCCAGGGCCCTTTGCAACACGCACAACAACAACAACAACAAAAAAAAAATATATATATATTTAACCGGAGACAATATTTAAGAAATATTTGTGAACAAAAAAATTTAGCTAATGAACTGTTAATTGCCGGAGACCCCCCAATACTTAATTGCCGTTAATGGGCCGCGGCTCTTACCTATTTCTGACACTTCTGGCCAGGTTAGCGCGTTGATTATGATTATGCAAAGGTCTCGCGAACTTATCCCCAATTAATATCCCCACCGCAAACACCGCAAAAACCAACAAATCAACCAACCAACCAACAGTCGCCAACTTTTTCGCCCCGAGGACACGCGTGCGGTTTGCTCGCGCCAAATTTGACAACATTTAGGAAAGACCAGCGAATAGAGTATCTGGAAATTGGCCAAATCGGAAAGACGATTTTTTAGGTGCCCTATCAAAATATTTTTGAATAATTTAGAAGAGTTTTTGGAAGTTATTTAATTTTATTCAGTAATTTTATTCGTAATTTTATAAAGGGAAATTAAAATGTAATAAAACAATTAATCTTCAGGTTTTTCATTTTCTTGCATTATAAAAGTTGTTCAGAAAAATCAGATAAAACTACAAAAAAGAGCGGAAATACGTCCGGATTTGAATTAATTATTTAAACATGAATTCCCAGACTTAAATTTCATTAAAATAATATACAATAATATACATTCTTAATTTCCATGAATTAATAACTATTAAAGGGTATGCAAAGCGCAACGAACTGAAAGATGATTTTGAGGCATTGGGAAAATCGATTGAAAAATGTTTTCATCAATAATTACATTTGCCGTTGTCCGGGGAGACAGGTGCCAGGGGCAGGGGAAAGGGGGCAGGGGAAAGACTGAAGACCGAAGATAGAAGACTGAAGACTGCACCGCTCTAATGGCATTTTAATAATAGATTACGACGCCGGCGACGACAACAGTAGATTAAGACGAAGCTGCCAGAGAGATGCCCTGAGACAAATGATGTTTGCCACTAAACAAATTTTCGCAGACTCCTCTCCTTTTTTTCTTTTTCCTTTATTTATTTTTTTAAGTGTTTGTGTGACAGTTGACAGTTAGGAGAGGCAGAAGACGCCTGCCGAGGCAGGGAAGAGACTTCACTGGGAGTCGGGAGTTCATCTGTGCGTTCTTGGTCTTGGCCATTATTTGCATAATTCAACTTTAATACAAATTGGCAACTCAAACTCCATTTGCGCTTGAATAGCCACACATTCACTTGGACACTTGTACCGGAGGGGCCTTCGGAAATAGTGATGGTTTCGTGTTTTGCAAATATTTGGAAATTAATTTTTAGAAGTACTAAAATACTTTTATAAAATATTTAATTAAATCTTAAATTCAGATTTCCTCAATATATATTATAAGGCGTTCATTCGCCTTAGAAATGTATTTTTAATCAATAATATCAAGCAAAAAACTCTGATAAATGCAGGAACAAAATTGTGTCAATTTTTAATTAAATTATCACAATATCTTCTTATTTTACAACTAAAATGATGGGCAAACAATTCTCAATTAATTATTATTCGATTGTAATTTATTTGCTTGCAATTTGTTTGGCACTTATTGCGTTATTCAATTTGTATCTGTTAGATGCCGGCCATCTCTAGTCTGAGAACCAAAAGCTCTGCAACTCTGTTTTCTTTTCATTTCGCTGGGTTTTTGTTTCGTATCTTGGTTTTTTTTTGTTTGGTTTTTGCCAGCTAATCATGCGCATGATCTTTGGGATGGATGCATGTGGGCACATTAGGGTTACCACCGGCTCAGCACCGGCACCCAGCCCCCTCCTGGATACGTGGATACCTGGATTCCCCGATTCTCCGACTCTCCGACTCTCCGATTCCCCGATCCACGGGGCTCAGCGTCTCACACTTGAGCACAATAAATTCCCATGACAACTAATTTAGCCTCTCGCGGATCTTTTGCGATCGAAGTTTGCCTGCATTTATTTGCTGTGTGTGTGTTTTTTTTTCTTTTTTCTTTTCTTCCAGCTGCTTTTTTCTCATCTTTGCCGACTCTAGAATTTTTATTGACTTTGACTTTGACTTTGAGTTTTGTCGCCGGGGCTGCAGTTCGCGTTTCAGTTGCGGCTGCTTTTGGTCAAATTATGTGGCCAGGCCACATATAATGATCGTCTCTATGGAGATGCGATTGGATGCGATGCGATGCGAGTTGGGTTCGAAGTCGAAGTCGAAGTTGCAGTTGGAGTTCGGGCCACCGAAAACGACAAATACCGCACATTACGTATACGCCACGTGAGACGTGAGAGGCAGCGGACCGAAGCGAGCCAATGCCAGGCAATTAACTGCAAAGTGTCAAAGCCAAGGCAGCCACGCCCACTCAACGCCCACCAGATGCGGCAAATAACAATTATTAACGTTTCCAATATTCCCCGGTTGGAAGATGTTCAATTTTCGCAAATAATTTGCAATTGCACAGGAGGAAAACTATGCTTTAGGTAAGAGCATTAAAAAATATTGTAAATGATAAAATTCAAATAAATATTAATACAGTTTAATGGGATAAATCTGTTAAAAGATTTGCAAAATAAAACAAATTATTAAAACAAATTAAAAAAATTAAATACCTTTAAATACCTTTTACAAAACTCATCAATAAAATTGTCACTAGCTTAGATCATTTTTTTTTAACTCCGATTTATTTACTTTGTATTAATATATATAAATTTGTTTCTATTTATTTACTTTGTATTAATATATATATTTTTTTCTTTGTGTAACACCCGCGGGCGTAATGCGGATGACATTGACGCGAGCCAAGCCAAGCCATCCATCTAGATGTTGGAGCCGGGACCTGAATTTGAATTGGACTCCCAGTCCCCAATCCCCGATCTCCACTCCACTCCACTCCACAACCCGATCCCGATCCTCGCCATGCATGGGAGTTGTCTGTCAGGAGCGAAGATTGCTGCTGCCGTTGCCCCTGGCCTCTGTAATTTAGCACCCACGCCAGCTTGTCAGAGTCCACCTCCTCCTCCTCCTGCCCCGCCCCCTTTTGAACTCCTCCGCCTGACTCTGGCTCTGGAGTGGCCTGAATTTGAATTTAGCATGTGGCAACTTTTATTATCAGGTGTCGTCGCTTTTCAATCATTTTGTTGTATATGCTGTGCTGCACACACTTCACTCGGAGGGGGAAAATTGTTTTTAATTGCTCGAGCTTTGCCTTGCCACAGCAGCACTGGGGGAAAATTATTTAAAAGGATTTAAATACTTATTTTTGAGAGTGTAATTTTAGTACCTAGAAATATAAGGAGGGGAAAATATGTAATAAATATAAACAAATTGGAAAAAAAAGATTAAGAAATCAGAATCAACTTCAACAAAAAATGTATGTAAATACATTTAATTTTGTTCTTTGTTTAATTTGAGGACTGTTCCGATTTTCTTTCAGTGCATCTCCTCCACTGAGCTCTCTCACATGTTCCCCCCTTATAAATCACCAATGCCAAAAGGCGGAAGCAGTGCAAACAGCGTTGCAATTTGGCCAATAATTTGTCAATCAAGAATTAACGATCGCTCCGAGAAGAAGTGATCCTGAAATGAATAGGAGGAAGAGTGGGGGCCTCCAGGAGGGAGCCCCGGTTCCTTACTCCTTTATTGCGATAAAGCTGGTGATTTTATGAGCGAGTTGCCAGCGAGTTGTCAGGCATAGTAAAGTTACATAACTGCAGTTTAGAGCACGCGACATTTTGTCGCAAGTTTACGGTCGACGGTCGTCCAACTACAAGTATGAGATCCACAGCAGAAGGTGATCATCATCATCGCTGTCCGGAGTCGGCATCCCAGTTCCATTCTCATTCCCATTCCCATTTCCAAATCCAAATCCAATTCCCAATCCCAACGAAACGAATCGAAACGAAACGGAACGAAACGAAACTGGAGATGCCCCGCTCCGCGATAAGCCCCTGAATTATGATTAGACGACAGTCGTATATATATATGCACAAAAGCTATATATGACATTGGAGTTGGTAGATCGGATGGGTTTTGCCTCGGCTCGGCTTGGTTTGGCTTGGCTAGTGGAGCCTTTTGTTGCCCCAACTTATGAGGCCATAAAACAATTTACCATGCATGAGTTATGGACAAATTCGATGGAGAGATCCTAGATCCCAGGCTATAGAAGTTCGATCGTAAATATTGGAACACAATCGAGTTATAATCGATTCAAATCAAACAAATATAATTGCGAATAAATTCAGCGTTCAACTATAACCATTAATTTAATTATGCATTTCACATAAGTTATTAAAACGATAACAAATTAATAGCAAAGAATATGAAGAAGAACTTGTAATAAAATAATTTATTAGCTTTATATATAAAATGTGGGAAAATAAATCACAGTATACAAAATGCAAAAAATATATATGGAAATAACTTAAAAATAATATATATATAAAATCTTTCTGAAAATATAAAAATACTTAGTCGTATTTGAGTGAGTACAAAATCATTTTAATGGTGGTTCTTCAAATTTGAATAAGTATTTTCCCAAAATTATTTTCTTATATTAAAGATATAAATATATATTAAAAAAAGTCCCAAAACAAAGGAAATCTTTCTTAAAGTATAAAAATGAGTAAAAACAAGAAAGGAAGGCTAGCTTCGGTACCCGAAGCTTAGAATACCCTTGCAGGCTAGTTGCTTTTAAACCGTTCAATCGTTTGTATGGCAGCTTTAGGATATAGTAATCCGATTTTTAAATTTCTAAAAAGGCTTTACTGTCTATGAAAACTGTTTTTATCAAGAATGAATTAATTGTCTTGAAAAACACCAGAGTTATGCTTAATGACCCATTTTTTCCCATAGTTCCTATGGCAGCTATAGGATATAGTAGTCCGATTTTAATGAAACTTTCAGGATATGTTAAAATTGCTATTAAATAGAGTTTTCCAAGAAATAAATAAATTATCTTAAAAAATGGCGAAATTTTGGCACTTTTTCCCAATCGTTCCTATGGCAGCTATGTGATGTAGTGTTCCGATCCCGGCCGTTCCGACTTATATACTAACTGCAACAGATTGAAGGGTCGGTGCCAAGTTTCAGCCTGATAGCTTTAAAACTGAGGGACTAGTTTACATAGCAACCGACAGACAGACAGACAGACGGACAGACGGACAGACGGACAGACGGACAGACAGACGGACATGGCTAGATCGACTCGGCTGGTGATGCTGATCAAGAATATATATACTTTATAGGGTCGGAAATGTCTCCTTCACTGCGTTGCAAACTTCTGGTCAAAATTATAATACCCTCTGCAAGGGTATAAAAACATATTTCGTTGGTGCTGTTGCTCTTTCTGATGTATGATTTTGTTTTTTTTTTATCAGCTTCATTTTCCGACGCTTGGCTGCATTTTTGTATTTTCTTAATCAGTCGCAAAAAAAAAAAACAAAGTAAAGATGAGGCGGAAGAAGCAGCAGCAGTAGATGAGTAAACCGTTCTGTAAGTGTGCGGAGTAATTATTGCCATATAGTATATATATCTATGTGAGTCTCGACTTTGAAGTTAGTTGCGAGGCAATGAGCATGGCAAGTGCTCTGCTTTTGCCCTTGCACTATTACACAGTTAGAGGAATATTATATAAGTTCAGCTAAGTTTCGTACCGTGGAGTAGGAGAGGGTATACGGGTTTCTAGGTCCATGAAATAAATATATGTAATTGGAAGATGTATAAAAAAAAAGAATAAACTGTTTATTGTGAAGAGGATAAGTAATTTACTCACCACAAAATTATACTATTACTTTGGGCCCAAAAATCATAAAAAAATATTTTAAAATATATATAAATAAAATAAATATATAGCTTATTATTTATATTACCGAATTTCCTATCACCTATAACTATAACTATATTTTGGGCCAACAATTCAATAAAGAATGTGTTGCAAATAAATATAAACTATGATGTTGATAATCTTAACAAGTTATTCATTTCGAAGTATGAGATATTTTATCTTATAGGATAATTCTGTGGTGGCATCATTCTCAAACTATATCCAAACTCCATTCGGTTCTTTTTCGCTTGGCTTTTATGATTTATGATGCTTGAAAGATAAATTCTGGCAAAGCCGCAGTTAGCAGGCTGTCAATAGTCGCTCAGCTTATGAGTGCTGGCACTCATCCATCGCATCATATATACATATATATGTATATATACACAGATATCTGAAATCTGATCTATGTGTATGGTAACTTTTCGAGCGACTCCTGATAATGATTATGATGTTATGCTCAGTGTCAATGCTCTGTAGCGGTGAATTTGCGTTAATTCTACTTTTTTTTCGCTTATGCCACTGATTTTTTCCTCATCTTCATCGTCTTCTATTTTTTGTGGTGGATCTCCTGCACATTACGTATACGCCGTGTGTGCAAGCGCCTACCCAAAAGGCATTCTTATGCTATAATTTCTAAAAACGTAGAGAATTGATAATCTGCGATTGCTACAGAAGACAGAGCACATGAGCGACATGAGCGGTCACAATAGTAGAACTTGATATTAATTGGGTTTCAGTTTTCTATTTATTTTCACATAATAATTATATAGTATTTTTTGTATATTTTATAAATTCAAGTATAAAAAATCATCTATTAAATGTATTTTAATAATCCTTCAATTACTGATTCCTTGCACCTTCTACAAATAATTCTGAAAATTATTGAAGCTTGAAAAAATGGTTTATTAAGTTTATAAAATAAAAAGGTATTTAAAAACTTATTGTTCTCTATATTCTCCATTATTTACTATTTAATTTAATTTAATTTTCGATGACATTTTGCTTTCAGCACAGTCTGTATATTTTTTTTCTTGTGGCACAGTGAAATGTGTTCGTCGTTGTGGTCGCAGTTGTAAGTTGCATTTGGAGTCATGCCTCGAATTTCGCTTTGATGATTGCCGCATTCGCATAAATCAATAAAACTGCTGCGGCAGGAAAAGAGGAAAAGGCAGAACAAGAACAAGGAGCAGCAGAAGCAGATACAACATCAACAACAACAACATCAAATCAGTGGAATGAGGAAAAGCCAAGGAAAACCACTGAGAAATTTCCCTGGCAGATAAGGAAATTATAAAATAGCTCAGGTGAACTATTTCTTCTTTCATAAATAAATAAATAAAAGTACACTAATAGAAGTTTTTATTTAAAAAATTCTATGAATTAAATATTTCTATTTTTATAAAAAAATAATTTTAATATAGTGTTCAGAATATTTTCTATTAGATACATTTTTTTTTGTAAACTGTAACCACTAGATGCACCTGTCTCATGGCCAAGGCCGTGAATTCTCCCAATACCGCTCTGAGATACTTTTTTTCAACTTCAAGGAATGTCTCCTCTTATCAGAAGCTTTGAAAATTTAATAGGATTTTATTCAGGTTTTTGATTGGAAACAACAAATTGCAATTTTTACGACTGGGAATCTCTGATGTCAGAAGAAAGTTTTGTGCCCTCAAAATGGCCGATAAGAATCAGTGGAACAAGTTTTAAATGCCATAGGAAAAACTCAAAAAATTGACAGCAAAATGAAAAATCAAAAATCAAGGGAAGACTGAAGACTGAAGACGGAAGACAGAAGACTGAAGACAGTAGGTAGACTGAGATGTGTGTTCCATAAATTTTCATTAGAAATGCAGCAGCCAAATGATAAGGAACTTTATGACTGTCTTCGATATAAAATTCGGCTCTAATTGAAAATAAAAACCGAACGAAGTGGGGTTATTGAAAACGAAATGAAATTTAAATAATTTTTGATGAAAACTTTTTTTTTTAGGTGAAGCGCCCCAAAGTGGCGTGGAAAAAGATACAACAACCACGAGATACGTCGTAAAAAAAAGACGTTGTCCGGGGGTTAACTATCATCTCTTTCGCTCACTCCCGCGTGTGTGTGTGGCATTAAAGTAGTTTTTATTTTTATTTGTATTTTTATTTTTCGGTATTTGATATTCGTGTGCTACCGTTAGAATCAACAGCGCACAGGGACAGGGAGTCAAAGGGGGGCGGGGCGGGGGCGGGGGCGAGTGCTCACCAGCGTGTGGCCCAGCGCCTCTGCCGGCGTCAAAGTCTACGCTAAAACATTAATTAAATTAATTAAGCAACTCGTGCCAGGAATCTTTCATAGATGAAGATGGGCAGCAAACCAAAAAAGAACATTCTATATACGATCGCACACACATTCACGTATATATCCCAGACATCGCTTTGGAACGCATAATTAATGCGCTCAGTGCGCAGAACCAGATTAAAGTGCGCCAGCCCAAAGATACACAAGTGCTGCTTAGATACAAATAGAATCAGAATTCATATATATATATATATACTATATTGTTACATATAGAACACTTCTGCCAAAGTCAGTCATCGGTGGCAGTAGTAGATCGGATCCGTCTTCCGGCAATTGAAAATGATTCTCTCAATTATGATGATGGCAAGCTCGGTTGATTTTTACTTTTACAGATACAGATACTTCATCCCGAATTAAGGTTTTTTTTTTACAGATAATGAGTCAAGTAACTATTTCTCATTTGCAGTATTTTCTAGAATCTTGATAATCATTTATATAAAATATATATTTACAAAAGTTCATGGGATAAAATATATATAAAATATTGATTTATTAATTAAATATATTTAATGTTCTGAAAATATTGATGCGGCCCTATTCTAATAATTAAGAATAAAATTGTTTAAAAAATATAATGATCTATATAATAAAAACAAAAAATTAAATAATAATAACTTAAAATAGTTAAAACATTTCGTTATCACAAAAATAGTATCTAAGTAGTCAAGGAAAATGTATAATAAATCCACTTAAAACCCGAAGATTTGTTCCAACTTTTTTTGGACCTTTTCTCTCCCTTCAGGGCCCATCAATCTTGGCCAACTCTTCGCTGCCCCTCAATAGGTTTTCCATATCCGTTAACAGTTCGGAATGTGAAACCCTGACGACAAAAACAAAATCACGACACGTGCCGAGCAAGAAACAAAACACCGACCAAGACATCAATCAATTGCGCTGATTGAATGCATTCGAAACCGAAAACAACAACAAAATCGAAACAAAAACCAATACCAAAACCAAAACCAAATCCAAATCAAAGCCGAGAGAGCTGCTGCGAAAGTAAACAATCAAAAGCGAACAAATCGCGCCGACAACAAAAAGTGTGAAGTTGGAAATAAAGTGGCGCTTAATTGCGAGCGATTAATGAAGCAAGAATCCGAATCCGAATCCGAATCCAAATCCGAGCCGGAGTCCCAATATCCAAGCCCAAATCCCCGAAAGAAAATAAACGAAATTCCACAGATTTGGAGAGGCGCCCCCAGGCACGGTGACTGCTGTCGTCGCCTGTGTCAGGTGTCTCTTGTGTCATGTGTCAAGTGTCAGGTGTCACGGCAGCGGGGCAAAAGTTTAACGGTTCTCCGCCAGCCACCAATCAAGCGGCCAAGCGGGGCCAATCTACCCAAAAAAAAAGCCACCAAAAAACTAAATGAAAAACGAAGCAAACCAAAAAGCTTACAAAAAATTAACACCAACCAAAAAAAAAAATCGCCGGCAGCCAAGTGGCCAACGAACTCTATTCCATTGGCCATTTGGAAGGTCGGAAGAAATCAATAAAATTAAAATCCACATCCACGAAAGATATATATATGGCCACTAAAAACAATGGGCAATATTGAAGTGCAATAAACCATAAACCGATCGAATCCCAAAAATTGATTATAACTATCCGAGAAAATTGCAAACGAAAAAAATCAAAAATAAATCCACAGGCGGAAAACAAAGCGAAATAAAATAAATACGAATAAAGTACTACCGTGGAGTAGTTTTTGAAGTATTTTTTAGTACCCTAAAAATATTTATAAATATGTTAATATAAGTTCAGATATTATTTTCTCCAAATATATTATTTTACTCCTCAAAATAATGATATTTATTTTCCTGCTCACCTGCGATACCCTGTAACCCGAAATCTGGCACAATGCGTGCATATTGAATGCTTCCGATTCTATATATATTTAATTTTGGATTCTCCGATTCTCTGCGGTTCTCCGTGACACAATTTAATACAAATGATGAGGAATGAGGGGGCGACGACGACGGAAGTGGGACTCAGACTTTGTCGCCCATCGATATTTAATATTTTAATATGGAGAACGGCAGCACTTGCCGCAAATGGAGTGCCAACTTCCGATCATAAGTGCGTCTATATAATTTAGCAGTTACCCCAAAACAACAACAACAACAACAAGAAATTAAAGGAAAAAAAAGTATTGAAAACCCAAAAGCAAAGAAGAGCCCCAAACCATAAATCAATGGGGTCCGAGAGGAGGGACTAGGAATATTGAATGTTGAATATTGAATGTTGACTGAGCATAACAATTGCCACCTGCTGCGCCTGAAAGGAAATCCCATTAATGACAAAATCAATAAATTCATATTTCCATCAACAGCCGCGAGAGATGTCTCAGAAAAACAATAACCAACAAAAAAAAAAAAAAAGTAAACAAACCCGAGAAATATGCATAAACAAATAAAAAAACCAACAGGCAGAATGCCGTTAAATTGGATAGTTCTTCTCATTTTTAATTTAACCATATATTATGCTTTATATACAACATTAAAATGAAAGACCATCCAATTCCTATGGAATCAAATAATTAAATGGAAACCCCATTGGGACGAGAATCAAATTGATTTGCCACATAAATCACAGGGTCACCAATCTTCGAGCATTTAAATATTAGTTTAAGAACGTAACTTTGAAATTCTCTAAAAACTCTTGTAAAATAAATACAAAATAAAACGTAGCGCATTTAAACGGATTATGCAATCAACTGCATTTGCTGAGCGTTTTCTTCCGGATAAGTCAATCAGTCAATCAGTGACTGAAGGAAATCAAACAGTTTTCAACTCGCAGACTGCCGTTGCATTAATCACACATTTTCCATGCAGGCAAATCAGAACCGATCGATCGATCGCTCGCACTCATCATAATTATCGATGATAGCTCCAACTCTCGACTCTGACGTGTCATGTCAAATCCCCTTAAGTCCCCCCCTTAAATAAAAAATAAAATACCCCCCTGACTTGCCTAATTGAAATAATGCCGCCCCGCAATTGAATCAATTAAATCGACAACAAATCAGCGCCATTCCACAGTGAATAATGCCAATGTAAAGAGATCTGTTCAGATGATACACTAGTGGTAGTAGATAATACACTGAAGATTTGGGTCTAAAAATCTGTTTATATATAAATGCTAAATACTTATTATTTAAATATTAAATATTTCTTTGTTATCTTTTCTGTTTAAAAAATGGGTGTTGGGAAATTACAAATATTATTCCCATTGAAATCAAATTGTATTTAAAATAACTTAAAATGTTTAATGTAAAATACAAATTATTTAAATATTAAATATTTATTTCTTAATGGGAATACTATTCAAATTAAATCTAATTGAATTATAAATATATGTTAATATTTAATGTTAGACTCAACTAATCTAAATATTATATATTTCTTTGCTTTCTTTTCTGTTCGAAAAATGGAAATATTATTCCCATTGAAATCAAATTGTATTTAAAATAACTTAAAATGTTTAATGTAAAATACAAATTTCTTAAATATTAAATATTTATTTGTTATCTTTTCTGTTTAGAAAAGGGGAAATGGAAATATTATCTCCATTAAAACGTAATTGAAGTATAAATAAATATTAATGTTTAATGCTTTCTTTGCTATCTTTTCGGTTCGAAAAATGGGAACTGGGAAGATGGGAACATCATAAAAACTCGAATGTATAAAATCTTTAAGAGTATTATTTTTTAACGATCTTCCAGAGTCACGACCATACAAGGTCCAGACTGTGAGTCAACCTAAATTGGAGATTTGAGATGTGGAAACCGAAGCAAACTGTTCGCCAGCTGTCTGGGAAAATTATTTTGTTGGTATTTGTTGCGGCTGGAAGTGAATCACAGGCATAGATACAGATACGGATGCAAGGATATCGGATAGAATATAGAGTATATATATAGAGAATATACTACAGAAGGAATTGAATACAGATTGGAGAGACTTCCGAATTCAATTCGGGCTGCGTGAATGGAGCCAGGATTGCTAATGCTCCGGCTGTGTCTTTTTTGGATGCTCCTGCCACCAATCCTGGCATACCACACTTTAACCCCGCCCTTAGATCCGCAACCGGCTCCGTTGGGGAAACGCTGCACGTATCTGGTGGATGAGTTCCAGATCATGGACCGCAAGTGCCACGCCAGCTTTCCCCTGGTGGCCGTCACCAAGTTCCGGGACACGTTCATCAAGACGGGCGAGCCGTTCGGTTTGTATATGCCCCGTTCCATGGAGCACATACTCCTCCTGATGAAGAGGTCGCCGCTGATGAACTGCGAACGCTTCCAGATTGTGGACGAGTGCACCTTCTTCTGCCTGGACAGGGGCCTAAATGAGTCGATAATCCTGGAGAAAACGCTAATATACTGCTTCCCGTTCCACGTCCAGCTGGTGGACGATCTCATGCGCGACTGCCTCATCCAGAATGAAATGGGCACCGTCCGGCTAAAGGATGTCCAGCTGACCAAGAGGGTGGCCATCCACTACACGCTCTGGGATAATGGCACTTACGCGCATGGCTCTCGGCCCGTCCCCGTGATGGGAGTCCTCCTCCTCCTCCTCGGCCCCGTCTTCTTCGTCCTCCTCCTGCTATCGAGTCGTTAATTTTTATGCCCACTGCCATAAAGATGCATCGGCTACGAAATTTAATAAAATTATCAAAAAAAAGTGTTTTTTTCGAAAAAAAAAAGATGTACAAATAAGAAAGAGTACCGACCAACTCTCGATCCCGGCTGGTTTATCGCTGGCCTTGCTGGGGGCCATCTGCTCCTCGGCTCGATGAGTACTTAAATTAAACTGTATTAACGCATTGTTTGTTTTCATTGGTCCACGGGGAGGGGGAGGGGGGGCTTCGTTCCCACCATATATCCATCCGCCTTGATCTCATCTTTAAGTCGTTATTATTCATCGTGTAAGGAGCATAAATTGTTTATGAAAATTCTCGATTTATTTTCGGTTTGCTTTATTATTTTTAGATCGTTATAATTTATCATTATATGCCATGGATAAGTTGTTTATTGAAAATCATGCTTACATTTTATTTTAGTTAATTATAATTCTTTATTATGTGTGAATTCTGAAGAGAACAATTTTAAAATAGACTTTTCTGATATATAAATAAAATATCTTAGTTCACAAAATAAAATACAATTTCCACCAATGAAAATAACTTTATGCAAGTTAACTTTATGCAAATTAATGATTTTACTTTATTATTAGTTGTTTCTAATTTTTTATTATGGGGAAAATCTAAAAAAATATTTTGTGAAAATACTTTTTAATGTATATAAATAAAATATCTCAAAACTCAAAACAATTTTCCTACAATAAAAACCATTACGCAAGTACAAAAAATATAGCAGCTCCTAAATAATGGATTTAACATTTTTTTTTTTATGTGAAAGAAGAATAAATTTGAAATGATTACATTTAATTTATATAAAATCAATTTTCATTTCACAAAGAAAATACATCTCCCAACAATGAAAAAAACTTAATGGAAGAAAAAATATGTTAGCAACTCCCAAATTTATGCTTTTATTTTTTATTAGTTATATATAATTCTTTATTATGGGAAAATTCTGAAGAAATAATTTAAGAAATATTTTTCTTTAAAATATTATTTATAAAAGATCTCATTTCACAAAACAATTTTCCAACAATGATAATAACTTAATGCAAGTAAAAAAAATGTAAGCATCTACCAAATTGAATGTTTAAAGGAATCCACACTCAAAATTCACGAGGGAAATCATCGGTTTGGGTTAACTGAAGAATAAAGTGCATCCACATGCCATATTATTGCCCGACTCATTTGCGAGGAATCCCATGGCCAGTAGCCAGTAGCCTGTAACTATGTATTTTGCGAAAGCCCCCGAAGAAATGTCAGTCTTTGGTGACTTCTCCATCGCCGTCTTCGGATTTGTTCTGAAAGACTCCCATCTACGGTGCGAAGCGCTTCCCCCTCGGCAGCACAGGTGTGCTGCTAAAATAGTTGACTAATTAATTTATAATGCAATTTCGCTGCGATCGAAATGGTAAGACATGGGTAATGCTATTGGGGGGTTGTGGCGGGGCGGGGTGGAGAGGGGATGGGAGGTGAGGGGATGATGATCGCTACCATTTGCAACATGGAAACCGTTTTAATACACACCACAAGTGGCACCAACACCAGCAATAGCATCACTAATGCTACACTGGAAAAATTGTATTGAAATTTATGATTTATTGGTTTTAGTTGAATTTAAAAATATTATTGTTAAATATTTGAGTATAATCAAATGTAAAAGAATTGTGGAAATATAAAAGAAAATATTTGACATTTGAATAGCAATTATATTTTTAATTTTAATTCTATTTTAGTGTAGTAAATATTTTTAAATATTTTATGCAGATCTATTAAATTGAAATAGTCGAAAAGTATCATAAATACAATTTTATTATTTATAAAATCTAGAAATAAATTTAGTTTTTTTTATTGGACCCCCCAATCAATAAAT
>JAJJHY010001290.1:164727-180407 GCA_021224005.1 Drosophila setifemur
CCCCCCCCGCTCCCCCCTTGCAAGGGAAAATTATGCAAATGGCCGAAGAGATATCTTTGCCAAGCTTTTGCGCAATTATCCCCCGAGAACATGGACCCCACCTGCTGCTGGTTTTGCTGTCTCTCGAATTTGATTGAACTCAAGTGTGCCAGATGCGTAATGAGTTGAGTGTGGTGCAAGGGATTCAGTTTGGGGTACAAGAGGAAAAGGAAGCCAACACGTGACAGCAGCCGAATCGAAAATGAAAATCAATTGGAAATTCCGATGAATACCAGAAGAAAATTCAAAGCGAATAACAAGAGGGAAAAACACTTGCATGTGGGTGAAACTTGTTTCTTTTTTTTTCTCGTACTGTGGTTAGAAAATCAATTAATAGCAATTACAAATGTTTTGTTTAATTTGTATATTTTTTATAAAAATTATTAAGAATGAAATTTAATTAAAATATAATTAAAAATACAAATTTATATTAAATGGGTAAATTTAAAAAAGTTAATAACTCTTTTACCAGAGTGCAACTGATGTCGAGCAACAACTGTTTTAGAAACCAGCGACTTAACTTAACCCCCGGCCAATGCCCAAAATGCTAATCGCTTCGGAGCGATCGAACTGGAGTACACGATATATATCCGATCTGCCATCTGATGCATTCACTTGGCAGTCGAAAGGCAAACCAAGGCTTTTCCTAGGCAATCCGATGGAACCGCTACGCGAGGAGATTTAAGATTCCAGATTCGAGATGCGGGGCCCACGAGGACCGAATGAATGGGGGACTTCGATTTGGACTTCGATTTCGATTCGGATTTGGAATGTTTATATCGGCAGCAGCGAATCGCTAATTAGGTTTTGCAATGTGAATGGAAATTAGACGAGTACGCACGCCATGTAGGCGCAGGTGACCGCTTTGCAACGTGATTCTAAAGATCCCTCAAAGATCTCTCAGATACTCTCAGGCAAAATTATCGCCACAAAAATACTACAACGAAAATGTAAAATATTTCAAGCAAAGGGATTCCAATTATTTTCCTTTATTCTTTGATTTCAAAATTAAATATTTGTTCTTTAGCTTCCTAGGAAATATTAATTTATTAATATCTTATTGTACATTATAGCTGAACTTTAATTTGTTTGTTATATTTTTGACATAAATTATTTAATCTGTATTTATATATTCCAAAATATAATTTTTTCTTTCCTATAGTACATTTACTCTTTCTGGAAAATCAAATTTATTGAGATGTCTATTTATATTCAATTACTATTTCATCAATTATTATTACCAATTTAATGTCTATTTAAATAGATATATATACAACAACATTTATCTTTAATTTTTTTTTATATCCCTATTAAATATGAAATCTTTATTTAAATATTCCAAATTTTGATATAGTTTTCTTTATATATTTAATCTATTTTTAAATATAATCCATAATTATTCAATTATATTTCTAAATCAACAATTATTCAACTACAACTTTAATTTCTATTTTACTATATATAAATACAACGTTCTTTCCCATCTAAAAATTCATAAAAAATATATTTTAATTCCCTTTCAAGAGTCAGAACTCCTCAGATCTTTCCGATCTGAGTCACATATATTATATATATATATATATAACCTTCCCCCACGTGCCGGTTCTTCGCATTGCCTGCGGCAATTAAAACTCTATTCTTTGAATGATAGGACACGCCTATTTAGTGACAGCTATTAGCTATTAGGCAGTTGGGTATTTAATAGAATATTATTTATTCATTTTGGGCGTTATCGGCGACACCTTTTTTTCCTATTCCCCAAAAAAAAAGAACCAACGATCGATGGGGCGTGGAAAATCGAGGGAAGGTGCCTCCGGGGGCGGTAGATATCTAAATTTAGAAAAGGGCATTGAAAGGGCTATTAATCAGTCGATTAGTCTCTCTGGATTCCCCACGATTTCGTCGGCCAAATAATTAAAACATTCTCTTTGACGGCGACGAGGGAAAACAAATCATGTCACAGGGCCGGCGGGGATCAGATATACTAGTATTAAAAATCACAGAGTTAAAACAATAAGCCACCAATAAGCCAAACAAAGCGAATGTGCAGTTAACTTAACGGTCGAGCGTGAAGAAAAACATAAATAAAGTTTGTCAAAGAGCCTCCAACGAGGCTCTCTTTTTGGACAATGATAAGCAAATCTACAGTGGGGCTTCTATTTCATGAATATGAAGAAAACAGGTGGAGTTGTTGGGGTATTTTTGGTGTCTAGGAAATTATTAAATATTTTTGGAAAAGGTATTTTTTGGTAACATTTTAAGAGGTTGAATTTTAATAATATTACTCAGCTTTAATTTAGTATTTAAATGGAAAAAAATTATTTATTTAATACTAAATTTATAAAAATTAAATCCTACTGAAATTACTAATTTTAACAATAAAAATTCCAGTTTGTAAAATCAATATTAACTTAAGTTCATTCAATGATTCAAATTTTATTGTTTAAATATTTATTTTAAATTTTCTTTTACTCGGAAATTAACACTTTTTATTACTAAATGGTTAAATTTTTAAATAAAATATTATAGTAAAATATTATGAGCTTGTATAAATGTAGAGGTTCCACTGTCCACAGTCTTTGACCGCCAATCGATTTCGTTTTCCATCGCCCTGACACATGAACTTTGACTATTAATGGAATCGAAACACGGGTGAGAGAGCGAGTGAGAAACAGAGAGGGACGGCGAAAGAGAGAGAGAGAGAGAGGGAGAAGGGGCGGGGCTAGTGGGGAGAATGTATCTCAAAGTACCGTTCCACCGGGGGCATCTTTTGGGCTACCAAAAAGTATTTCGTTGCTACTTCTAAGACCCATTGTCAGCCCCATCGATTTGTGGCATCAATAGAAATATTTAAAATCTTGATCGAACCTTTTGTCCGCTTCGTTTCGCTGTTCGTTGACATTTGTCACAATCCGAGAGATAAACAAAGCAATCCCAGATACACATGGGGGATATCTCATGGATGATGCTTCAAATCGATTCGCTGCGATTTAAAATGATTCCCAATCATAATCATAATCTGCATTGCACCGCCCATATATATCTATTTCCATTTCGATTAATTAATTGATGTTTAAAGTTTATTTTTATCGAGATTAAAATTCGCAGACGGCATTGTTTGAGGCTTTTTTCGGGATTATATCATCTCGTTTCAGAAAGACCTTTGTTTTTTTTTTTTCTTGTTTTGATATTTGGTTTAAGTTAAGCATTTCTAAGGCGATTTCAATAGTGTATTTTTGCAATCTATTTTTGGGTTCGCTTTTGTCCGCGGCTTTCCTCTTATGCAAAGCGCAAAGAAGGTGACTGGACTCCGGATAATTCAGATATATTTTTGGATATTTCCCAATCCCCACCACCCCAATTTAATTTTTGTTTTTTTTTTGCCCCATTGTTGGGGAGTGGCTTGTGTGGATTCGAATGTTTGTGATTGGCCGGCTAAAAAGATACTTTTATTTAAAGGCATACCTTTCTATAAAACTAGTATTCTTTTGTTATAGAAAACATTCATTTTTTAAAAAAATCATGTAATAGAAAATGTGGATTATATTTATTTCTTCTCATTCTGATTCACTCCATTTATTTGCAACTATAACTCTTCCGAAACTCAACGGAAAACTCGCGAATTTGTTGCCTAGAAAAGATGATTTATTTTATTTGAGTCAACATATGTATTCGTGTATCTTTACATCTATATTTGGGCGTGGCGTTCAACTCGTTAGCAGCGCCACCTGCAGCAACATTAATTAAGCGGCAAATGGCAGCAAACATGCCTCAAAATGAACTCTCGCATATTCCAGAAGCTACAAAATGTAGCAAAAAAAAAAAAACAGAAAAAAAAACATAGATACAAAATAAAAAGAGCAAAAAAAAAAAGAAAGACATCCATAGATGCCCAGGAGAGATTGCCACAACAAGATTCTTATCACAGCGATGAAGCCTGCCACCTGCAACCAGCAACTTTGCAACTTTGCAACCTGCAACATCTGCTGCTGCTGCTGCTGTTGCGGCAGCAACATCTATAAAAATCTTGCCCCGAGTCTACAGTCCACAGATGATAAAGTTATAAAAAACGGAGCATTTCCGATTAAGTTGATTGTCGAAAATTTGCAAACAGATGAAATATTTCAGCAATGTGATTTAATGGCCGACTGGTGGCATCCACACGGTAATTGCAAACGCCGTCGGGGCGTTTTGTTGCAACAGCAAACAGTCGATCACTGAGCTTAAGATTTTGTCAATTTATAGATCTTTGTTTTTTCTAAAATTAAGTTGTGGCTCCTTTAAAATAATATATATAATATTGATGGACAATAAATTATAACATATTTTTTTATTCTATATTTTTAAAATTCTCCAAATTCTTCCATTTTGGAATAATTATTCTCTGTTTTATTATGTCTAACATTTCTTATTGGTTTTATTGTTGCTAGTTCTAGTAAAAAACTATACAAAATTATATTTTTTTTATTTATTTAAATATTTATTTAATTTAATTTTTCCCAGTGCCATGGAAGTCCAGATTTGTTTTTGTTGCTGTTGCTGGCCACCTTGTCTTGTCATCCATTAGCCATCTTCCTCTCGATTCATCTCTTTCGCTCTTTTGCTGCAGCTGGCAACATGCAACAACCAACAACGCCTGCTTAATGGCATTTGGAAATTTGTCAATCGGTTGCTTGGTTGGATGCTGCTTGGTTGGTTGGTTGGATGGTTGGTTACCCCCTTTTCCGCCCAGCGGAAGTGGGGCTGAGCTGATCGAAAAAATAGAATATAGAAAAAAAAAAAAAAATTACCAAAGCGGTTCTTGCAACAACAAACGATCCTCTTCGATCTAACGAAGCAATTAATTTGGTTCGGCACGTTCCCCGGGGAGTGAAGTGGATTGCAGCTCCGGTTTCGTCTGTTGTCTTTTTTTTTTGTTATTTATTTATTTTTTTTTATCAATTTTTTGTTTCCCGAGCTTCTGCAATTTAAGTTGATGTTGCGCTAAGTGCTGCCATAGCCTCCGGGAGGGATGGGCAAAAGGGGGGGGGGGATGGGAGGTAGCGCCTGTCCAAGGGGGAGCGCCTGTCAAGGGGAGTGGCGGCGGCTATCATTTAAATGACGAATTGAGTCAAGTCCAACCGGCCGGGACACGCGCCAAATCCAGCTCAAAGCCCCATTATTTTTCCCGATCGCTCCTTTCAAGTGCCTTGCATATTGACACCAGGCTACATGCAACATCTGCCATATGCAACATGTTGCCAGCCACTTTGTTGCCAGCGTTAACAGACACGCACTCACAGATACTAGATACTCGCCATCCATCTGCGAGATGTTAACAGTTTTCCCCGCTCCAGCCACAAAATTGATTGACAGACGGCCAACGATGAGAAGTATCTTTGAAGTGCAGGAGTGAAACGAGAATTGTAAAACAAGTTAAAGTACGAAATTAAAACAGAGAATTTGTATATTATAAGTGTGGGGAATATATTTTTCGGTTTAGAAGTAATATATTTCTTACCTGGAAATATAATAATATATTTTTTTTAAGGAAGCATTTAAGTACCAAATTAAAACCAAAAATTTGTATATTATAAGTATGTAGAATATATTTTTAAGTTCACAAGTAATATATTTCTTACCTCACAATATATTTAACAATTAAAAGCAAACACGTTTCTCATTAATAAATATGTTTAAGGCCCACTTAAGTAAAAATTTGAAACCAAAAATTTGTATATTACAACTTTGTGTAATTTATCTTTAATTCAGAAAAAAATACAAGTCAATATATTTCTTACCTTAAAATATTTTAAAAAAATTAAAAGCAAATACAGGTTTCTCTTTAATAAATATTTTTCGGTACCCGAAAACCGTTAAGAACAAAATTCAAAACAAATGTAAGTATATTAAAATTTTATGGAATATCTTTTTTTTATTATATCAATATATTTATTACCTAGAAATATTCTCCAAAAATTAAAAGCCAACACAGATTTCCCAATAATAAATATTTTTCCAAGACCCGAAGCACTTGAATCGCTAGACGCTTTGGCATAAAATATAATTGCGGATGGAGGGAAATAAAGATACATTGAATGGAAAGGCTCGGAGCCATTTTAACAGTATTGTGAGTAGATTGTCGAGAGAACCGAAATGACTGGCCTCCACTAGGAAGTATTTGCTGCGTTCTCTGGCATTCGGTACTCGGACTCTTGGGTGCATACTCTACGCTTTATTACGCCATATTTGCACAAACATTATAGCCTCTCCCCCCGCCCCCTCCCCCCCTCAATACCCCGCACCTTGACTCCGTTTGTTAACTTGGCCATAAAGCGAAAAACAACCAGACGATGTCGCTGTTTGTTTGCCTTCTTGAGCAGTGTTAATTGTCATAAAACGAAACGATGCGTAGAGGAATAAACATATATATACGTACATATATATATAGAAGAATTTTTATTTAAAAGGAGGGGAGGTGTTTGGCATTCACCGCATTCTTTTGGGCAAGTACGCCTCCCCTCCTGGCCCCCTATCGATCGTACTTTATGGCATCATTATGCTAATGGGCAATTGTCCATTGTCTCGTATATAGCGAGTTACCCCCTGAATTCCCTCCGATTCCCCACTAATACCCCCCTAATTTCCTCCCGATTCCCCACGGAATTCCCTCGGAATCCCCTCCAATCCCCTCCTGGAATCCCCGTCCATTTAGTGTGGATTATTGTACAACGTTTACAGTTTGTTTTTGTCGTCGTTTCGAGATCGCATCGAATCGTTTCATTCATTTCCATATGGACACGCTCATTCGATTAGCATAGAGGAGTCATATATCTGCATATAAATCTTTAGCTTTATACATATAAAAATCCATATCTATATATGTATAGTATATATAAATCGATTAGTGTTTTCAATCGTTTAGCATTACGTGTGCTGCGGTGTGTTTGGCTCGTTTTGACCCAATTTGTTATGCAAATATTATGATTTTTATTCTCAACTCGCCTATCTAATGCTAAGGGGAATTATTCCCCCCAATAAAAAATACTACATACAGAATCAGGAAAAAAGATATATATAATTTTCCCGGCTTTTGTGGTCATTGTTTTCAATCGCTTTCATTGTTTTGTTCATTGTCTTCGATCTGCGCTTTGTTTTTTTTTTTTTTTTTGGGTGAATTTGCATTGCATGATGTCATGTCAAAAACAATAGCCCCAAAAATAACACAATAAATATAAATTCCAGAAATTTCATTTTTTAATATTAATGTGATTATAATTGAGAGTTTAATCATATATTTGAAATACTCTGCCAATGCGTTATTTAATTATTTAGAATATTTATTGTTGCAGTTACGTAACTTAACTTAATTTAATTTAATTTTATAAAAAGAAAATTTAATGAGTTTTTTCACCCATAAAATTGTATATAACATTTTTTTTTTGCATTGCAAAAACCCAGCCAAGTTAAGGAAAATGGCAGTGAAGTTGGCTAACGACAGAGAACAAAACTGAAACTGGTTTCTCCCTTTTCCTTTTCAAATACAGTTGCTTTCCAAGAACGAAGCGGCCAAGTACAGTGGGGACTCGAGGTGGAGATGGCAGCAAATCCCCAAGGGCCACACCTCCCGCGAATTCGCCACTTCTTTTTCTCAGACTTTTTGAAAAATATTTTCCCTCATTAGTTTTACGCGTTTCCTTGTTTGTTTGTTTGTTTGTTGTTGTTTTATTTATTTTTTTTCCTCTTCGGCAAATCTGTTCGGTTTTCTAATTTCACTGATTTATGGGGAAGAAAAAAGGAATACAAAGAATTGGAAAGACTGGGGACCCACCCAAAAATCGGGAATCTCGAAATGCGCGAAACTCCCCAAAACCAAAAACAAGGCCCAAAACCAAAATCTGACTCACATGACCTGCCTGAACCTGGCTTTAATGGCTTTTTATTAGCCCGTTCCTTTCGTTGCCGTTTTGCCTTCGCTGTTCGTCATTTATTTTCGGTCGTAAAATCTGTCTGGATCTGCGTTCTCCTCAGTCTTCAGTCCTCGATACTCAGTCTTCGAATTCTCCAGTCTTATCAGCCAGCAAATGCGAAAAAAAAGAATCGGAAAAAAGGAGTAAACAAAATGTTAAATAAATATTGCACGTGTTTAATTATTGTATTTTTTTTTTCATTGTTCAACCTTAATTTTTATTTAAGTGTTATGTAAATATTGATGATGATTGACAAGCAAATAATTAAACAATAAAATATTTCATGTAAATAAGAACAAATGCATTACAAATATAAATATTTTATGGTAATTAAAGGGACATCAATTAAATGCTATCTTTTTAGCCCAAGTTCCCAATCAAACATATTATTTTTAAATATTCAGTTGAGTTTTTTAATAATAAAATTTCAAATTCCTTATTTATTTATTGTGAGTTTCTATATTCAACAAAATTCATAAATATTCGCAACAATATTTTCCCACCCGCACTACAAACTAATTTTCTTTGACCAATTTATTTGTATATATAATGATAAATATAGATAAATAAAATGTGTTGACTTTGCAGATATAAATTAATCTTGTAATGCTCAATGCGCTTTGGAGGCATTTGGAATAAACCGATCGGCCTAACGGACTACTCCTTGCACCTGTCCGAACCGATTCCACCGAATGAGATATAATTTCATGGCCGGACATCTTGATATATTTGGTTTTCGAATAAGTTTCATCACCCAAGAAGAAATCCCGCCCGGGGCAGCGGCAGCGGCTTCATGACAGATTCTGTTGGTTTTTTTTGGCACATGGAATATCCTGTATTCTCCCAGCTCTAAGATCAACTTCTACTGGGTATTAATTGCCGTCGCATTGCCAATTAATCTGCCCGATAATCGTATTAATTTCCCGCGCCGGTAAGCTACTCATAAATATTGCTGCCACGGTTCAACTTCAATTTCAAGTTGAAGTCCCCGGGATTCCAAACTAAATCTGAAGCTGTCCACCGGTTGGAGCGACTTCTTCCTACTGATTTCAGCCCCCCTCCACCTCCTCCCCTTCCTCTGGGGGGGGGGGATGCTGGAGGAGTTGGATGCAGCTGATCAAGCGGCAGATGCTGTGGCCAAATGGGATCCCAGAAGCTAGTTAGAAATAAAATGCAAAAACCAATCAAAATGCTAAAACCAACAGCTATGAGTGCTATGTGATTGTAGTAGTATAGAAAATAGTATATTAATTAAAATAAATTATAGAATTAACAAACGAATATATGGAAATAATGTTTTTTAAAGAGCAAAGCTTTTAGTTTAATGTATATATATAAATCGATACTTAGTCAATATGCTTAAGTTCAGGTATGGATTTTAAAATACTGCAAACTTAATTTAGCATTACGATTTGAATTTCGGTTTATTATTTATGTAAGAAATATTAGAATATTTTATTCTATAATCTCAGTATTTAAGTTTTTGTTAAGCAATCTTTATATCAACATAATTTCAAATGATGTGTACAATATTAACAGAAATATAAATGCATTTAATTTATTAAGGCAGTAAATTAGAGTTCTAAAGAACTTAAAAGAAAATAACATCCACACGAAAGGGAAATGAGTGCGAAGGGCAGGGAAAATCTGTGAGCAAAGCAAAACCCAATGCCTTACATAGAAAACCCAATCGGAAAATGCGGAGTCGCGGAGTTGCGGAATAAAAAAAAAAAAACATCTGCTGGATGCGAACTTTACATGCGAAAGGAATCGAATCACAGTTGGTAATTTGCTTAGTTTGTCGGTTGGTCGGTAGGCTGATAGGCAGACAAACAGGATCAGGAAATTCCGGTTTGCTATTATTTTTATTATAATAATTTTTCTCCTCCTTCTCCTTTTGCGGGGCAGAGACGACCGACCAGCAGCAGCTTCAGATTCTTCTGAGGATGTGAGGCTCTTCTAATGCATAAAAAAAAACAACAAAAAAGAATACAGAAAACAAAATACAAAAAATCAACGAATGGAAACAGGAATCCGCGAAGATCCAAGCTGAACACTGAAAGACGATACCTACGTTCTTCGGTTCTTCGGTTCTTTGGTTCTTCGGTTCTCCGATCCTCGATTGGTCAATTCTTCTCCTTCAGTCTCCTGTCTTCGGAGCTGTGTTTGTATTTGTTGTGGTGTCTCCTTGAACTGGCGCTGCTGGTCGATCTGGCCGTGACTCGTTTGCTATTTTTATAATCAGCCAGATCGAAATAACTGGGCAGTAATGGGGTATATTCCGATCGCAAATCGGATAACAAAAATTATATGGGTATAAATAAGTCGCACAATAATGGTTCAAGCGATTCAATTTTATATTCCTATCATATAATTATATCAACTACTAGAAGTGTAATAGATCAATAGATTAAAGAAGCATACAAACATTTAGATAATAATAATAATATTGGTAAAACTGTTAAGTATATATTTATTTTGAATGGATTACAAGTCATTACATCTGGGAATACTATATTTAGGATAGGAAAAAGGGGATAAAGTTAATGTTGAAATATAGTAGAAAACTAATATTTGTAGAATGAAAATAAATAATAAAACATCAATATAAAACAAAAAATTATTAGTTATGCTTATATTATTTAACAGAGTTTACTAATAAACAATAAATAAACAATGGAAAAATCAATATGAAACTAAAATCATATTGAAAATCAAATTTAATAAATTAGAATAGTAAAATGTTAAATATTCTAAACGATAAATAAATAAATATATTCCCGAATAATTATGAAGTTTCCAATGCTAAGCTTGATTTTCTAATTTATTCCCTACAGGGTATCACCATAGTTCAATTATTCCCCTCCTTTCTTTGGCAGCTTCCGAACCCAAAGGATACCAGCAGTAAAAAAAAAGAACAGAAAAGAATCTGCCTTACTTCTCAACTACCTCCTAATGTGCGGCCCGTTGGGTGAACAGGTTCTGCCCCCCGCCCTCTGCTACTTTTTTCACCCCTCTATATATTTTTTACTCCTTNCCCATCTTCCACCTCCTTCCCCCATCTTCCACCTCCTTCCCCCTATTTCCAGCTCCTTCCTCCTACTTCCCCCCACTTCCACCTCCTTCCATCTCCCAGCATGGATTTGTCGCCATGGCGAGTATTTGCTTTTCCACTTTGCATTTTGAATTATTATTTATGGAACTGGGACTGCATCTAATTTAGAGGTGAGCAGCGTGAAGAAGAAGAAGAAGAAGCAGCAGCAGCAGCAGCGCCAGCACAAATTTACCCGATCGAACAGAGGAACCAAGAAGATATGCACATATATAGCCCCTGGGCCATTGATGTCTTTGTTTATTGCTCCGGTTCCTGTTCGATTTGGTTCGATTTGTTTTAATTCTTTTTCGGTATGCAACTTGGACGGGGGCGGGGCAAGTGGGCGGGGCGGAATTGACCGGCCTTGGGGCCTGTAAGGCGAATGCTAATTAGACATCCAAGAGGGAGATAGAGAGAGGGAGAGAAAGAGAAAGAGAGATAGAGAGAGGAGGAGATCCGTACATCCAGATCCGCTGGCAGACATCTCGCGCTCTAATTGACAGCCGCTCTAATGGAGGAATCCAATCCAAATCTAAATCCAAATCGGAGCTAAATCGACACAAAAAAAAGCAAAGCAAATACTTCAGCTAATTACTGTACATTTTTCGAATGTCCGCAACGATGGAAATGAAGTTTATTACAACAAAATAAATGCAACTGCTTTGGGTAAGTTTAGAATCTTACCAAATAAGTTTTTACCAATATTCAAGTAGTTATTATTATAAATAATATTATAACCATACTATAAATTTACAGATTATATATTTTGGACAAATATTAGTTTCAACAAAAATTTTGTTTATGTGCATCAAGTTTGTTTCCTAAGTCTTTTGTTTGCATAGCTAGAAAGCAAAGGTTTCTTTTCATTTGTATTTTGATTAGTTATCGATTTTAATTGTAGTTTTGGTATATTCTTTACAAATATTATAAAATAATTTATAAATAAATCGAAGTAAAATAATAATATAAATATAGTTATATATGTTAAAAGATGTAAATGTTTTTTAATGGTGTTTGATACTTTCAATAGAAAATGTTTTAATAAGGCTTTTGGTACTTCCAATAGAAAACATAGTTTGCATTTTTAAATATGTTTTAGTATATATACAAAAATATATTAAACCAACAAAATTTAATATTTTTAAATACACCCAAAGATAACCTTGACCGATTTAAATTTGTTTGCAAAGAAGTCCGCTTTGAAGGTCAATAGAAAAAGGGCGCAAGAATTTGCATTGGAATTCGATGTGCTCCGATCGCATCCTCTTTTGGGTTTGTTTTTATTTTCTGTTGTGTGTTGTGATTCTGGGCACTGATCTAATGCATTTCACAAATGCCAACGAGTGACTTATTGACGCAGCATGTGGCAGCCTGCAACTGCAACTGCATATGGGCTCGCCTGCGATGGGATGCGATCCGATCCGATCCAAACGAATGCGATCGATCGCCTTGGATTGCAGATCATGTACGCAATTGCTGCTGATGATTGGAGGGAAAATGCCAAAGTCGAACCCCGTTGACAACGCCTTGCCGGTCGCCGCCAGTCGGCGGTTGCAAGTCGCCAGTGGCAAGTGGCAAGTTGCCAGTTGTGTGTGTGAAGAACTGGAGCTGATAGTTTATATTGGGCCACCGACGGATCGGGATAGGATAGGATAGGAGGCTAATGCATAGTTCATTCAGCAGGCACAATTCCACGAAAGTGATTAATTACAATCGATCCAGCGATCCGGTTTGATCCGATGCGATCCGCGACTTAATGTAATACAACGTAATGCGATCCACGACTAAATGTAATCAATTAAAACCGACTGATGATGATCAATTATCGGCGAAAGATGAAGACCAAAGTGAAGACGCTAGAGATGCTGCAGATGATCTTGATTCGAAGGTACACAGACAAAAATCTAACCAAAGAATAAAATAATATGTTATATATGTATCTAAGATGCATTTCATAAAGTAAATTTAAAGAATTTAAATTAACTTGAAACTTATGAAAGAAATTCGTAAAAATAAATAGGCATTAAATAAGAATTTTTAAAGGTTGTTAAAATATTTAAAATATTTAATTTCTTAACATTAAAATATCTACGAATAAAATTGAATGGAATATTTGCATGACTAAGATTAATTTGGTTTTAAATCAAGTGAAAATTATGAATATTTTTTTGCTGAGTTTTTTACACAATTGTTAGAGCACCATGAAATTGCACATTGCACAATGAAAATTAAATATTTTAAATACAAAATATACCAGATATTTTTCTTAAATATAACATACTAATCTCAAAGGTATCGACTTTGCTCCATTATCCATTTTCCAGTGCATTCGGAGTGTTTCAGACTAGATCCCAGCCACCGTCCGTGGTCTGTCCATTTCCATGATGACGACAATGACAATGACAATGACAACGACAATGACGATGACGATGACGTTGGCCAGTCTCTGCCAGAGTCGGAGCCAGAGCCAGAGCTGGAGCCAAACCAGCTATGACCATAGCTATAGTCATCGCCGATCGTCGTCGTCATCCTACTTTATCTTTCTTCTGTGGCTGCTGCCGATGCCAGTCATTGCCACAGTTGTTGCTGCAACAGTTTTAACACATCATAAAGCTGCTTAAACTGTGTGCTCCACAGTCCGCCATGCCCCAACCACCATCGCCCAGGCCGAGATCTTCGTCTGCCGCCTGCCGGTTGCAAGATCTGTCCGCATTACATAACTAGCCACACATTCTCGGATCGGACTTGTTTCATTTATTATTGATTTGTCGCCTCGCGGCTTGGGCTTGAGAATTGGGAGGTCAAAGAACTTGGTCTTGGAAAATCAAAGATCTCTAATTACAGAACAAAAATTATACAAAATAACGATAAATTGTATTTTAAATTCGATATTAAAAAGGAAAATACCTAAAATCCCATTATGTTAAAATTTAATCAAATATCGCTGTAGAAAAATAATAAAATTAGCATAATTGTGTTTATATTATATATCTAAGTCATAGGTTTGAAAACTACCCAAAAATAAATAACATAAATAATATAAATTATGCAAAATATTAAGAGGGATAATACATACAATCCTAATATTAACATTTACTTAAAAATCCTTGTAAAAAATATTTAAATTTGCATAGTTGTTTTTATATTCTGAATCTAAGACATGGGTTCTGAAACTACCCAAAAAATAATAATAATAAATAATAAATATAGTTAAAAATAGGAAAAAATTATGAAGGAAAATACCTAAGGCCCCATTATTACAATTTACTTAAACATCGCTGTAGAAAATTAATAAAACTAGCAACATTGTGTTTATATCATGTTGGTTTTACCCAAATATAAATGTACTATTTGAAATTAAATTCATTTAGAAAGTAATGTATTTATTTTCATTTTTCCTTAAATAATATTACCAAAGAGTTCTGAAAATACACTGCAATAAAATGATTTGTACTAAAAAAATAATGACAAAAGACCACCCACTGAAAGACCCTAATTACTTTCAGGCCAATCAAAAACTGACACAAACTTTTATACCTCAATTGGGCTGAAAAGCAGCCCCACAGGCTTTATGTTGGTCTTGTGTGCTAAGAATTTTATGAACTCTTTGGCTTAATCGTTTTATTCGAACAAACAAACAAAGAAAAATTAATTTTTACTACTTTTTCGGGACGTTTTCATACATAGTTTATGAGAAACGGACCTGCCTAATTGTGAGGCACTTAAAAATGTATATATACATATATTTTACGGAGCCATCGATGTGGCCGGGTAATCATGTTGATATTTATATCGCCATATAAATTTATATAGATATATATATA
This sequence comes from Drosophila setifemur, assembly GCA_021224005.1. NCBI lineage: Eukaryota > Metazoa > Arthropoda > Insecta > Diptera > Drosophilidae > Drosophila > Drosophila setifemur. Next base: position 179,634 of record JAJJHY010001290.1, read on the forward strand.
TTTTATGATCTACCCCATTCGTTGTCAAATGGCGGGCATGTGTGTGTGTGTGTGTGTGTGTGTCGAGGGCAATAAATCAATAATTTGTTAAGAGGCGCTAGCCGCGAAGTGGAGAGCAGCTTGTGAAAGCAAGTTCGTTGCCTAAGTCTTTTGTTTGGACAGCAAGGAAATGGCCTTTTCTTCTTCTCGCTCGCTCGCTCGTTTTCTTAACAATAAATCACTTTGCATTATATTGATATTTTGTTCAGTTGTGCCCTGCTCGCATTTCGAAAGTATTTAAAGATTTTCGAACTCCATCTAGCCCATCAATGGTCATTGTGAAAGGAAGTCGGTCGGAAGATCGTATGCAAATTTTTGCCTCGCTGGGAAAAGCAAATGGTCAGCCGAGGGGAGACTGGGAGATCGGGAGATCGGGAGACAGGGAGACAGGGGAGTTGGCTAGCTGGTTGGTAAGAAAATAAGCAAACGGAAAAAATTGTAAATCACAGAAGTGCAGCTGCAGCGACCAAATCATCGCCATCCTCCAGGCCTCTCCCAAACAAACCCGAGTTTCGGGACGACTGTTTTTTTTTTTTATTTATTTGTATTTGTATTTTTTTGTTTTTAGTTTTTAGTCAAGCCACAACCCCATCGACCATTTAAATCCTCTCATAGAATGGGCCAGCAATCTTGGCCAAGGAGATGGGAGCGTGACTTCAGGATCACGGAATTTAGGAGTATTTAATATATATATATATATATATTCTTCTATATTACAGATAATAATTAAATATA
>JAJJHY010001290.1:197067-208226 GCA_021224005.1 Drosophila setifemur
GGGGGGAGGAGGAGGAGTAGCCGGTAGACACCACTCAGCCAGTTCCATCAAAAGACGAGAGCGACAACCTCAGTTTTAGCCTGAGTATCAGTGTTAGCACACAAGAAGGCAATTAATCAGCGAAATTAGTTTTTATGCATTTTAAATGATTTTATAGTTTGGCTTTTGGTCTTGATGGCACCGTTAACCAACGCTGAGCCATCGTCATTTGTCGTACCCAGTATATGGTATACATACCATATATATATATATATATTTTGATTTTTCAGTGGCCCATCTGGATGAGGAGGAGTCCCCATACCAATCGCTTCCAGCTGCCTCCGGGTTGTGGAGTGAAGTGGAGTGGAGTGGTAGCTGCTCCTCCTTTTACTGAATGCAATCTGTTTCTTCGGGGTCTGCAATCAAAATTTTCGCTTTCATGCCATTTGGCGAGAAAATCACAAAAAACACACACAACAGACAGCAGAAAAAATCACAAAAAAAAAACATAAAAAAGAATTAAGAAACAGCAAGGAAAAAATCTCACAAAATGATTTTACGCCGCTAGTTGATCAAACATAAATTTAATAAAAGCCTTTTGCCCTAATGTGGACCTGCAACAGCTGCACGGGATTTAATGTTAATCGACAGCATTGATACCCTTTCAAAGGATAATTAATTTAAATTTAATAAACATAGAATATATTTAAAATATATAGAAAAAAGAAAGACAATTTTATTGGAATATCAAATAAGTTAATCGAATTAAAGTGCACGTAAATATATTTTGTATTAAAGTTCAGGAGCAAAAATATTTAAATTAAATTAAATAGTATTATTAGTATATTAAATAGTAACAATAATTAAAATAAAGCTTCTAACAAATTATTAATTATGTAGCAGCCAATGTGTACCAAAATCCCCATAAATCTTTTTATAACAAAAACCACGAATAAATCTCTATAAATTGCAACCAATCCCCTAATTAATATACTCGATTTTGTAGGATATCCGCACAGATGCACTTACGACCGCGGCTAATGTTAATGGGGTGTGGCCGGTTTTGGCCAGTGTAAATAAATTAAAGAGCAGCCGCAAAACAAAAGCACAGATAAAATAAAGCCAGCGGAAAGGGGCAGAGGAGAGGCGGCATTTTGATTGCATTTCATTTGTGGCAGCAGCAAGCACGAAGCAAGCAAAGGAGCCAACAAATACAACGAGAGCGGAAGATACTTTTTGAAAAAGTTCCATTTCACAGATACCCGGACTCCGACTCCTTTGTGGCCTTTTGTTTGCTTTGCAAATTGCGCTCAAGTGCGCCTGCTAAGATAATCAGTGCAAATTCTGGGATGCGGTGGAGCTTTATGATATCTTATCTGTGGGTAATCGGAACAGCTGCTCCTGCATCTGCATTTGTATCTGAATCTGCGCGTGTCCGTCTCTCTCTCTCTCGCTCGCTCGCACTTCATGTGTGTGTGTCATTCCTTGAGCAAATAATGGCAACAATTATTCTGGCAAATGCAGCCAACCCAAGACTTTGAGAACTCCTCTAATACACTGAGAACAAAGTTGTTATAACTGAAAAAATTGGTTTATTATTATAGCCATATTATATGTGTATCATACTGTATTTATTTTTTTACGTATTTTATATATTCTGTTTACTTAACATTCGAATTTACATAAATAAAATTTAGATTTTTCAATGTGAATTAAAATCTTAAAGGATTTTTTAAAATGTTTTAATGCATTTAGATAGAACTTTTTATGCATAATTATAAACAAAATTGAATTAACTGAAATAATTGGTTGAGTAATCATACTCAAAATCCCATTTTATTTGTATAATACTGTATTTAATTTCTTAAGTATTTCATATATTCTGTTTATTGCAATACATTTTTTGATTTTTTAACTTTTCAATTTAGATTTTTTAGTATGAATTTAAATCTCAAAAGATTTTGTAAAATTGGTTTTATAATTTAGATAGAACTAAGCATTAAAGTCTCCCACTAAAAATAATATTTATAAAAAAGAATATCTATGATATATATATAGTATTATAATTTAGAATTTTTCTCTCTGTGCACGACGATTTCAACTCCTTGGGGCCGTTGATTCCTTTTTGGGTGATTATGCAATTTAGCAGCTTGTAAGTGATTGTTTGTGGGGCGTTGTTCGGCGGTTGGCTGCACCACCGAAAGACTGCACCGCCGAACCGCCGCACCACCGCACCATTGCACCACCTGAGCACGGATCCACCGGCAGGAGGAAACATCACAAATATCACAGGCCGCTGCAGTTGCAAGGTGCAACCATTGGGGCATTTGCCGATTTTTCGAGGCAGCTGTGCGCACTCGCCACAAATTGTTGTCCGCACATTTGCCTCCTCTTTCGGCATTATTTCAGGTGCTCCGATCAGCTCTGCTCTGCTTATTCCGTACTTTATCTTACCTTTTTTTTTGTGGCTTCTTTTTTTTTTTGTGTGGCGCTGATTGTTACAATTTTTGTGTGCGCCCGGCTTTCAAATTAAAACGCAAAGCATTTTTCGGCAATTTTTCTTTTCCTTTTTTTGCAGATTTTTTTTGGGGGACTAAGAACAAGGGGGATTGATTCAGGAAATAGGAATATTAAAACGACTTTGAAATGCTCTTAAATAATTATTTAATAGTTATTATTTTAATATCAGTCGTAAGTCGAAGCCTTACATATTTTTTAAAATTATGAAACCACAATAATTGAAAATAATTGCCAGCTATATTTGTGAATTAATCAAGGTAAACTATTTTATAACTACGAAAATTTCCAAATTTATGCATACATATTTTAAATTTCTAAGCAAAATATATTTTAAAATATTAATTCAATACCATAATATACTAAATGGAAAATATTCCTTTTTTTTCTTTGGGAGAAAAATTTATTTTTATAAAACAAAAATGTATGAAAATGATTTCCAGCTATATTTGTGAATCTATTCATGTAAACTATTTTAATTTATGCGTATATAATTTAGATTACGAAGCAAACAATTTTGTTAAATATTAATTCACTACCATAAAACACAAAGTAAAAAATATGTACTAATTTTTTTCAAAATAAATAAATATATTCAAATATTCCAGTCACATAAATTCCGGGTTAGGGTATTCCCCAAGTGGGCAGCCACCTTGCAGATTGGAATTGAAATTGGGATGGGTATGGGTATGGGGGAAATTTGGGGATCAGGATGAGAACGAGGTGGATGAGGTGACGTTGATACGACGATGACGAAGACGTTGCTTTTTATGTTTTTGTTTTTGTTGTTAACAAACCACACGTAAGCCAAATAAAGTAAATTGCGGCAAATACAAATTGAAAACGGTCTGACAAATGAAAGTCAGCAACAGCTGCAACCGCGCTGAAAAGAGACGGGGCGAAAGATAATATAACAACAAAAAAGAAAGAGAGGGGGAGAAATTATTTCAAGGTCAGGCCGAAGAGCCAGGCCAAGAGATTCATTGAACCGAATTTCGACAAATTGTGACAACGCCCAGGCAACAAAAGTCACAACAACAACAACAAAAAAAGCTGCATTACCCAAAAAATATTAGCAGCAGAAGGCACTCAGAAAAATGCAATAATACATAATTAAAAAATAACATTGATTTGTTGTAAATTAAAAGCGCATTCAATATAAAATACATTTTTCTTGTGCTTATATAAAATTGTATAGTTTGTAATAGAAATAAATATATGGTAATATTACATCTTTTATATTTGAAAACTATTTCTATCTAATTTTATAAAACATATTAAAATTGTAATATATATAATAATTTTATATATTTTATANTTTTGTTTGTTAAATTATTTGTGCAGCTCCAAAATTACGAACAACTGTGCTCCAAATTGTTTGCACGTTGTGTTAAATTATTGTGATTTGTTTTTTTGGCTTACATTTCCCTGGCTTACAGTGACCGCAAATTAATTACGTTCAATTGACCGGACACGCCCCATGCGAGTGCCGCCCCCTTTTTGCGGTTGCTTTTGCGCAACGAGACTTTTAATCCTTGTCACACATTTTGCCTATTGGCATTCAAGGATCCCGATTGATGCGATCGACCCACTTAATTACAGTTTAAATATTGGAAAATCGAAGCTGCTTAAAAGATTAAAAATATTAATTAAATAATTGATAAATATTTTGCAATTATCCCCAGCATCTGGTCAATATTCTGGACCTGATTTAAGCCAAAAAAAAAGAAAGAAAGACCCAGAAAGCTGAGGGTGTTGCTCATTAATCATATGACAAACATTTTTCTTTGTTCACTTGATTCGATTTTTAAATTTTTTCTTGCTTTTTCTTGAACGAAATTTATGCATATTGGATGGCGAATCTGACAACGGTCCCGATTCCCCAAAAAAAAACACAAAATACAGCCACGATCCCCGCGAGAAATTGCACCCACTGAATCATTTTGGGTAACCAAAAACCCAGCAAAAGTAAGCCACAAATTAAAATCAACGGGGAAAAAAAACGCATATATAAAACCAATTAAAATTTCATTCTGAAATATGGCAGTCACTTCAGGAATATATATATATATAAAGAAGGGGATTAAGGATGTCGAAAATCGAGTGGGCTAAAAAGATATGGCATGGAAATATTTGTCACATTTTCAATGCATTTTCTGTAACCAAAAAATATGTAAATTCCGTGTGTGCTTCTTAACGTATATCCACTGTATCGAAATAAATACACCCGATTATGCCTGGCATTTATGATTAGCTGGGGTTCATTTTCCTCGACTCCAACTCCGATCCCGACTCCTGACAGCTGCTTTCTATGCAACAAATTGAACGCCGTTGCATGTGGGCATAATAATTGGCCATCTATGTTCGCTGGGATTCTTATAAATATATATTTTCGATGTCCCAAGGAATGTCTGGATATATATATTTCTTTTTCGCTTGTTTTCTTTTTTTCGGGGGGCCTTAGCCTTACATCATGGGAGAGTTCTGGGAGCGAATGCTACACATAATTTTGCATAGTTTTATTACAGATCGAGGAATGTTCCACTCGTTACCCGAACGAACACCAGACATCAGACTTTCGAGTTTCTCAGTTTCTCAGTTTCAGAGTTTAAGAGTTTCGAGTGGAGTGCTCGACATTTATATGCGCATCACTTAGTCGGACTTCTTTTGCTATTTTCAATACCCTAACATTGGGTATTATTACTATTTCCATAAGGAGAAGGGGAGTTCCTTTGTCTCCACCAAATTTTAGCATCAATCAGTAAATGAATCTTTAAATTTTCAATCAATGAATTTGTGAATATAAATTCGATTAAGGGCATTCCCTGCTTCGGTGTCGGAGCCCTAGTTCTTCCAAACATCTGAGCGGAATTCATAAAAGGTAAATTCTCCCTATATATATATATACACCATAACATCGCAGTGATGGGAACAAACTTTGCAGAATTAGTTGGAATATTCTGGGGGCTGGGATCGTGTGTGTGTGTGTGTGAGTTCTATGACATAAGAAAATGCCTCTTAAATGCAACATTTTCATGCGGTAATTGCAAGCTGCCGAGCCGACACCACAAGCCCAACAAAAATTAAAAAAAAAAAAACAGAAAAAATAAGAAGCAAACTAAAAACAAAAGCGGAAGCTTTGGCAATGATCATGCAAACTGCTCATTCATAGGATAATTATTCCATGAGTTCATTGCGGTGGCGTCGTCGGTGGGTGAGCAATTGTTTTCAGCTGCTTTTCCACCCATTGTAAGTAGTTTTTATTTTATATTTTTTTTTTCTGCCTCTTCTGATTCTGAGCTGCATTCGTTCCAAGTGAGGAGAGGGATATATATAAATATGTGTGTGTATGTGGTATATATAGCGATGCCAATGTCGTGGGAGCTGAGTCGACTGCATATTTAATGTTTCCATCGCACTAAGTGCATATCTAATTTAAGGCACCACCCGCCTTATGGGCTGGGCTCTTACACATCGCACTTATAGCACTAGGTTCAATCCGGGGGAAACGTCATTTAACGAGAATTCAGTGATCAACGCGATTAATCACAACATTGTTCGATAATAAGCCGACAATCCTCTCGAGCACACCATGAAAATAAAATAAGTTCTATAAAATTATCTCTCTAAAATTATCTCTCTAAAATGCTCTCTCTAAAATATTATTGAACAAAAGTATGTCCAAACTTTATTTTAGAACTAAAAAAAAATGATTCATGTTCTCGAAAAATTGCATACTTCAGATTTCACCGAAAGATTTCACATTCCAATAAATTAAATAATCATCTCCCAGCCCACTCTTAATAAATCAGGTACCTCCCAATATATATATATATTTTTTTTTTGTAGCGACCTTGTCCTGGGCAGAGACTAAAATCAACCCAAAGAAAGAAAAAAAAACAGCAAATATATATATATACCACGCCTCCATATCGCTGGGCATGTCTAACCAGTTTCACCGTACATCCATCTATATATATTGGGGTGTTGGTATTTGTATCTCCCGGATTGCGCCCCAAAAAGCTGTATGGAATCCCGAAATTCTTTGACAATGACGGTGACTGAACCGAAGCGGCGATCGTCTGGACTCTTAAATGTTCCACTTATGTACATATGTACTCATATATAATACATCACAATATATGTACTTCTACCCGCTCTCACTTTACTACACTCGGGGAAATTGGGAAGTAATTTAAATGATTTATTTCCCGGAAGTATTTCAATATGTATTTATAAATGGTTTCTTTTCTTTTTGAATGCCTTTTAAATATATATTTCTTTTAGATATTTCTAAAAAACCTTGAATTTTTAAAGAATTCCCTATAATAATATATTATCTTTTACCTAATTTATTTTTCCCCAAATTAATAAAAGAATTATCCCATATTTTTTCCCAGTGCCACAAATTTCGTGTCTTGCCTTAAAAATAATTTCAGTTTACTTTGTGTTGACTGAACAAATTTGAACGTCTACATATACCTCCTTATGTACAGATCCATGTGTACATATATATATATATATATTCGCGATCTTCTCCTTTCGCTTAAAACGGTAAAAAAGTAAATTTGATTCATACTCACGCGTTACAATAACAACAAAAACAAGCTTTTTGCCTCGTGTTTTTACGATCGTCGTTGTTGTTGTTTTTTTTTTTGCCTTGGAATTCTGCGAATTTTTATTGACAAATTTCATTAGAACTTATACGTTTTGGGGGGAAAAACGGGTGGGGGGAAGGGGGGTGTTAGCCCAGCTAACTGTAGTCAAAGCAAAGTCAACCAAATGAAATGAACTGAAGTGAACCGAAATTGCTTTCGGGGCTTTTTGTCTGTGTTTATTTTTTTTTGGCTGGTTATTTTTTCGAGCATGAAAATGAAAGACCTAGGAAACGAACTTAAAAAAAAAATTATTTAAAATATTATTTGGAATGGGGTAAATTTTTAAAAGTAAACAATTACTTTTAGTTTTAATATTTGTATTTTTTTTAATTTATAAATTACACCTGATAAAGGAAATAGCTAATTAGTTGATTATTTTCTTTGGGTTTTTGGTACAGGAAAATACAGAGCATGAAAATGAAAGATCTAGGCAATGAACCTAAAAAAAACATTTTATAAATCATTAAGTATGGGGAAACATTTAAAATAATAATTTTGGTTTTATTTTGTATATTCAATATATATTTTTAAATTTATAAAAACCACCTGAAGAGAAGGAAAGCTAATAAGTTGATTACTCCGTTTGGGATTTCGGTACAGGAAGATGCAGACCATAAAAATTATGTTTTTAATACTAAACATATATTTTTTTTTTTATTTCTAAATTACACCTAAAAGTTTATTATTCCGTTTTGGAATTTTGGTACAGAAAAATCCAGAGGTGTGTGGAAAAAGTGCGATAGAGATAGGTTTTTTTCGGGATGCGGACAAAAGAATTTAAATACCAAATTACACATCAACTGACCAGAACAAACTTAAATTCATTGTACTTAACACAAAGTCTATGACTGCGGATTCTAACCCCCCCTTCGAAACCCCTTCCCCTCTCCCCTTAATCCCAAAAACACCTCAACTCACACCCCTCTTTTATGTTCCATAGTTTTGCGCAGAGCAGCGTGACAAGAACAAACAATGAGCAACAACAAAAATAGCCTAGAAATAAAAAAAAACGTAAAAAATAGAGGAAAAAACTATAAAAACAAAATACAAATTTTTCGTTTCGTATTGAAATGGAAATAGATTTTTGTTGCTAACATGGCTATTGCTGTCGTGTTGTTGTAGTTGTTGTTGTGTCCATTGTGTGATTTGCAAAAAAAAAAACAACAACAACATATAAACACAATAACAACAAAAGGCGAACACTTTGTTGTTGTTGTTCGGCTGCCTCTCAAGTGTTGAAGTTCGTGTGAAACTCGCTGTTGTTGTTTTTTTCTCTCCCTCCCTGTTTGTTGTTGTTGGTTGCTCATGTTGCAACATTAGGCGAAAAACATCATTATCATGCCACAAAGTCAGGGGCAGCAGCAACAACAACGAGAATCTTTGGCCATTGTTTCGCTTTTGTTATTACAATGAAAGCTCATTGTAGTGGCATCTGTATCTGCAGCTGTATCTGTATCTGTATCTGAATCTGAACCAGAATCGGAGGAGCAGCACAAGTTGGCAACAAGTGCAACCCCGAAGAACATTTCCCATTTTTGGCCACAAAATGCTGCTCCATTAAAAATGTTACAAGGCTCAACTTTTTATTCAGCTGTTTCTCCTTGTTTTTTTTTTGGTTTTTGGTAACAAAAAGATACTTAAAAGGGGGAAACAGAACGATTTTGTTGTTTTTTTTTTTAAAGGAAGGAGGTTCAATAAAAATAGTTTGGAAATAATGTTATTGATTTTATTATTAAACAACTAAAAACATATTAAAATAGACAAAACTTCTTTAAAGAAGTTTATAGAAAACATATTTCACAAATCATTAAAATTCATTGTGAAATCTTAAGAAAATTAAAAGAAAGATAGAAAAACATAAGAATTACACAAAGCACCGCAATACTAAAAATTGATCGGAAGCCCCGATTAATTAAGGAATTAATAAACAATAAGCCACTTCCCTTCCTTTTCAGTTTTGAGATTCAAAACCGCAAATAAAACGCAAAAGAAAAGATTATGATTTGTGCGAGTTGAAACAGTGAAAACTTTTCTAGGCGCTTTAATTAGGCGGTGTAAAAATACACATACATATACAGAAATGAAGTATATAGTAGCATATGTACTGTTTGTTATATAAACTACCGCACAACATGCGAAATTCTCACGCAACGGAGCAAGACGAGCCAAGAGTTGAAAATCCGCGGAGGGGAGCAGAAATATTCAAGACAAATAATAAACGAGTTGAAAGAGCAGCAGCAGCAGAAAATTCTAGCCAATAAATTTCAATGTCACTTACACTTGATTTATAAACCAAACAGAGCAAATTGGATAAAGTTGTGAAGGGGGGTAGAGGGAGGGGGAAAACTGGGAAAACTGTAAACTAATTGAGTGTGGAAATGAAATGGGAAAGGGAGAAAACGAAGAGCAAATCAAATTACTTCCTCATTGATTTCAAGAGCATCTGAGCGTGCTTTCAATCTCCCCAAAGAGGAGAAATGCTAATCTAAAATACAAAGAAATAATAAAAACAATGGAGTTGCAAGCTTTGGAGCGTTAAATAAAGTTAGAACTTGGTTCTTCAAAAGATGTTATTCTATATCTTATTTTATATATTTTATTAACTTAATATTTAATGGTTTTGAATGAGTTTGGTTCGCTAACTACTTTGTAGTTGGTGTTTAAATTCGTAAAATTATTATTAAGAATTTTCAAGTTCGTTGCCTGAGTCTTTTGTTTCTTATTTTCATTTAATTTTATTTATATTATTTGATATAATTTTAATATTAGAACATCATTAAAAAAGAATATTTAAAACCGTTTCGTGAGTCTTTTTTTTATTGTTTAATTATAAATTTATTTTTGCCATACAACATTATTACAAATAATTTTTAAGATCGTTGCCTGAGTCTTTTATTTATTGTTTGAATTTGAATTTATTTATTCCATTTAATATTTGACATAAACTCAATATTCAATATTTTTGTATGATTTTGCTACATGCTATTTAGTTTGTTGTTAGTGTTTAAATTTGTAACATTATAAAAAAAGAGTTTTCAAGTTCGTTGCCTGAGTCTTTTATTTTTTTTTCTAATTTAACTTAGAGCAAATTTTATATCGTTATAGATTTCTTAGCTTTTACTTTTAATATTTTTTTTTTTTTATATTTTCCATTTCGCATTCTTTTGAAATAAATAATTTCATAATTTTTTCGATGACAAATCAATTGCCAACTTCTTTGTTCATTGCCCTGCCACTCGCGTTGAACATCTTTATTTGCTGATCTTTTGAGGAATTTGGAAATGTATTAATTGCCTTGACATTGCCGATTTCGAACCGTTAAGTGCGACTTAACTTTACCGTTTCTTTTTTTTTCTAGCACAAAACCGCATTGTTAAAGTTATATAAATATTAAATATCATCAGAATCAGAATCAGCAATACAAATCGGCTTAAAGTAAACAGTTTGAGAACCAATTGAGTTAGAAAAGTTGATAGCCAACGAAAAAACAAGCAACTTACCGTTAGATAAGTATCTCAACCCCTGACTATATATATTTTTTTTTCCCTCGAAATTTTTGTCGCCGTCGATTTTTGTCCATTTCATTAATTAAACATTTCACGTGTGAATTTCCTGCAGCAACAGGTACATCCGCCTGGAGTTTATTTTGTGTCTATAAATCTATATTCATATATGCACATCACAGAGTATCTCACAGATTCAGACTTCATTTTTTTTTGTTGTTGCTCTTTTTTTTGGTTTTTTGTTGAGTTTCGAGATTTCTGTGGGGGGGCAATTAAAAAACTCTTTACGCAATTTGCAGAGATGTGTGTATTTTGTTGTTATTGTTGCTGTTGTTGTTATCATTTTGTGGTGTGTAGCTTTTTTTGTTAAAAAAAAAAACGTTTCGCTTAATTTTAGTTTATGGCTGCCAATAACCGGCGTCAAGGCCAAGGCCAAAAACGGGCCGACCGACAGACAGACAATCGTTTGCTTCATTATTTTCTAAGCCGCTCCAACTACCAA
>JAJJHY010001290.1:216930-253764 GCA_021224005.1 Drosophila setifemur
AATATGTAAATAAAAATTTTTAATTTTGTAAAAACACATTTTAAATTGCTGTGAATACATTAAAATATGACAAAATATATTCATGTATAATCTAAAAAGTCATACAAAATTATTGTGAAATATTTAGAAATAAATAAATATAAAATATATAAAAGTAACAAAATACTGAAATGACCATTTTTGTAATAAATAAAATAAAATTAAAAATACTCTTAGAATTGCAGTGACTAAATTACAATATGACAAAATATATTTATTAATAATCTAAAAAGCCATAGAATATTATTATGATATATTTTTTAAATGTACCAATATAAAATATATAAAAGTATCAAATCAATATAATTCTAACAGCTTTTAACAAATTAAATTAAATAAAAATTCATTTTAAACTGCAATAAAAACATTAGAATCTGTCAAAAACTATATTATCATTTATTATAAACTAAAGTATTTGGTAAAGGGTATTATCATAGACGACTTTCGAATTAAGTCTGCATCTTAAACTAACAGGAAGCCGGCAGGAAGCTTGCGATTAGTCAAATTAACGGTCGCATGGCACAATTAAGCCAAATCCAAATCAAACACAACATGATGGCTATAATGGAAGACTGACAACCAGCAAACAGCCAGCTAGCCAACAAATTCAATTATCCAAATTGCTCTCGTTTCATTGATCAGATTTTTCGATTTGTATCTTGTAATGTGCGCTCAAAGTCAAACTTAATTTCCACTCACCTTGAGATACAACCAAATCCAAATAAGCCAGGCCAAGAAAAAAAAGGGTGGTAAGTATTCTGGAAGTGCTACCTGATCCATTGCATAATTGCTGCCAATGAACAACGAACTTACATAACAACAAAAAAAAAAAAGGTTGAGAATAGAGAGTGGGAAATGTTTGTAGACCAGGAATTATGATGTAAAGCGAAAAGCACCAAATAAAAAATAACAAAAAAAAATAAACAACAACATCGACAGCAATCTCCGCAAGACAGTGTTCCGAAGAAAACAACAACAACTACAGAGAAGAAAGATAACAGACGAACTACGGTAATGACAACAGCAACAACAACGACAGCAACAACAACAACAACGGGGCGCAAAAAATGTTCAACTGCGGTAAATAGCCAAAAAATAAAAAATAATATTATTAAAGGTAAAAAAAATAAACAAGGCAGCCAGCAAGTCAAGTTGCTTCTCGTTTTTCTCTGTATTTATGTGTATTTGCACTGGTCTCTGTGTCTGTGGCCAAGTCTAAGCCCCGCCAGTCTGTGAATCCATATATATTTTTTATTCTATACATATATATATATATATGTATAGAGAGAGAGATATATATATTTCTGGGTACGTGCAGACACCCAAAAACCCGCCCCATGCCAGCGCGCAAAGCGGAAAAATCAAAGGTAACTCAAATTAAGCCATGGCAACTCACAAAATTACCTACCAAAAATTATATTAGAAAATAGTAAATCTTATAAAATTGTAGTCTTAGCAACTAATGGGTTAATGAATAATTTCAATTAAAAAATATCTTTCTAAAACTAAAACTCATTAATCTGCAAAATCTAAATTTAATTGTATAAAAGATGTTTTAAGGTCGTACAACTTTTTACTAATTTTAGATAGTTATAAAAAATTCGTAAAAAATACTTAAAATAAAATCGTTTTAAAAGGTGAGTAGTTTTAAATAACTGTCTATTATTGGTATAACCAAAAGTCGGTATCTTTATATCGTGTTCATTTTTTTCGTAGGATTTGACAGCACAATTAAATTATATTTGTACTTTTAAATCGAACTCTTGCATTATTAATTTAATTTATTTTTTAAATGTATATATAAATAATATACATATCATAATATTTTGTTGTATTTTTTGGTATGTCTTTAAAAATATTTATTTTATTTTAGAGAACCCAAAAGTAATATTTTAGATTTACCTATATATTATTGTGATTAAACCAACGACGGAGATTTTTTTTAAAGCCCAAAACTTTAATTTTAAGAGAACCCAAAGTATTCTTCAAGAAATAACCTATATTAAAATATGGTACAACAAAATACAAATATGTTTTTTAAAACTACAATATTCTCCTTAATTTAACCTCCTATAAAACTATGTCTAAATCCAAAGACTGCGATCTTTTTGAAAACCCAAACCCCCCGGAAATCGTAGCGCACCTTGGTTATGAGCACACAAAATACAAAAAAAAAAAAGCAGCGAACCTCTTATTACCCGCAAGATACAAAGCAGCCAGCCAGCTTGTTCTCTGCATTGCTGTTGTTTTTGTACTTGTCGTGTTCGAAATAAAAAAAAAGCGCCAACAAAAAGTACAGACATCCGAGAAGAAACCAACCCAACACAAAAAACTAAAAACAAAATAACCAAAGTCGGGTTCAGACTCCAGCCGAAAAAAAAAATCATAAAACAAAAAATAAAAAAATAAAAACTTCGGCTCCGACTCTTTGCACGTGATACATTCATCATGAACTTGAATTTGAATTTTAAGTTTAATGGTTAATCCATTGTGGTGTTGTTGGTAGTTGTTGTTGTTGGTAGTTGTTGTAGTTGTTGTTGTTATTGTTGTTGCTGTTGTTGTTGCTGTCTGTGCATTCAACAATTTGCGAGCACTTGTTACCATTGTTGTTTCTTTTCGGTTTTCGGTTTTTTGATTTTCGTCGGGTATTGGCTTGGTTTTGGTTTTGGTTTTTCTTTTTGTTATTGTTTTTGTTTTGTTTTTGTTTTGTGTCTGGATCTGTGGGCCTTTGTTTTTATTTTCTGAGCCGACAATTGCAGTCGTTACCTCTGTTGTTGTCACTTGCACTTGTTGCATTGCGTTGTCTTCATCATCCGCTTGTCGAGGATCGTTATTGTATAACCAAGAGAGAGAGGTACTCCTCTCCAGCAGCGCCCCGGGGCAAAGGACCAAAACTAATCCCCAGCTGAGCCGCAGTGCCACGCCCCTGGAACTCGTGTCCTACGCCTCCTCTCGACTGCGCAATGCAGCATCTTTTGTGTGGTTTTGTGTTTAGTGGGCGGTGGCCCGGAAAAACTAAAAACCAAAACTAAATCCTTTCACCAGAAAAAGTAGCAAGTGAAATATTAGGAAGATAAGAATGTGGTTTTATTTACACATCAATTTAAATACAAAATATCTAAGGTGTCATATATTTGAAAAAACTAAAGAGAAATATAAGTTGAAAATATACAAGTATATACCCTGAATTTATTTCTCTATATATTTTAATGGAAAAATAAACAAAATAAATTAATAAATTCATGTTTCAATCGACAACATATTAAATTGCTAACCGTTTCCGAATTAATTTATAACTTCTTTAAATAAATATTCAAGTTCAACTTTTAGGAATTTAAAGTGAAAAATGAACCAACTTAATCAAAATTAAATTAAGAAACGTGATAAATGGGCTGCGAAGAGAATCATTTATTTTAAACCAATATAAATGACTATTTTTATTGAGGCAGAAAACCTATCAATAAAAAATGGATTAAAAACCAATTTTTTAACTTTAAATAAACAAACAAAAAAACAGAGATAAGCAGGTAACCATGTTGACACACAGACAAAGTTATATCTCATTCTGAAACAGACTCATTATTATTGCAATCAGGTTTATCTTTGTTGTTGTTGTTGTTGGGTTTTGCGTTTTGGAAAATTAGTCGAAAAAACGTTCGCATGACGCTTCTTAAATGAATTATGAATAAAGTAATTTTTTTTTTTGTTTCGTGCCGTGCTCAGGCTGAGGGCCACGTTGCCAACTAATTTCGACCTTGCATACAATTTTAATTAAGTTTTTTCTTCGTGTGCACATCGTTATACATTTATTTTCATATACGAAACAGAGAGGTGTTGACAATTTTGTGAGTTATGTTAAAACATAAGTTTATGCTATGATTTTTTGTCTGACTTTTTGTCGGTTTTATCGTTGACTTCAACTTGAACTAGAAAAAAAAACCGTGGACATGGGAAAACCGCGAAAATGTATCAAGTTTAACTTGTTGGCCAAGAAAATGTTAAGATTTTTACAGTTTGCTTACAATTTGGGATTAATTTAAAAATTTTGTAAATAAAATTGTACTCCTATTAAATCTTTTTTTCAAATTTAATTAAGTCCCTGAAATATCTCCCCTGTTTATTTACTCCGCTATAAAATATTAAGGATTTGCAACATAAATTAGCAAAACCCGATCTCCTCCCTTCTTCCAGAATCTCTTCAGATTCCGCCCCGTTTTCTCGATTCTCCGTTCCTTTGTCTGTTTCTTCCAGAATCCAGAAATAGACATCGGTTAGAGGCTCCCTGCTCCATGCTCTCCATGAGGAGCAAAATTCCTGGCGTCAGAAAGGAACGTGGACAACAACAACAACAACAAAAAAGTGAAGCGTTAATAAAACGGCACAAAAGGAAACGCAACAAAAAATCGAAGGAAAAGCAAAGGGTGGGGGGGGGGCATCCAAGTGGAAGTGGTGGAGTCTGCAGAGATGTAACCAAAGTCCGGGCCCATTATAAACATCATCATCATCATCATGATCATCAGCCCCCCAGCAAGATGATGAAGCAGAAGAGCCCACAAGAACCAAGAGAGAAGAATTGAATGTGGAGAAGAGCAGAAGATTGCGGCTCCAATTCGCCTTCAGTTTCTGCAAAAAGGATATGTTTTCTTTTGAGCAATCGAAGGGGATCGAATACTCTTTATTATATGGAATATGTTTAAGTGTATTTTATTTTTTAGTTTACTTTGAAAATAATTATTTTTGACTCTACTTTTACTTCCGGTATTAAGGTGGTTATAGTTGTAATATTTAAATTTAATAGAACATTAAAATTGTTATTTTATGTTCATTATTTTCTAATATTTTTTTTCCATTTACATTTTTAACTGAATAAATTTTTAGTATTTTTTATAATAAGAATCCTTTTTATATTACTAGCTCTTCTAGAGAACTTATTAAAATTTAAAAAAATATATAAACAATTGCACATTATCAATTTATTTAATTAGTATATGCTTTTTTTAAAGGACATCAACAAAAGTTGCAGCATCTGCAGCTGCCTGGTGCCTCCCCATTCCCGATTATCTGTGAGGTTGTGTATCTTTGTGTGGGGTGTTTTTGGGCGTTGCGATTTGGTACTGCAAGAGCTGTATCTTCTGTTTGTGCCTCGTCCTCCACTTCTCCCGCTGATTCTTCTTCCTTTTTTTTTCTGCGCAATTCCGCCTCTTTGGCTTGGTTCTTCTGATTCTGATTCGGATTGGGATTCTTCATGTGCTTCCTCCGCTGCTTTTGGTTGCGTCTTCAATTGCTGTTGTTGTTGTGGTTGTTGTTGTTGTTGTTGGTGGTGGTGTTCCTCCTCCTCCTCCTCCTCCTGCTGTTCTTGTTGTTGTTGTTGTCAGGCGTGTGCGGTGCGCGTTGAATCCGCTATAACAGTGTTAGTACGTTAGTAGGTATACAAACAGGTAAAACAGGTATTCCCAGCCGCTTGGCCATCATCATGATCATCATTACCACGGGCAAACATCATTATCATTACGGTGATTATCATTTGCCGCTGCTGCTGGTGCTGCTGTTGCTGCTTCTTCTTCATCTTCTTCTGCTGGTGGTGCTGGTCTTCTTCTTGCTCTTCTACCACTATGCTTATGCTGCTGCCGCTGCTGCTGCTTCTTCTTCACTTCACTTGAAGCATTATTTTAGCGAGTCGATGACGACAATTGAGCAAATAAAGATAAAACTACAAAAAAAAAAACGTAAGTACAACAACGAGCAAAAGGTGCACTGGAAAAATTTCAAAGATAGTTAGCAGTATCAAAAATTTGAATAAAATATGTATAAAAATATCTAAATAAGTGTTTTTTGTTATAGGCAGACAAACAACAAGATAGAAATATTTATACATATATTTAAAATATATACATATTTCTTTTAAATTTTAATACAACTTTTTGCATTTTTCTTTACAAGTTTTATTCCTCTAAAAATAGTGCAAAAAATATTATTTATAGTGTAAGCATACCAAACTCAACGGAAAGTACAACAAGCCGGGATGGAGTGAGCGAGAGAGATGAACGAAAGACAGAGAGAGAGAGAGCGGGGATGCAAGCGCATTGAGGCCCAAAGGAACACATTCTTAAACACTGCAATTACCCAGCGAGAAGGGTGTGTGTGCGGAGGCTTCTTTCGTTTTTTTGCTGTTTTTTTTTGCTGTGCTGAAAGATGCAGACAGTGGAAACAAGAAAATTCTGTTGGCTTTGGGGCCCTCTTGCAGACCAAAGCAGACCCTCCCCCTACCCCTCCTCCGCCTCCTCCGCCGCCTGCGAAGCCCCACCCAACTGGAAAGCCAAAGTCAAGGCATTAACAGCCCAGTGAACACACAGATACAGATACACACCAATACACCTATAACTTTGCCATGTGCAATTTCTCACACACACACACACACAAACTCAGGTGATAGTGTGCGTGTGTTGGTCTATACCTTTTTGGCCTAGGTCTGGGCCAAGAACTATAACCAGCTCTTACAGCTCTTACAGCTCTTTTTTTGCCCCGCAACTAAGAACTTCAGATTCGATTTTGGTAGCACATCTAGATACAGCTATCTGGATTATTGGATTACAAATATTTGTATAGTTACAATTGGTTTTAGTTTTTTTAAGTTTTGATATTAAAGGTTTTAATTTAAAATTACTAATAATATGACTAATTCCTTAATGAATACATTATAATTAGTATTCAAAGAACTTATATTATTAATCCTGTAATAGTATAATATTTGCTAATGTTTTAAGGATGTTGGCTAAACTTTTTAGGTTTAATTGTTTTATAAAATGAATTAAAAAATGTACAAAATTTAAGAATATACAAAATAAAGAATGTATTTTAATAAAAAGGATAATGAATGGAATGTAAATATAGCTAGTAAATTAGGTTTAAAATATAAAAAAGATATCAATATTTTTCCATAAATTAAATATTCACTGGAATACGATTAAAAGTAAATTTTTTGGGTTCTGGGCCAGCGAGCGGCATTTTGTGAGTGAGAGTGAAGTTGGCGCAGGAACAAAGCACCACCAACAGCAACAACAACAACAATAACAACAACAACAGCAAGAACAAGAACAGTGAAGAGATGTTCTTCAGGAGGCTCCACCGATTCAGAAGAAGAAGAAGCAGAAGAAGCGACAGCTCTGCTGCTGCGCGGCCGCTGCTAACGCCAACGTCACGACATTAACATTGCCGCTGCGCCTCAACGGCAAAGTCACAGTCAAAGCCAAAGCCCAACAACAGGTTTTCAGCTGCCTCTTCTTATCTCCTCTTCTCGCTCGCTCTCTCGCTCTGCCGCTCATGCGTTCGCTCTCACGTTGGCTCTCTCTCTCACCTGACTCAACACTTCGTTTGCGACTTCGGCAACGGTTTTGTCTTCGGTTATCCACTTCGGCAGCTCTCTCGTACTTTTTTCAGGCTCTCAATCGTTGCACACCAGCTCAAAGTTAGCTGTAAATTTGTTACGTCGCCGCAGAGATCGTGCTTGTGTGTGTGTGCGAGAGTGTGATTCACACAGGTGTGCGCTGCCTGAATTCGACGCGCTGAATTCGCCGTCGCTTACATCACTTGCCCTGGCGTTGTGTGCGTGTGTGTGTGAAATAACGTTAGTTATCCGTTGGCATCGCACCTGTGCCTGAGCCAGAAGGAGACCCCACTCTAGCCCCATCTCTTTCTGGCGCGCTCTCTTGCCTGCTCTCTCTCTCTCAATCTTATTTGCCATTCTAAGCGTGTTCTAAGCGCCGAAGTGATCATCACCGTTCTCTCACACCAAAACCAAACGAACGAAGGTGCGAAAGGGATCAGAATAGAACAAATGGAGAGAGAGGGAGTGAGAGAGAGTGGTGCAGAGAGAGAGAGGGGGTGGTGTAGAACACCTGAGAGCGAGAAATGCCTGCGTTGCCAACTATTTTGCCGTTTAATTTCGCTTATATGGGTACTACGTTTTTTTTTTTTTTTTGCCTTCCAATTTTACTTATTCTTCTTCTTTGGCGGATCGTTATTTCTTCTTATTGTATTTACCGCGGCTCTCTTGCCGCACACACACACACACGCACACTCAGAGCCATAGCGATCCACAGGTACATGATAATAACGACGATGATGAAATTCTCAAAGGGCCGCGGAAAACAAACTATTGGAATTTTTTTTCCTACCTCCTTTGCGTGTATTTTTCCTCGCCTGCTTCTTCCTCTTCTTATTCGAAAGCGAAAAAAATCAAAAGACTTAGGACACGAACTCGCCAACGATTCGCGCATATTTATTCAAATAAAATTCGTTTCGCAAATGCTGCGACGGTACGGGATAGTTTCTTACGTTATTTAATAAATTATGTTATGTTATCAAGTATATTTAAATAATAGCAAATATTAAGTACATAAAATTAAATATCCCAAGCTATACATTTTCTAGAACGATATGAAAAAACGTTGACTAAGGAATTTCATCAAAAATTTTAATAACTAAATAACTCCATGATTTATTTATTTTTAATTTTTAGTAAATTACTAAACATTTTTTTTTATTTCCCATTTAATAAGTATAACTTTGAAGGCAGCAAATATCTAAGGTACTTGTAACTTAATCAATGTTTCTCAAAAAAGTACTTTTAATTACTGTATCTTTATTATATATCTTTGTTTTAATGGTTTAAAATACTAATAATGCATGTTTTCTAATAATGTCAAGTTTGTACGCATAAATAAAATATATTTCAAACATAAATATCTACATAAATAAATTAGTTTCATAAAGTTTAAATTATCTGAGACAAGCACTAAATATCAACTCTAAGTACAACAAGTACAGCTCCTAAGACTCGGAGAACCGCAGGTCCGCCGAGAGAGAGGGAGAGAGGGAGCGGGGGGCACCGAGATGTGCCATGGGAGTAAAACCATCTCAACCGGCAAATGGCCAAAGCAAAGAATCATTGCGCCGATGATCACGATGATCACGATGATCATGATGATCATGATCATCTACCTTGACTCTGAAGAGAGCGAGAAAAACTGCATGAGAAACGTTATGTGAGCGAAATGAAGCAACCAGCGCGCGCACACAAAACACTCTCACTCTCCTCTCGCTCACAGGTAAACACACACACACCACACACACACACACACAGGTGTGTGCTCGCCGCTTTGCTGTACTTATTGTGTGTGTGTGTTTTTGTTGTTTTTGTTCCTTCTTCGCCTGAGCCGAGAGAGGGACTTGGTTTTTGTCTGAAAGCGAATTTGCTCTCTCGCAACTTACGGTGTTTTGCGTTTGCGTTTGCGTTAGCCAACCCGAATTCGCCGTCTAACTGAGTTTGTTGTAGCGGCGAGATACTCGCACCGAGATACTCGCACCGCAATACGTGTGTGTATCCAGACGATCCAAGCGATCCGAACGATCCAAGCGATCCGGCGATCGGCTGACTTTGGCCTAACTGCTCCGAGCCGCGGACCGCTCGAATACAGTAAGTGGCGAGCCGGCGTTGTGAATGCACGTGTTTTCGCTTGACTCACCTGAGCGAATCCAAAACCAAACCAAAAATCAAATAAAAAACACAAACATTTACAACCGAAACAGAAATTAAAACAGAAAATTTCTGTTTTTAACAAAATAATAATAAATAAAAAAACACACACCCAAATCAAATCTGTATGAACTGTGTCCCATCGCAAGCGGCGAAATTTTTTTCAAGTAATATTTTTTCAAAGTGCGCTGAAAAAATCCCAATACAACAAACAAGTACATTTTTTTCAAAGTGTTCTCTTGAAGAAAAACAAAAAACAACAAACAAATTGCAAATAAACAGAATCGAACAACACCCCCCCCCAAGACATGAAGAAGGCCAAACAGAAGAAGTTGGCTTGAGCTCGGCTCATGACAAAACCAAAACCAAAAACTAACTATTTTTTTTTGTTTCGAAACAACTCAGTTTCGAAACCAGAACCAGAACCAGAACCAGAACAGAACAGTGGGCAGGCGGCGAACAAACATACACACACAATTGGATTAGTGTTTTGTTTAATTCGGAGCACCCACTAAATATATATATATAAATATAAAATAAGAACAGGAGTTGCCACAATCCTGCGCGTGTCGCGACGCGTTCGTTGAGCCTCGATTGTTTATCGAGCGTTAATCGGGAGAATCGTAGACAATCGTCAATCGTCAATCGTGAATCGTAAATCGTAAATCGCAATCATGCCGAAGATCTTTCTGATCAAAAATCGCCTGCACCAGCAGCAGCAGCGTTTGCTGGAATCGCAGAACTTGCTGCAGCACAAGAGTCAGGATGATGAGCGCTGCCTGGTGCCACCCCTGAGTCCCAGTGGGAGTGGCACAGCCCCCTCGCCCACGCCCACGCCCACACCCACGCCCACGCCCAGCCAGCCGGAGCCGCAAGGTCAGGTGCAGGAGCAACAGGACCAGCAGCCGCTGAGCTTGACGCGAAAGCGTTTCCACCACCGTCGCCACTATTTCGGACAATCGCGCCACAGTTTGGATAATGGAATCAATCCGTACCAGTATCAGAATCAAAATCGCACGGAATTGGAGGTCGAAAGCGCCACTGGCCAAGTTCAAAATGGTAAGTTTAAGACTCCAAAAAAAATTACAAAGATGCATTTTCGATTTTTTTCTGTTTGAATGGGGAGAAAATTAAAAACAGAATATTAGATCTAGGAATATAAATTTAGTTTTGTTTGGTTTTAAAATCAATAATATTTGATGTTTAAAAAGAGAAGAGCTAAAGCATTCCAAGTTTATTTTTATTTGGCTTTAAAACAACATCCTCTTATTCGATTTTTGTTCTGAAAATGTATCTTAAATAAAAGATTCGTATTAGCATAGGTTTAGAATTTAATACCACTTCAGTTGAATTATTTTCTATTTTGTAATAAGATAGATTTGATTACAGTTCTATTGGATGTTAAGATACACTTTATTTGTATTTTTCAAAATTCCTTTTATAATGCCTCTTTATTGAATTTCTCCTATTATTTCAAAACTCTTGTTATTTAAGGTTCCAAAAATTGAATTTCAATTGTTTGACATTAATTGAGGGTATTTTAATCTGCCAATTACCATCTTTAATCACATGTTCCATAATTTGATTGATTTCGCAATCGTTAGAAGAATTCTTTTACACAAAGAGGAGAAGGAATTCGCATTTACTGCGATAAATAATTGCTACAAATCTGTCAGTCAGTATTTTTTGGCCGATGGCGCGAATCAGAATCGCCGAATCTACAGAATACAAAGTGCCATATCTATTGGCTGGAAATCTTTTTTGTTTTTTTTTTTCAAACTTCAAGCTTCACTTTTGGCCAGCTTTTGTTCTTGGCTGTGTGTTTATTTTATTTGTATTTTTGTATTACTTGTATTTTTCGCCCACACCATGACGAACTCACTCGTCCCCGTACGATTTTGCAGTATTTGTATCTGTATCTTTGCTGTGTCTATCTCCCATTCTCTATGCGCTGCTGGCTGGGCTTACTTCAACATCAATCACTTTCATTGAATTTCGTAAGCGTTTTTATTTCGTTCGTTCTTTATTCTGTGTTGTTGTTTTTTTTTTGGCCGAAATCCCAGCCAGAGTTCTCCAGAGTTTTGTTCTGTTTCTCGTTGTTTTTGTTGTTGTCTGGCGTTATATAAGCGCCCATCATGCTTATTAAGTCATTCCGAAATTCGATTTAGGCAACCCAAGAACATAGGTTAAAGGTTCTAATTTTCATAAATGATTCGGCGGCGAGAACTTTCTTTGATTCGGGGCGGGGATTATTAATTAACTCTTTTCGATTTTATTCGAAAGTGAATTTTTCGTTCCTCTGGCATTTGGCATTTGTCTTACCCGAGTTCTTTCTATATTTAGATTCACAGATATATTTTTTTTTGTTTTTTGCCCAGGTCTTTTGTTTCTAAGCTTTTAACTGCCCTTTGTCTGGCCTTAATTACGAGTATATCTATATTTATATTCAGCCATAGCGTGGCATTACTTCCACAGAATCGTCTCACACGCAGCCTCATAATTTTACCCCCCTTACACGGGCATTATATTTCATGGCTAAAGCCTATCTATATATATCTACTTTTATATATATATATATATAATTCCATTGAGCGAAGTGTTATATACATTTATTAAATTAAATAACACGTTGCGTTCTCGGTTCGTCCAGTTGCTTCCCATATACTCGTAGTTCCTATGGCCATCCATCCACTTAAAAATGTATTATGAACGCTTCCGCTGTATAATTTTTTATGATTTCTGCGGATATTGTAATGGTTAGCTATTCGAAGGGAAATCGCTACTCTTCTTTATGTACTTGGAAGCGGGCAAAGTGTCTGGGTTGTACATATATACAATTGTATGATCTAAAATGTCTGGGATGTACTATATAATTGTATGATCTAATTTTGTTGGGGAATGGGTAGATATCTCAGGGAGATTTATTCTAGGTTTTTTATTTGATTTATGAAATATTAAAGAACTGCATAAAAAAAAGAGTTTTGGAGGAAGTTCTTGTCTATAGTATTGATTTTTTCTGATTTGTTTTAAAAGTTCAATGGAGTATTCCTTGTTATATATTTCCCTTGATTTCCTGATGATCTGCTTTCTTAATCCACCTGGTCACACTGCCATCTCACTCTATGTTCAATTACCGCTCACGGTTCGTGTTTTTTTTTTCCTACCTTACCATAGCTTACCATATCTTACCTTACCAAAACCTTACCTTGCCTTTACCTTACCTTACTGTGGGCTGTGCCCATGGCCAAGAACTTCACACACTTGAGCGCGCACACACACACGCACACACACACACTCGGGCCCAGAACGCCAAGCGAAGCAAGAACGAAAGAACGACAAAAAAAAGAATTATATAACTAGCAAAGTACAAGGTACTAAGAGCCAGCAGAAAATCTCCTCGGAGCAAACGAGCAAGCAAAAGTACAAGTTGAACAGAAACCACTTTGTGCCACAAGAAGATGAAGCCCAAAGCCAAAGAGGCGAAAATAATTCTGTTTTTTTTTTTTTGTTGTGTACTTTTGTAGCCTAGACCACAATGCACAATGACTAAGATCATCATCATCGTGGCCATGAGAGCCAAGTTCAGTGGTAGGAAGGTAGCAGGGAGTAGGGGGAGAGCAGGGGGAGAAGCAGGAGAAGTCGGAGCAGAAGGAGGAGGACTCCGGAGGAGCTGGAACTGTAGCTGGTTGGGTGGGGTGCATTGTAGGCACGTCGTCTGCCATTTGGCCTAAGCAAAGTCAAGGCAACTGGCCATAATAAAACTGGCAGAACCAGTCAAATGAAGAAGAAGAAGAAGCAGAGCAGCAAAAAGCCAGCAGAAAAAAGCCAGCAGAAGAATCGCCAATGATCGGCTACAAGCTACAAAAATTGCTGAAGGGCCTTGGAGGATGCCCCCGCGAGAGAAAAGCGCCAAAGAATTCCTCTCTAGAAAGGAACTCGCAGAAAAAACACACATCAAACATTATGAGCAGCAAAACTTCCTGTTACAGTTTTTTTTTTATTTATCGTGGATCGGCCATCTAGCTGGGCCGCTAGTAAAAGTCAATAAATAACCGAAAGGAAATTCATTGATCGACCGATCGGGCGATAAAGGAATTTCCAAAAAAAAATATAAGCGAAAAAAAAAACAGAACCTAAATTGGGAACGAGCGATCCATGCAAATTCTGCAGCTGTTAGAACCGAAAGTTCAATTGCACGCAAGTCGCACGCAGATGTTGCAATCCTCCGGCGGAAGTTAGCGAAAGGTTCCCCCCAAGACGCGCCAGCGCCAGTGCCAGATACAAAGGTATCTGAGTATCTCGGGGAAGTTCAGCGAACCCTCCTCTTCGCAGAAAACACTCACTCGCTCCGCTCGCAAAAGCAAAAGTCAAGTGGTAAATGAGGTAAAACAAAACTCAACAGCAACAACAACAGCAACAACAACAACAACAACAGCAACAACAACAGCAACAACAACAACAACAACAACCAAACTAAACTAAACTAAAAATAAGTAAAAGAGAAAGACGGCGGAAAACAGCAATATAGAAACCCCCTTACTATTACTTCATAGGGCCCGGATAGATTTTCTTCGGAAATCGAATCAATTCGAATGGTTTTCTCAATCAAGAGAGCGGCCTGATCTTCACCAGCGATTCGAGGGAGATCTCCGAGAGAGATCTTCAACTAATTGCAGCTCTGGGACTCAAGTCATCAGGTGTTGGAAGAGATTTCGGCATCGTTTCAATCAAGCTTTAGTTTTTGATAACATTTGATCACAAATTCCATCTAATCAGGGTTTTTAATTTAATTCCTTACTTTATAATATAACCATTAAAATAGCTGTACTTTGAATTATTAAAATTTTTAATTGGAAATTTGATTTTAGTGTTCTAGGAATTGAATTAAATTAATAGAAGTATCATACAGAAAATAGTGAAAATTAAAGGGATGTAAATATTTTAAACCTTTTCTTATTAATAATTATAAACTAAACTCTTAACATAAAATTCAATAATATTTGGGAACCTTGTTGTATATTTAATTCTAATAGTAAAAGGCTTAAATATTTATTAGACTATTTTACAATCCATATTATAGAATAAATACTTTCAAGTTCGCTGCCTCAGTCTTTGGTTTCCATATAAGAAATTCCCAATAGGCAGGAAGAATCTGTATTTTGTTTGCCTCGTTTGTTTTCCTTCCTCTTTTTTTTGGCATTAGTTTAGTTACCTGCCGACTGATAAAACAATGCAGTTGCTATATCCCTGGGTATATAAATATATATATATATATATATGTGTGTTCTGAGTGTCTACCTGTGCCAAGGGTTTTTTTTTTTTTGGTACCCCGCCAACGATAATCTCGCAGCCCAAAAATGATATTTGACAATCGGAACGAAGACGGCGGAGAAAGAGGGAATGGGAGAGGCGAAAAAAGGGCAACAAGAGAATCCTGATAAAACACAGAAAAAAAAAACATACAAGCTGAGATTTATTTGTGCAGTGAATCAACAACAAAAACAAGAATACACAGCACAAAAGGAAGAGGCAGAGAGGCTCTCTGGAGGAAAAAAAAACAGGTCTCAAGTGCTGCCAACCGAAGCAGCGGGAGAGTGGGAGCAGTAGGAGAGGAGAGCAAGATAAGAGAGGAGGAGAGAAAGAGAGAGAGAGAAGAACGTAGAACACGGGCAGCGCAAATACATTTGAAAAAAAAAGGAAGCGAGTTGCTGTTGTTGGTCTCTTCGCTTTGGTATGCAGTTGGTGGAGAAGAAAAATCAGCAGAACAAGAAACACAAGAAGAAGGAGAAGAAGAAGCAGCAGCAGCAGCAGCGTAGCAGGAGCAGCGGAACAAAAGCGAAGAAAGAACGAAAGAGAACTACGCGAGAGGCGAATGATCATTGCTGATGATCATCATTATGATGATTATGATGATGATGTTGGTGCGTAAGGTGTGTGTGAGTGAGTGTGTTCTCTCTCCACTCTGCACTCTCTTCTCTCCTCTCGCCTCTCTCCCACTCTCCCACTCCCACTCTTGGCCTCTCCCTCACTCCCTTTGTTCTGAGTGCATGAAAATGCATTACTATAACTATTTCTAATTGAATTACCTTTTGAAACGGATACAAAATGATAAGATCAACCAAAATATCGGGGAAAGGTAGAAAACAAAGGAAGAAGAAAATTGAGAGAGGCAGGGAAATAACAACAAATAAATAAAATATTTATAAAGGAAAAAAAAAGCCGAAAATAAATGCTTTATAATGCTGGAACTTTGATGGAGAAATACACTAAACAGACTCCCAGTTTATTTTAGACATAAATAATAATAATAAACACAAAATTCAATTGTTATTTTAACCATTTTAATTATTTGCTCATTGATTATTTTAATTGAACAACTGTTAAGTCTTTTTTCCCCATCAAAAGTCTGGATTAAGCCCACATAAAATCCATAAATAAATATTCGCAATAAACACAAAAACCAAAACAAATAAATTGCCAAAAATATTCGCAAATTGTTGTCTCCGTTCTCCGTTAATTTCGCATTGTTCTCTCTCTCTCTCTCTCACTCTCTCTCTGCACTCGCACAAGTGTCAATAACTTGTAAATTGTTTTTTTTTCTCTTTTGCCACTGATCAATCGCGAATTTCTTATTATTTTTTAAAAATTATTATTATCAACTTTGAAGCGGCTGCAGGGGGAGGAGTGGGTGGAAACTTGTTTCGTTTGATATATTTAGTGTATTTTTAAATTCTCGCATTTTTCTCATTTATTGTTTTCATACACGTTTTTTTAACATTTGTAATCAAAGCAGCGGCAGAGAGCACAGCCACAATAAACATATAGAACTCGTTTTCATTCTCGTTTGATGTTAACTAAAAAAGCAAAAAAAAAAAAAACGAAAAAAACAAAATACAAACAGTTAACTGTTTTTTTGGTGAAATATTTGCGTTTTTTTGGGCTGGCAGAAGATCAAAACACGTTTCGACCCGGCCAACCACAAAAGGCACGAGAAACCGTTTTTTATTCGCTTATTAAAAGCAGATCGAACAAATAGTTGGGGGTGTAATCTGATAGATATAACGTAGATGTCTATATGCCAATGGCAAATTTTTGCATTCGTTTCAAGTGTGCGAATTTTTTATCTACCTCCAATTAAATTCAGTTTTGAGTTGTTAACATTTTATTGTAATGGTTTTTGATTTGTTTAGCTTAAAAATAAATTGCTGTTTAAGCACAAAACATGATTTATACGTTTATTGTATGCTAATTTATTTCCGCTTTAAAGGTTGCCCAGGGTTTTTTTTTGTTTAATTTCAAAGCCCTTTTCGATTTTACACATTTTAGAATGCAAAATAAGGGAAGATTTTCAAATATATATCTTTTTTATATATTAAATAAAAAATACCATATGTTTTAAATAGTTTCGTAGATAAGGATAAGCTTGCAGAGTAAAAAATAAATACAGATCGGTGAGATCAAAAACCGACATCGCCTGCATCTCAATAAAAACTACAAAAAATAAACAAACAGATATGCAAGCATGCATTACCACTACACATACTACTACATACATACATACACACACACATACATATATAGTAGACATATGTACATAAGAGTTTTCAGGTCAGGGTTGACTTGTGACTGACTAAATGAATGAATGAATGACTGCATGAAACTGCATTTAGCTGCGATTGTCTCTCTTTTTCTCGCACGACTAACTAAAGCATTGACAACTCGTACTATATATACACACACGCTCCCCCCCGATATACCCCCGCTCCCCCGATATCCCCGGCATACAGCATATATCGCATATATGCGTTAAACACATTGCATTGGAGGCTGCACCTCTGAACTGGTTTTTTTCCCAGAGCTCCCCCCAGAGCTTGACAAAACGCAGCCATTGACAACCATCTCGCACACCGATGCGGATATGGATATATACATATATATATATATATATGAGCATGTACCATCACCGACTTTTTATATAGCTGCTTTTTTTGGCAACTCTTCTGCTTGCGCGATATATATATGTGAAATTTCATCGCCGTTCGATTTTCGTTCGAAAGAAATTTCATCAGCAGCATCGAGAGACACAAAACAAAACCAAACCAAAAAATAAATATAAAACAAAAACAAAAAACAACAACAAAACACAAAACCTTTGTCTCATTCGGAAATTGTGCAATTTACGCAGCGTTTTCGGAGCTCATCTTCGGGCCAGCTGAAAAAGTATCTACCAATAGCCCACCATTATATTCCCTTTACCCATCGACAGATTGGCCAATTATGCTTAAATCTATGGATTTGTGAAATTTTTTCCGTTTCCTTTTCGGAGCTTTACCTTTTTTTTTGTTTTTGGGATGCTGCCTAGAGAGAGATTTGCATAAAATTGAAATTTGTGTGCCGATTTTAATGGCTCCGAAGTTTTGTCACCGCCAAAAAAAATGTTGCAGAGGGAAAACGGAGGTGAGGTAAGGGGATTACAAATTCCTGGATCTGAACTTGGTAGCGAAAATATATAAATATATATTATATTAATTAAATATAAATTTAGGAAAAATGTTTTTAATATATTTCCATTCAACTTTCTTTGAACTTCCAAAATAATGCGTACATTTTGTTTAATATTTTCTTGTTCTTTTTCATATATGTAAAAAAATAATGTTTTATAATTTACATATATTCATCTTAAATGAATTAAAACCCTTCCACCATCAACTCTTTTCTTAACTCTTAAAATTTATCGCCTCTTTAACTCTGATTGACAAATGTCAAATATTTCAATATCAATATCAAGTTCGTTGCTTAAGTCTTTTGTTTGCCGAACGACAGCAAGTGAAATTACCAACAAACTTCGAAGCGACAATAATAATAGTAATAATAATAATAATCAAACAGCAAGCAGCAGTAGCAACAAAAACTATAAATAAAGACCAAGTAATAAATTATATGCACACACACACACACACACGAACAGTGGGACACACATGAAATTGAGTAAAAAAAAAAATATATATATATATGAAAAAAAAAGAAAAAAAATCTACCGGTTTTCAAGGTTAGGCCGCTTTAACTGTATTAACACCGGGTCCGTAATCACAGCAGCAGCAGCAGCGACGCAGCAGCAGCTGAGCGAAGTTACGTCATAATGAACAGAGCCGCATTTACAGCAACAACAAAAGCAACAACAACAACAGCAGCAAGCATCCAAGTTTTGGTTGCGGTTTTGGCTCATTTCATTTCGTTAAAAGCCGAAATACAAATTCATACGCATAATTTCATATTTGTAACAAAATACGAAACCAAAGGAAAGGGTATATATTATAAAGAGGAGAAGATCCACCAAGGGGGGGAGAGGGAGAGGGGCGGGTGTTACCAATGTTGTAAGTGGGTGTTTGCTTAACATAATCCCTCGCCGCGTTTTTTTTCCAGTTTCAGTTTCGTTTTTTTTTTCTCTCTCGCTGTTTTCTGTTTTATTTTTGTATGCAAATGTGGGTCACCAGTTGGTGGTGCATCTGAAAAATACGAAAAAAAATAAAGATACAGATACAAAGTTTTGTTAAATGTTTACAGTTACTCTATCTCCCTCTCTCTCTCCGGATTGAGAGCAAGAGTGAAGCAAGTTGCCGCTCATTATTGATTTTTGTTGTTGTTGTTGCTGTTTAGTTGCTTTTGCTAAGTTTGAATGTAGTTAACATTGTTTTGTTGACAGATGAGATGAGCTGAGCTGAGCTGATATTATGTTGTAATCGGGGGCCTATATATATAACGGTATGGGAAGGTCAACCAGATGCGGTTGTACATATGTACAAGTATATATGCAATCCAGAAGATACTTGCACAAAGGAAATCCTTTTCAATTGTTTTTTTGGATGCTTTTGTAAAAAGTAATTTAACGAGATAAATTGTAATTTAATTAAGCGAAATTAAAGGCAATGGAAAAACCAGCTGAAAAATAAAGCGATTCGCACGTATGGCCAAAACTAGTTTTTGCCTAAAAGGTTCATCACTTGTCTCATTAACAAGGCCCTGCAATTAATATTAAAGACACCTGCTTTTAAAAACAGAAATAAACAAGATACAGATAGGTTTTAAGGTATATATGCATATTGTGGTAACTAGTGGTAAGGTGATAAATCCTAAATTCTTCAGGTATTTTTTTAGGTTTTTCGTGTTGCTGTGTTTTTTCTAGTATAATTTCTTTTATTTGTTTACTGCCGTCATTAGCTCATAGCTGGGTAAATGAGTTTGTCAACTGTTTTTTTTTTTTTTGCCCATTGTTGCTGTTATTTTTATGGTACTGGCCAATACAAATATAAATATTGATATAGACAAACTCACAACCAAAGCGTTTTAGAATGAATATATTATATGCGTTGACCTAAATTGTTGTTGCATTTGTTTTTGTTTGTGAGTTGCACAAAGAAGCATGCTAAATAGTCACTAAACCAAACAATTGCAATTGACAAATTGAACAACTGACAGACTGACTAAATGCAGTGACTAACTGAAAAACAAAATAAAATCAATTTGGAAAAACAAAAACAACAACATCGAAGGTTAATCGTGTGCAGGTGTTAATTTTTACAGAAAGCATCAATCTATGCTACACATTTTTAAAGTTAAAAATATCAGAAGATAAAATATTGTTTTTTACAAGATATTTTTGTTTTTAACCGCACCTGTCTATAGGTTTTGCATATATATATCCCAAGAGTGAGTGACTACCCCAAGTTCGGCTGAGTATATAGAACCGAAAAGCGATTTTCCGCTCAAAAGTTCGTGTCTGTCTCATTAACATTTTACAGCAAAAAAAAAATGTTGAGAAAAAAGAATGCAAAAATAGAAGAAAAAAAAACAACAACAACAGGGTGCAGTCTCCTCTATTTTTGTGCTGCTTTGGCTTACAAATCATTTAACGCAATTGCGTTAAAACTTTGCCCCATTCAGACAAAAAAAAAAAACAAAAGAAGACAACCAGCCGTGGGCAAACAAATGTTTTTTTATTTTATTTTTCTATTTGGATTTTTCTAGTTTTTGCCCCTTTTTTTGCAAGTGGTTAAACAGTTTGTTGCCTTTTGTTTAGAGCGTCCTCGATTTGTCAGGTGTGGTGGCTTTATTTTACACCCCAGGATTTGGAACACATGTATGTCCAATATAGCCAAAGAATATATATATATATACTAGTATTTCTCTATCTGCATTATCATTATTTGGCATTCGCCAATGCCAAATTTAGTTCAAGTCTAAGCTCCAAGCGACATAACAGCACAAATTGCAATGTAAACGAGTCAAATGAAAGAGAGCAAGGTTACCATTGACATTTATACCAAAAAAAAAACAACAACAACAACAACAACATACAACTAAAATAGCAACAACAACAAATCCAAGCGCAGCAACAAATTGAAATACACATAAAAGCAGCATTAGAACAGCAGAAACGCTATTGCAGGCGAATAAATAAAAGCAACTGTAATTAGCAGCTGCACAAAACGAAGCACATGTCAGGCCGAGCTTGTAACTGTGTACGGTGCACTGGGAAAAACAGGGGTGGTCACTTTGAGAAATCATATTAAGTTTACCAGCAAACAATACAAAAACTTCCAAAGTCATTTTAATGTTTAGAAACCATTCTTAAATTTAATTTAATCCTTTACAACTTTAGCTAGTTTTTTTTCTGTGTATGTTGCTGTCGAGCACTGAGCATGTGTACGTGTGGTTTGAAATTTAAGACGCTTCAAGTCGGAGGCCCTGAGTGGTTGCCAACGTTGATGATGATGACGAACAACGATATCTCCAACACACTAAAACACAACAACTAAAAAAAAACACTAAACACTAAATGCTTAACCAACATTTAACTACAACAACATGCGGCCATAATTCGTTGCAATTTCAACCTTGAAAAAACGAAGCAGCAGCAGCTTTAAAATATTTGAGATCAGGGGGAGACTGCAACAACAAAAAATATTCTCACTGAGATTTGTAAGAAAAACTTACAGAGTTTCAAATGAATTTAAGTAAAGAACTAAATAATTAATTAATTATTATTAGGAATATGCATTTACACCATTTAATTTGCATTTGAATTTCTTAGTACAGTCTTAAAAGAATTTGTAGGACAAAGATTATTATAATTAAAGAAATAAATCTTGCTTGTAAAGTATCTTCTCTTGCCTTCAACTAAAAACAAAAGACTTAGGAAACAAACTTTTTGCACCTCAAGTTCGAACACAGAAAAAACAAAAAAAAACATAAAACAAGAACTCAACACCCTGATACTAAAAAAAAAAACAGGTAATTAACTTAAACGAAATTATTTTGTTAACGCGTCGGCAATTTATAATTCATATAATGAATATATAGTCCGCAGAAGGGCAGGAAGCATAGGACACAGATGTATATATGTATATGTATATATATATAACAAAACGGCAATCAAGATGGGCAGATTTTCGTGGATCGATAAAACTTAATTGCATGGCACTTAATGCATTTTAAGTTGCGCCGGCCAGCAGCGAAATGAGAAGGTAACCCGAGACGGAAGAGCCTAATAAAGACCTTGGAACCCTTAGAAATCGAACTATCAACAGCAGCAGCGGCAGCAGCTGAACTTGCCAAAAAAAAGAAACCAACAACTTGGCCGAAACAAATTCCTGGTGAGAGGAGAAACCGAAAAGAGCCGAA
The DNA here is from genome assembly GCA_021224005.1 of Drosophila setifemur. Classification (NCBI taxonomy): domain Eukaryota; kingdom Metazoa; phylum Arthropoda; class Insecta; order Diptera; family Drosophilidae; genus Drosophila; species Drosophila setifemur. Next base: position 239,186 of record JAJJHY010001290.1, read on the forward strand.
AGCAAATTGGGCGTTAGAGACAAATTCATTTGGCTGAGAGGAAAGGCTTAGGCCATAAATTTATAGACTGTCCCGAGGGCGATCTTGATCTTCGTCCTGGAACTGGAAAAAGCATACACACTATACATATATCGGATCGTGTTGCAAATGGGTTGGCACAACACTTGGCATTAGAATTGCTAAATGCAACAGGGATCCATTAAAGAATGGCCAACAAGAAGTCGAAGGCGAAGGGTTGCTGTTCGCTGTTTAAGCTTTTACACTACACTACATAATTTGTAAGGGAGCAGCGCAGATCGCGCACATTAGGTCATTTGGTCAGCCAAACACACACAACACACACAACAAAAAAAAGGGGTAAGAAGGGGGAAAGCGGAGAAAGGGATCACGAAAAGCACCTGTTAGAAGCTCGAACTTCCTTCCTTTCAAACGGATGCATTCATCAATTTGGCAGGACCACAAACAGGAAGCTTCCTTTCCTTGCCCCTGCTTCTTTTTTTTTTTGTTAGTCCTTTGACAAGGGTCCCTCTGCATCTGCTATCACTAAAAGGTGTTCGCCTTCCTATCGAGAATCCCTCTATCGTTTTTTTTTTGTGTGTTTCGTTTTTGTATCTTTCGGGTTCGGTTCTTGAAAAAACACAAAGAAATGCACTTGTCAGGGAGTGGATGCGAATTGATTAGCTGTCTGTCAGCTAATCGATGACACTCCACCACTCGCATTTATTTCCATCTCATTTGTATCTATCTATTGGTTTTATTTTTTGTTGTTTCTGTATTTTGTTGGATCTGTGGAATTGTATTTGTCAACGTTTTTGTGTTCGTTTTTCATGCTCTATTAAATTCTGTTCGACATTTGCAATCGTTTTTTGTTTTTATTTTTTTGCGAAAGCAATTGTTTCGTTGGGGGGGTGGTACAAATGTTTCTGTTTTATATATTTTAGTGGATCGGATTAATGCATATATATATTTTAAGTGGGTCATCAGTGAAGGCTGACATTGCCAAATGGTAGTAGCTTTGGAAAATAACTTGGAGATACTTTAAATAGTTATCTATGAATATTTAATAAAGCATAAAATGCATGAAACTCTTCGAAAAATGTATTTAAATACTTTTTGATTTATGGTCTAAGCCAAAGATTTTCTAATCACTTGTTAATTTAATAGCCAAGTATTTATGAATAATTACGTTTTTTGCTTTTTTATGGAGGATGGCGATCTTCTCCCTTCACTCGCTTCAATTGCAATTTATCTGGCGGATCTGGCCAATCAGCCATTACCTAATGTTTAAACAATGGATCAGCAAAAGCAACAACAACAACAAACACCTGTTGCATGTCTCTGAGCCAAGTTATCGATATTGAGGTTAATATGCTGCCGCCCAATGACGTTGATCATTATTTTCACTTCTATGACGATCATATGATCCATGCAGGCCCTAACTGAAAATGAGCCTCAGATTGGGATTGGGTTGGGTCCCTGGATCTAGCCATTGTTAGCTATATACGAGTTTATATAGATATAGTTATCTGCTGTCTGCTTGAGTATTTCCATGGGCTCGTATATTATGGGCAGAGCTGCTTGGAAAAACATTGCCGCCTGTGTCAACGTGTTTGGCATTTGCAATTAGATACACAGAACACACTTCGGCGGGGGTGGGGATCTCGGGGGGGGTGGTAACACACAGAGAAAAAAAATACAAACCCAAAGAGTGTGTGTGCCGTCACCGAAGTCGCGCATGCCAGGAATTTAATATGCGATAAACTCAGAATGCGTGTGGAATTCGACTGTTCTACACAGAGAATAAATCCAACTACAAACTATATTCAAAAGATATATTTATCAGGAATATTTGTACCCCTTAAATACTTATTTCTTACTGTGCCCTACAAATATCCACTTATATTATCCGTTGTTGTTTTGTAATTTTCCATATACAACAAAAAAAAAACAAGTTGAACGCCCATGATTAAAAAAAAGGGTGCCAGAAGGTACTGAGGGGTAAAGGGGGGTAAAGGGGGGGTTATAGCCACTTTAAGTTCGTAGGCGTAGCGATAATTTATAATCAATACCAACACACACACACACACAACCGCTAAGGTGACACCCGCATTTGTGTGTGGAAAACATTTAAATAATAAACATATACAAAGGAAATTCGAAAAGCCAATTATGAAATGTGAAAAGAAAACAATAATATTTTAATTAACTGAAAAGCACCCGTAAAAATATATATATTGGGTTCATCTACCCAATTAACAACGTAACGCCTCGTAGAATCAAAAATCTATATGCGCGAAAAATAAATATATGAAAAACAAAAGATACAAAAAATAAAAAAAATAGTATTACGAATTCTAGGCGACAACTTGAGATTGAATTCGTTTGTCGGCTTTGTCCGGGCCCAATTTACATACATATATACATAGAATATATATAGTATATATAGTTATTTCGTTCGAGTACCTTTTTTTCTCCGTTCAGTTTTGCTTTGATTGTTGTTATACTTTTTGTTGCTGTTGTTTTTGTTGCTGTTTTTTGCTGTTGTTGTACATTTTAACGACGCATTTCGCGCTAGACAAAATCGGTGGATGCCGCCGATTTCAGTTGGGGGCATAAATTTAAAAAGTTCAACAAACAGCGAGCGAGAAGACGGCATGTAAATCAATTACGGTAAAGGATAAAACGTGCGTTGAACTCCACCGAACGCAAACGATGAACAAAAGATACAAAAATGAGAAATAAGAAATGAGAAAAAAAAAACAAAGAGATAAATACGGAATACTCGCAGTTTCGGATTCCCAGATTTAGTCTTAGATCCAGCTGCAGATTCTTTGTAATTAGTTATTTCCACTCTCCGGTTAGCTGGAAAAATTCTAATTGCCAGCGGTAAAAATGTATCTAATTCGTTTTTCGTTTTTCGTTTTTCTTACTTTGTTTTAATTGCCTCGAGGTCAATGTTTGTGTTGTGTTTTTTTGTTGTTGTTTTTGTTCTTGCCTGTTTTTTATTGTACAACTTCAATTGAAATTCATTTCCTCATGGCAGCACACACAAAAAAAAACGGCAAACTTGAGCTTTTTCGCTCAAGCTCAAACATGTTGTTTGTGTTTGTTTGTTTTGTAATTATAAGGCATTTTACAAGCCACCTTGACCTTAACACAATAAAATAAATTACAATTACAACTACGGCCATATGTAATTGTGTATCTGTGAGATACGCGGCCATGTGTGTAGAATGTCGAATGTCGACATGGGCGTGTAAAATGGCTTTGAGGTTGCCCGTTTGGCATGTGGGCGTGGCCCGGCCGCCCATTAGCCCATTAATAAAAAAAAAAACAAAAAAAAATATAAATAAAATAAGCGGCATGCCTGGCATTTTGCAGTCAATGTGCGTTAAATCGGCAAAGCAAACATTTAATTATATTCAAATTTACAGTACAGCCTCCACGAAATGAAATTTTAAGGAAGTTTCAACTGTATTTTATTATGATCAATAATATTTACAAAATGTTGGCAACAAAAACTGAATATTGTTAAATGCAAATGGTTTGTTTTATTGAAGTGAACCTGTAATGGATTTAATAATTTTATGATTGATTTGCCAACGCAAAAATAGTTAAAACCAAGGCTGCTAGACGAACAAAGTACTGTTAACTGAAATGAAAAATAGTATAATTATTTTAGAGCATTTCAATAAATATATATTGGTTTTTATTTATTATCCATTTTGGTGCATCATCTTGGTACGTTTTTTTTTCTGTAATGACGACAGTTAGAATTTATGCGACTGCGCTGCCTCTAAGCTGCGGCTGCGCTGCTGCTGCGCTGCTAGTGCAGGCTGACCATGACCAACAGAGCGAGTGCGGGAGCGAGATGGCGCATGCGTGCTTGGCATTTCTAATTGCACACACACACACATACACACACGCTCGCACTGGCACAAGACGAAGGGCTGCCAAAAGCAAAGGCAAAAACAATAACAACTAGCTCCCCCACACACACTGCAAGCAAAAAGCCTTGATCTTGATCAAAACGAAACAGCAACAACAACAACAACAACAACGAACAGCAGCAACAACTTACAACTTACAAGCATACACAAGCACCGTGTGCAATGGCAGCTGGCATTGTTGTTGTTGCTGTTGATTTACTGCACTTGTTTTGATTTAAAGCCAAGACTGCTTTTGCGGCCAGTGTTGTTGTTGTTTTTTTTTCCATGTTGCTAACCTTGTCTTTGCCCGTTTTGTCTTTGGCTTTAAGTTGAGCACCTCGCACTTGCACTTGCAATTGGCAAATGGCAATTATACGATCGTAGTTGTTTAATGGCCATTAAAAAAGAATATATCAATGCACATACATATACATACATATAGATGTAAATATTTCCAACAAAAAAACAAACGTCTTTGAATTGCGTTCTTCACCGCCCACACGCAAGAGGGCGCTGTCAGCATTATCACTGCACCTGGTCGCAGGCGAAAAAAGTTAAACTATTAACTCCGGATTTGTTATAAAACTACGCTTTCTTTTTATTATTTTTTGGCTAATTAAATATTTTTTGTGTCAACATTTTATTTTAATTAAACAATTAAGAGAAGTGGCTTAGTAAGTCAATCGCTAGAGGGCGCTTTTAACCTTGATTTGAATATTGAAGAAGAGTGAGGAGAGGGAGAAAAAGAATATGTGGGCGGGGGAACGAAAAGCACAGGCGACAAATGTTTCAAATTGAGCTAGGTTTCATCAGTGCGATTAAACATTTTGTCCTCAATTCCTTCGGCTTAAAAACACATAGACAACTTGGAAATTCTTTATATTCCATTTTGGTCTATATGATCTTTTCAATATAAGTCAGTTCAAAGGAATTTCGAAATTAAATGGAATTTCTCTTTATTCCTACTGGATTCTAGTTGGTGAGCCTCGCGGATTGTGACAACTCTGTTTAGATCCGTTTACAGTTATTGCAAGATCGCACACACGCATACGGCGAATAGGAAAGGATAGAAGCCGATGATAAATCCGTTTCATTTCTTTTAACAGTTAATCAGCAAACGGCGAGGCGAACGGTCGAAAAAAAAAGAATTTCCAAAAAAACGTTAAATTTTTCGGTGATGATTCTTCTTCTTCTTGAGGTTCTCTCGAAAGATCCTTGGCTTTTCCAATTAGATTTCCAAGTTTTTCTTTACGCTTCCCAATTGTTATTAAAGTTTTACTATTGATATTTAAGTCATACTATTGATCGCTTGTGTTTTGTGAGTATTCTCAAAAACGTATTAATTCTTGGAATTTTTCCTCTTCTCTCTTTTCCACAGAAAATTTTGCAGCAGAATTGCTACAACGCCTGAGCGGCCCCAACAACGCCAGCACCACCAGTAATAATAGTAGTTTAGCCAGTGGCATTGCCACCAATGTCACCACTGCCACCGCTACCACCACTACCACCTCCGTTTTAGCCACAAAAGACTGCCCCGAAGATCCACCAACACTAATACCAACACCAATACCAACACCAGCAACAACAACAGCAAACGCAACCGCAACAGCAACAACAACAACAACAACAGCAGCAAAAGTAGTTGAGGAAAGCATACCAAAAAAACAAGAAGAAGAAGAAGAGGGCGTGGGAGAGGGAGAAAAGGCAGAGCTAGAAGAAGAAGCAGCAGCATTAGCATCGGCGTCGACAGCGACGCCGGCAGAGGCTGCAGCAGCGGAAGAGGAAGAGGAGAGGGACCAGCAAGAGGAGGAGGAGGTAGATGTGGGCGTAGAGGCGCCACGCCCCCGCTTGGTACTCACCCAGGCCCAGCGCAAGGAGTATCCCCTACCACCACCACTCACCCTCACACCCACACCCATTCCTGCCCGCTCCACCACCGACTCGGACTCGGATGGGGAGACCAATTCCAACTCTGATTCGGACTCCGAAGGCGGCTGCAAATTGATTGTGGACGAAAAGCCACCATTGCCCGTGGACAAACCCCTCTCGCTGCGCCTGCGCAGCACTCCGCCGCCAGCGGAGAAGCGTCCCAGTCCGCCTCCACCACGTGATCCCGCGCCCGCCGTCCGCTGCAGCGTTATCCAGCGGGCTCCACAGTCGCATATCCCAGCGCGGGGTTTTTTGCTTCCTCCATTGGATCAACTAGGTCCGGAGCAGCAGGAGCCAATTGATTACCACGTGCCGAAGAGAAGGAGTCCCTCGTACGACTCGGAGGAGGAGCTGAACAGCAGGCGCTTGGAGCGGGCACGTCAAGTGCGCGAGGCCCGGAGGAGGAGTACCATCCTAGCGGCGCGAGTTCTGCTTGCCCAGTCGCAGCGTTTGAATCCGAGATTGGTGCGCTCGCTGCCCGGAATCTTGGCCGCTGCAGCCGGACACGGTCGGAATAGTAGTGGAACTAGCCAGGGCCAGGGATTCCAGTCCTCCGGCTTCGGGAGCAACAACAGCTCAGGTGCCGGTGGAGCGAGCGGACAGAACGCCGGAAGCGGTGCAGGATCACCGGGAGCGGGCGGTTTTGGAGCCGGAGCCGGAGGCGGGGGCATGGGCGGCGGCCGCGACGGGCGTGGCAACTACGGACCCAACTCGCCGCCCACCGGGGCACTGCCACCCTTCTACGAGAGCCTGAAGGGCGGCCAGCAGAGCACGGCCAGCAACAACACGGGCCAGAGTCCCGTGGGCAACCATTCGCATTTCAACGGCAATCCGGCTAACTTCTTGTCCATACAGAACGCCGCAGCGGCAGCTTATATAATGTCAGCTGGAGGAGGAAACGGCGGAGGAGGAGGAGGAGCAGGAGGAGGAGGAGGTAGTGGCGGATCCGGAGGTGGATCGGCAGGTGGAGTTGGTTCCGCTGGTGGAGCGGGAGGTGGCTCCACCGGCGGTGGCTACATCAATTGTGGTAACGGTGGTGCTGGCAATGCCAACGGTGCTGGTCACCAGAATCTCGATGGTAATAATCTTTTGAACTTTGCTGGTGTTTCCACCTATAACGACTCCAATTCCAAATTCCATAATCACCATCATCATCATCACCATCATCCCCCCCAATCGCACCAATCCGCGATGATGGGCCATCCGTTCTATGGCGGCAATCCCTCAGCATATGGAATCATACTGAAGGACGAGCCGGACATTGAGTACGACGAGGCCAAGATCGACATTGGCACCTTCGCGCAGAACATCATCCAGGCGACGATGGGCAGCAGCGGGCAGTTCAATGCCAGTGCCTACGAGGATGCGATCATGTCGGACCTGGCCAGCTCCGGCCAGTGTCCGAACGGAGCGGTGGATCCCCTCCAGTTCACGGCCACGCTGATGCTCAGTTCGCAGACGGACCATCTGCTGGAGCAGCTGTCGGATGCGGTGGACCTGAGCTCCTTCCTGCAGCGTAGCTGTGTGGACGACGAGGTGTCCACCAGTCCGCGGCAGGACTTTGAGCTGGTCTCCACGCCCTCGCTGACGCCGGATTCGGTGTCGGTGACGCCGGTGGAGCAGCAGCAGCAGCAGCATGGGAACGTTGCCAGCAACACCGCCCAGCTGGACGCGCTGCACGAGAATCTGCTGACGCAGTTGACCCACAACATGGCCAGGAATGGCAACCAGCAGCAGCATGTGCAGCAGCAGCAGCACGGCATGCAGCAGCACAACAACAACAACAACAACAACGTGCAACAGCAGCAGCAACTGAATGGAGTGCAGCAGCAGCAGCAGCAGCTCAACGTGCAACAGCAGCAGCCGCCGCCCTCGTATCAGCATGCCACGCGCAATCTGATGATGCAACAGCCGCCGCAGCATGGCGGCTACCAGCAGCAGCAGGCTGCTCTGATGTCGCAGCAGCAGCAGCAACAGTTGCTCAGCCAGCAGCAACAGTCGCACCACCAGCAACATGCCGCCTACCAGCAGCAGCACAACCTCTATGCCCAGCAGCAGCAACAGCAACACCACCAGCAACAGCAGCAGCAGCAGCAGCACCACTTCCACCACCAGCAGCAGCAACAGCAGCACCAGCAACATCACTCCCATCACCATTCGCACCACGACAACAGCAACATGTCGCTGCCGTCGCCAACGGCTGCGGCGGCCGCTGCTGCCGCGGCTGCTGCTGCCGCCGCCGCTGCTGCAGCTGCCCACTTGCAGCGCCCGATGAGCAGCAGCAGCAGCTCGGGCGGCACCAACAGCAGCAACAGCAGCAGCAGCAACAACAGCAATCTGGACGCGAATGCAGCGGCGGCAGCAGCGGCCGCCCTGCTGGACACCAAGCCACTCATCCAAAGCGTAAGTTATCCCACACAGTCCTTTCAGCATCAGAGCAACAAAGAGCAAGAGCAACAGGACGAGCAGCAGCAAGAGGAGCAACTGGAGCAGCAGCAACAGGTCACTACCATGATGAAGACCACCACCATGTACACGGAGTTCGTGGAGATGGTCACGGTGGATTGCTGCCTGGTGGTCAAGTCCGATCCAGAGTCCGAACAGATAGCCCTGCCAGCAGATGAAACTTCAGTTCCAGTTACATCCCCAGCTCCAGTTCAATCTCCATCTCCCGCTCCAGTTATTGTGACTGAAATGCCAGTGGAGGAGTATCCGGGCAAGGAAGAGATCCCAGAAATAACCGAAGTTGCAACTGCAGCTGCCGCTTCCAATGCCAACCGAAAGCTGCGCGGACGCACCAAGGCTGTGGCCTACGGCTCCACCATGGTCACCTTCATATCCACGCTGAAGCCATCGGCGGAGGTGCCGGCCACAAGGACGGTGCATCGCACCACCCTCAGATCCTTGGCCTCGGCGGCGGCGGCCACGGCGGCGGGTCTTCTGGCACCCTCGCCCTCGGTCTCCGTACTGAACGAAAGCAAGGTCTTGCAGCGGCGCGTAAGTGGTGGAGGAGAGATCGTGGTACTGATGTCCTGGCTTGGGTTCCAGCAACAAATATATGTGGGGGAAAGGAAAGATTCTGGAAAGGATTCTGGGTGAATTTTAGGAATTTTAATACCAGAACTCTTTTAAAGAATCCTTTCGTGATTTCCCAATATCCAATTGTTGCTGGACAAACCGCACCCAAAGCAGATCTTTACCAAGGATCCCTCCCAAGTGAAAGTTTATTCCATGTGTGTGTTCCTCTTGTTCCCGTTCCTGTTGTTTGTGTTTGTCTCTGCCTCTGTGATTGTCTAACCTGATCTCTGTCCCCTACTAATTATTCCCTTACTAATCCGAGATCCTTCTAACCAACAGTTGGGCTTGCCACCGGATCTACAGCTGGAGTTTGTGAACGGCGGGCATGGGATCAAGAACCCGCTGGCTGTGGAGAACTCCCATGGTGGCCATCACCGTATCCGCAACATCGATTGCATTGATGATCTCAGCAAGCACGGCCACCACTCCCAGCAGCAGCAGCAACAGCAGCAGCAGGGATCGCCGCAGCACCAGCAGCAGCAGCAGCAAAGCATGCAACAGTCGGTGGCGCAGCAGCAGCAGTCCCTCCAGCAGCAGCAGCAGCAGGCCCTGCAGCAACAGCAGCAGCAACACCATCAGCACCACAGCAATAGTAGCGCCAGCAGCAATGCCAGTAGCCATGGCTCCGCCGAGGCCCTGTGCATGGGCTCGGGAGGATCGGGATCGGGGGCTGGGACCACCGACGAGTCCTCCGGCAACAATAAGTTCGTTTGCCGCGTCTGCATGAAGACGTTCTCGCTGCAGCGCCTGCTCAACAGGCACATGAAGTGTCACTCGGACATCAAGCGGTATCTGTGCACGTTCTGCGGGAAGGGATTCAATGACACCTTCGACCTGAAGCGCCACACCCGCACCCACACCGGCGTCCGGCCGTACAAGTGCAATCTGTGCGAGAAGAGCTTCACGCAGCGATGCTCGCTGGAGTCGCACTGTCAGAAGGTGCACAGTGTCCAGCATCAGTATGCGTACAAGGAGCGCAGGGCCAAGGTGAGCAGGGGGTCCTATATATTGTATATAAGTTTAAGGATCAGGAATATATATAGTATTTTTGTGGAGTAACTTTAAAAATTTCAATGAAGAGAAGTTCTTAAATTAGTTTTGTTTAGAAATATTTGTAATCTTTTTATAAAAAATAGTTAAATTAGGAAGTCACTAGATACAAATTTATAAAAAATGTATTTAAAACATTTTTAATGAGGCCTCATCTGCATTATTATTTTATCTCTATTTTAAAAAATGTATAGCTACAAAATAAGCTATTCTATGATAAATAATATTACAAATGAGGAACAAATATACTAAACAAACTTCTTTATATTACTAATGTTAAAAGAACAAGAAACTATAGGATTCCTAGTATATATTAATTTAATATTTCCCTTGTTTTAACAATCAGTTAATAACTCCAAAGAGTTAACCAAAGGCATCTAAAAGTAGGCAACGATTTGGATATAACTCAAAAAGTTAGGCAAAACAATTTAATATACATTTTCCAGACATACTTTAAAACTACTTTTAAATCGTTAAAAATTATAGATAGTTAAGATGTTTAATTGGAATTTATTTAATGAACTGAAACTAATTGTCAATGATCTAATTGCAGATGTACGTGTGCGAGGAGTGCGGCCACACCACCTGCGAACCGGAGGTGCACTACTTGCATCTGAAGGACAATCATCCTTTTTCCCCGGCCCTGCTGAAGTTCTACGACAAGCGGCACTTCAAGTTCACCAACTCGCAGTTTGCCAACAATCTGCTCGGCCAGCTGCCCATGCCGGTCCACAATTGAGGTGGAGCGACTGGAACTGGGATTGGGACAGGGATTGCAGGGATCCCACAGATACAGATACTTAGCACTTAGAACGTACGAACCAACAAATGTGAATTTGAAGTTTTTTGAAAACTGCCCCCCGCGAAGGAGACCGGAATTTTTCGAGATTATGCTTATCATGTATATTTTTCCGCGTAGCTTTAAGGTTATAGATCTTGTATAACACACACACTTCTTTCCCCACTCACTCACACACACACACACACACACTTACACATTCACTTTGCTGTGCAAATCTCTAGATATCCCGTTTTTTATAACAAATGTGTTTTATAGTAATCATGGAATATCGCGTTTATCATTATCATGTTTATATATTTAAATAATTATTTTTTTTTGGGAAGAACCCGCTTTCTTAGTCAAAAAGATTTCGTTTAGGCCTAAGTTGAATTTTGAAGATGCTTTGAGCAGACACAAACTATGAATTAGAGCTTGCTGAATTATGTTACAGCCTGATAAGCCCTATATGCCTAGATATATGCGACAGTTGTTAGATTTTAAGAGCTAAACCAACCGAACAAGCTGCAAACGTTTGCATTTATTTTTCATCAACAAAACAAACAAAAAACAAAACAAAACGGAACAAAACGAAACGAGAAAAAGGAAAAGCTAAAGAAAACAACAAAAAAAAACAAAAGAATTAACACTTGAGGAATATATATTTAAAACCCACACACATACACATAAATAATTTATTACTTAATCACAAATCATTGTAAAGAGGCAACAAGAGGTAAAAAAAAAACAAAAAACAAAACGTAGGCTTAAGCTCAAAGGTAAAATAGGGTAAAGAAACAAAATATTATGTAAACTAAAGCTGTTCATAAATGAAGTCAAAGCCCAACAAATTAATCAAACTTATTTTTTTAGGCAACCGCTAAATGGTTTTGTTTAGAGAAGGGTTTAGAGGGGGGTCCAGGTTCCAGGGTCCCCCCGGAAATTAGGCATTCTATAATATCGTAGCTCTATAAGGCAAAACCACCAATTGTACTGATCTTTAATGGACAAAACCTAAATACTAAACAAATCACGCACACATATATCATATATTACTAGTATATATCTTGTAATTAGTTTTGTAGTCCCTCGATTCTAAGCTGAAACATTTTTCTGAAGAAATCGAATTTGAGTTATTCCGATTCAATTGCGTTTATTATTTCGATCCCCCTCCCCCCCCATACGAATATATTATTTCTGTTTTAGTTTAGAGTTTAATGTTTTTTTTCTCATTTAACTCATTTTTTTTCTCTGTGTAAGCAACAACGGGTTTTTTGTGCAATCGCTTGGTGTTGGTTAAATGTAATAAGCTGAGGAAAATAAGTGAAACGGAGGAAGTGGAAGTGACAAATCTGATTTAAGGATCGTAGAACTATATGCGAGGAGGAGGGGGGCTGTGCACTGCGGCGCCACGCCCACCGCCCGCTGCACAGCCCCTCCCCCCGACACAAGATGAGGAATCGAGCAGGAGGGGAAGTCAATTCCCCTGGAAATTGCGTTTCTGCTGCCTCAGAAAACAAAAAAATATTTAGTCTTAACTAGAAAACTTTCACTCAAACACACACATACACACATTATATATACCAGATCAGCACACACACACACACATAAATATATAAACTTAGCTTTTAGTTAGTTAGTTTATGCGAAATTTCTCTCATTGCGAAAATTAAAAAACAAAAACGAAAGCAAAGGAAAATCCTGAAAATTTGATTAACAAATCTTAGACTTCCATGAAAAATTACAAATTTTTGTTCTCTTTATCTAAATCGAATTTCGTATGCAAAAAAAAAAAGAGGAAAACACACATTCTAAACAAATAAAACACATCACATATATTTAATATATATTAACGAAATTGAAACTGAAAGCAATTTTCATTTAGTTGATAATGGAAAGAAACGTTTTTTTTAACTATCATTTATGTATACTATATATAAAGATACGAGAAGTGAATTAATTAATAAACATTAAATATGACAAAATAAAGCCGTTTTTTGTGTATTTGTATTGGGAAATGAAATTGGAAAATAAACTGCAAAAGGTGAGTTTTTAAAAGCATATATCCTAACCTGAAAGGATCAAGAATGTATATAGAAAATAAATAATCGTACTTCGTGTTATTTTCAAATATTTTGTATTTTATTTATTTCGCTAGTTTCATTATGGTTTTTGTTCTTCATTTTTTTATGTTCAGTGTTTTTGTGTTTTTTTTTTGTTTAAACTATTATTTTGATTTTTACAATTTTTTTGTTTGGGATTTTTTCCATTTTCTTCATCGATTTTATTGTTAAATTTTTGTGTTGGTTTTCTTGGTTTTCTTGGTTTTTTTGGGGTTTTTCTTTACATTAATTACTGAAATACACACACAGACACGGAATTACAATAAAAACTAGATTGTTTTTGGTTTCATTTCGGTTTTTAATGCGTTTTCTCTTTTGTTGTTGTTGCTGTTGTTGCTGTTGAATTGTTATTTCCTCTCATTTCCGTTTTCATTAATTATTATCATGAATTTGAATATATGTGTGTTGTTCTTTTATTTTGTTGTTAGCAAGTTGTTTTTCGAGTAGTTTTTTTTTTAATGGCTTTGCTGCTACTTCGTTTTGTATTAGTTAAACTAAATTCTTTAAAATTTCCACTATTAAAAAACTCAAAAATGAGAAAGTGAAAACAGGGAAAATATCGTGTTTTCGGGAATTTTTCGTTTTCTTTTTAGTTTTTTTTATTTTTTTTTTTTGATTTTTTCCTTGAATATGTTGAGCAAATTGCGCCAATTTTCATTTTTCATTTTGTATTTTTTTTTAATTCCGATTTCCTTGCTTTACAAATACTCTTTACATTTAATATAGATGCCATTCACACGCATATAGATATTTATACAGATATAGATGCATACTTTATCTGATATGAACCCCGTCTCTCTCCTCGGGGGAGAGGACGGGACGGGAGTGGGAAATAAGCTGCAAACGAAATTAAAACACAAATCGTAATCTGACAAAATATATATTTGCATTCTCGTTGGTGTTAAATTATAAATTAAAAAGATCCATTAAATGTTAACTAAATGAAAAGTGTGGTTATTATTAAAATGATACTTTAAGATTAAATCGTTTAAAAGTATTTAAAACTGTATTTTTTCGTTTTTCCCATTTTGTTTACACATTTTTTATACACACCGAACGAATAAAAGTAATTAAAAAAAATAGTTATATATATTTTCAAATACACACAGAGAAATGGTGACATAATGCCAATGGATCCCCATGGACAACATATAGCTACGATCGTACGATCCATGGGAGTTCTGGATCGTAAAAACAAACAAATTATATGGAACGGATTTTCCATCTTTCACTCTCTTAAAACAATCGATTCTTCAAAAAATCTCTCCTCTGGCGCTTGTTTACACACAGTGATTTGGATTTGGATTTAGATTTAGTTTTAGTTTTAGCAATTTGTAATGATTTTTGTTATGTGTACATACATACATATATATATATATGATTTTTTTGTTATGCTTTTTTTTTATTGTGGTTTTCGCTTACATCTCGAATCTAACACTAAAAACAGACATATTTCGTTAAATTTTTTCATCTTCATCCACATGTAAACATTTAGTTTGGTTTTCATATGTGTTAAAAATGCTTCTAAAAATTGTTTACCATATTCTGTTGCTTGTTATTTTTATTTTATTGTACACGCTACACACATAATTTCTTGATTTTATATATATTTTTTTTTTGCTTTTAGGTTGTATTTTCAAAAATTTGTTTTTGCTTTTTTTATTTTGTTCACATTCATTTAGCTTAGCTTTC
>JAJJHY010001290.1:256646-269780 GCA_021224005.1 Drosophila setifemur
CCAGCTTAAACACTACAGAAAATAGGCTTATACTTAGCTACAAATTATCTATATATATATATATATATCTATATATATATATATAATGCAAATTATATTATGTTTGTTGGGTGTGTGTGGTTGTGTGTTGGTTGTTTATGTTTCGTTTAGTTTTCATCTGATGGATCGTCATTGGGGGCGACTCCCACGACTCTTACGACTCGTACACTTAGCAACTAATTAAGGAAACCACAAAAATTCATGTTCATGTCCATTCATGTTCGAGCCAGACTGGTTGAGAGTGGGGTTTAAGGTTAAAGGTCAAAGGTTAAAGGTCATCAGGGGGCTTGGGTGGGAGATTGCACATTAGAACTGCTGTTGAACGATCGAGCGAGCGAGCGAGCTGCTTAAACACAAATAATAGAATACACAAAAAAAAAATATCTAGTTACATACGAACTAAAACTAATCTGATCCTCGAATTAAAAGAAAACCAATACTGTGCTTTAGGTAAGTGAAGAAGATATGACAAAAAAAAATGGTAAATCAAACCAAATGAGAGTGGTAAACACAAAATTAAAGCATATTTTTCTTAAAATTTGATTTTGATTTGGATTCTGTTGCGGCGCCAATACTGTAGGATTTTCGCTTCGTAGAGAGTGAGAAATATTTTTTGTCGTTTCGGGAGATCTTTCCATATAGAGACAGCACATTGCCTTCGATTTGTATGTGGTATATATATATATATTAATCTATAAATCTAAACAATTATATAATACAATTTCTCAAGTTATCCAAGTTATCAGGAACTGAATCTTTTTTGATACAAACAAAAACTAAAGCCGAAATCGATACATCAAGAGATCAAAGCTAAGTAACTAAAATATGGGTTTCGATTTTCATGTTTTTAACAATGTGCTGAGCCTTACAGAAAGACGGAGATTTATCTCTCTATATATATATAGGTGTGGGTATATATATATATATATATAGGGGTGTGTGTATATGATATGTATACAACAAATACAAATACAAATAAAAATAAAAAATAACTTATAATAAACAATTCGTGTTTCACATCAAGTTTGAAGTTCATTCGTGTTTGGATTTCTTCTGAATAATTTTTGTTTTGTTCTTTTGAGATTTTAATTAGGGGGAGGGGGGGAGGGCAACTACACAGAGCGGGGGGAAATGGGGAAAAACTTTTAAATAGATCAGAGCGAGACAGAGAGAGAGAGAGCGAGCGAGCGGGACAAACGTCCCACGAGAGCAACAAAGACAGAGACACACAGAGCGAGCGAGCGAGAGCGAGAGACATTAAACAACTACAACAAACAGGTAAAAAGAATCGGGATATATCTATACACACATAGAATCGTACACAGTGGGAAAAGTTCGAACGGAAGTTGAAATCAATAAGAAACCAATAAACAAAAAAAAATAAGAATCATTACACATTTTACACATTGATTTAGACTTAAGATCACGTTATATAAGATCATCACGAGCGCAACAGAGATAGCAAATTAACTATATGTGGGACATATAGGGTATGGTAGGTATATAGTATCAACTATATATGTGGATTAGTAATATATATATATATATACGATCAAGGGGATCGACTCGATTTGCAGTTAGTGCAATCCAACAAAAAAAAAATTTCAGTTGAAAAGTTAAAACTATGAATAATTCCAAACAACTCGGATTGTCAGATCTAAAATTAATTTCAAGCTAGGCCCAAGGCGGGAAAGTCCAGCAAAAAACACACAAAAAAATAAATTGTCAAAGGAAATCACTTTCCCAAAATAGTTACAATCGCAGAGAAAAAACATCTTTTGGTTATAAAACTCCCAATTCGTTTCTGGGAAGGAAGCTCAAAGTTGTTGTGAAACTTGTCTCTACACTGAAAATAGTTAGGCTGGCATACTAAAATATATCTTTATACTTATTTTTTGGGCAAGTTCAATATTCCTATCGTATCGAAAGTACTTGGAATTGTTCAGAGTTTTCTACTTTCTGCACCTGCCAAACAAATCGCTCCAAAGCCCGATATATATATATATATACATATACATATAGATGTGTGTGTGTTGGTGTGTTTTGTTAGGGGGTCAAAGGTTGAGAACTACATATACATACATATATATATTAGTATATATATATATACGTGTACAGCTATGAATCGGGGGGCTAAACCATCCATCCAACGCTAATTTCGATTCCAATCCTCAGCTCCACATGGCCGCATCGTGGACACGTCGCAAAATGTTGCGATGCTCCGGTTCCTGCTCCGGTTCCTGTTCCAGCTCCAGCTCCTCTTCCTGCTCCAGCTTCGTCAGCTCCTCTGCCTGCTGCTCCTGCTGATCCTCCTCCTGCTGGTCCTGCTGCTGCTGCTCCTGCTCCGCCTTCACTCAGTTGTAAATGAAATTGGCCGCATCGCAGAGCGCATCGCTATCATCGTCGAACTTGCCGTTCATGGCATAGGAACTGGTGCCGGTGCCGTAGACCCATTCCTTCTTGATAAAGTCCCCGTCGGTGGTCGACGACGACGTCGTGTTGTGCAGCCCCCCCAGCGAGCTGTGGTCCAGCCGGAAGTCATCATCATCGTCCGCATACAACTGCACCGGTATGCTGTCCGGTATCGAGTGCGGCTCGAACAGATTCCCATAGGGCGGAAGCGAGTGATTCAGATCCACATGATGGTCGACCAGGTCGCTGTCGAAGTTCGATATGCGAAACTTCGAGCTGGGCGGCGATTGGGGGGAATGCGGAGCTGCCGAGTCCTCGAACATGACCTCCTCCTTGATGAACATGTCGTTGGAGTTGTCGCCGGAGCCGGATGAGTAGAGATTCGGTTCCACCTTGATGATGGCCGCTGTGGCCAGGGACGGTGATGATTTCTCATCGTCATCATCGTCATCGAAGTGATGGTTGTGATGATGATGATGATGGTGGTTGTGGTTGTGATGGTGGTGATGATGATTCAATTGCTGCTGCTGTTGGGCCTGATGATGCTGCTGCTGCTGCTGTTGTTGTTGCTGTCGCTGTTGCAGCTGCTGCTGCTGCTCTTCATCCTCGTCTTCATCGTCATCCATGTCGGCCAAATGGCGACGTCGGTGGTGGTTTCGGTGGTTATTGCGCTGCTGCGTCACACGCTGCTGCTGCTGTTGCTGCTGCGCCTGCTGCTGCTGCTGTTGTTGTTGTTGCTGCTGCTGCTGCTGTTGGTGGTGGTGGTTCCTCGTGCTCCGTATGATGGTGGAGCCACCCAGAGCAGCCGCTGCCGCCGCCGAGGAGGCTATCGAGAGCGGCACTCCGGTGGCCTTGGACACCAGCACCGTGGATGAGGAGCAAGAGGTCGATGACGACGATGGCGATTGAGCGGGCGAAATAACTGGGAAAACAAAAGCACAAATAAGTTAGTCTTAAGGATTACCCCTAGAAGGAGAGAGAGAGGACCACTCACCTCCTGTCTGCTGGACCACACTGGTCAGCGCCGGGCCGCTGCTGGAGCTGCCCGTCGAGTGGTGGATGATGGGAGTCTTCCGTATCAACTGCGAACCATTGCTGAGCCCGCTGCTGTGGCTGCTGTTGCTGGAGGTGTTGCTGGCGCTGGTGGAGTGGTTCCCGCTGCCGTTGCTGGTGCCTGCACCGCTCTGGATGACCTGGGCATGCAGCACGGGCGTTGGATCGGAGGTCTGTTGCTGCTGCTGCTGCGGGTGATGGTGCTGCTGCTGTTGTTGTTGTTGGGCGCCCTGCTGCATGTAGTTCTTGATGACAATCGTTCGTGCGGGGGCCGAGACAAGATATTGCTGCTGCTGCTGCTGGTGCGGCGGGAGTTGCTGCTGCTGCTGCTGCGAGTGCGGATGCGCAGCTGGCGAGGATGAGGATGAGGAGGAGTGATTCTGGTGTAGCGAGGCATTCGAGGACTCATTGGATGAGTCCTCGCCGGTGGTCAAGCGATTGGTGGTTGCGTTCACAATGTGCGAGGCCGAGGACGAGGAGTGGTTCACCAGATGATCGTCCTCGTCCCCGCTCTGTTCCGACTGCTCGTCCAGCTCCATCCGCTGCTGCTGCTGTTGCTGCTGCTGCTGAACCTTTTGGTGGTGCTTCTGCTGCTGGTGGTGCAACTGATTGCTGGTGCCGGGCCTCTCCAACTCCTGCGGCGGCTCCAGCTTCACGATTGTCGTCGTCGTGTTGTTGTTATTGCTGCTATTGTTGTTGTTGTGGTTGTTGCTACTGCTGCTGCTGCTGGAGTTGCTGCCGGCAGAGTTGCTGCTCCCGTTGCTGGAGTTGCTGCTG
Source organism: Drosophila setifemur (assembly GCA_021224005.1). Classification (NCBI taxonomy): domain Eukaryota; kingdom Metazoa; phylum Arthropoda; class Insecta; order Diptera; family Drosophilidae; genus Drosophila; species Drosophila setifemur. The sequence goes on from JAJJHY010001290.1 coordinate 260,928, forward strand.
TTGGCCTTCGAGGCAGCCGCTCCGGCTGCCGCACCCGGCTGATCCCTCAAATGGACCTGCATGTGCGTCTGCAGCGAGGACTGCGTGTGCAGCTTCTTCTTGCAGATCTTGCACTCGAAGGGGAAGTCACCCGTGTGCGTCCGGGCGTGGATCTTCAGGTTGTAGCGCTGACCAAAGCCCTTGCCGCACACATCGCACCTGTGAAAGCAAGGAGGACACCAATTATTCATGTTAAAATCGCACAATCCCAGGGGAACAGATCTTCCTTTACAAAAATTAAATTATTGATCCTGCTAAGATTTTATATTATGAATAGAATCGGAAAACCGCAAAAGTTACAATTAAAAATTCGTATTAGATGTTTCCCACTTCGTGGTAGAACTTACTTGTGCAGCTTGACTCCCGAGTGGAGCTTGGAGTGACCCCGGAGCGAGGCAAGGGCGCTGAACACCTTGCCGCAAATCTCGCAGGTGAGGTTCACGTTCTCGTTGTGGATCTTCTTGTGCACCTTGAAGTACTCGAAGCTCATGAACTCCTTGTGGCACACCTCGCACTTGTACTTGTGCCGCTCCGACTGCTGCCCGGTGTGGACGCGCATGTGCTTGATGAAGTTGGGCCGGAACCGAACCACCCGTCCGCAGATCTGGCACTCGTAGGGCTTGCAGCGCAGACAGTGCTTCTCGTAGTTCTTGAGCGACTTCAGCACCATGTTGCAGATGGCGCACTTCATGTTGTTGGCATGCCCGCTGCGATGGATGTCGAAGAGCTCCTTGGAGTCGAACTTCTCCACGCACTCGACGCACTGGTAGCTGGTGGTGGTGGTGGTCGTCGTTGTGGTGGTGGCACTGCTGCTAGTACTAGTGTTGGTGGTGCTGCTGCTGGTGGATTCTCTGGTGGAGTTGCTGTTGCCTGAGGAAGAGCTGGAGGAGGCCACAACCGGCTTTGCTGGCTGGGAGTGTTGTTGTTGTTGCTGCTGCTGTTGTTGTTGCTGCTGCTGCTGTTGCTGCTGCTGCTGTTGTTGCTGCTGCTGCTGCTGCTGGGCCAGGGCCAAAGCTATTTGCTGCTGATCCGCCGCTGCCTGCGTCTGTTGCTGCTGTTGCGGCACTGGCGCTGGCTGGGATTGGAGTATTAGCTGGGTGGCCGGCAGCGCCTGCTGCACCACATTCAGCACCGTCATCGGACTCCGACTGATCACCGCCGCCGCCGGCATGCGCACATAGGTAGTGCCGGCCGTCAGACCGCCCACAGCATTGCTTATGTAGACCGGCCGGCGCTGCAGCTGGACAAGAGCCGCCTCGGTCACGGGCACGGCCAGCCGGTGGGCAGTGGTGGTGCTCACAATGCTGCCTGCCGGCAGCTGCACCAACTGCTGGGTGCCAGCACCACTGCTGCCCGTCTGCGTGGCCGTGCTGATCTGGTACTCCAACTGCTGCTGCTGTTGTTGCGAGTGGTGGTGCGGATGCGGATGCGCATGCTGCTGCTGCTGTTGCTCCTCCTCATCTTCCTCCTCCTCGTCGTCGTCGGGCATCTCCTCATCGTCCTCCAGCTCTAGTTTCACCTGCGCGGACAGGTGGGCACCGGTGGTCTCGGGCTCCTCATCGGCCTCCGCTGCCTGTGCTTCCTCCTCGATGTCCTGCAGATTCTCATCGTTCAGCTCAGGATCCTCCTCTTCCTCCTCCTCCTCCTTAATGTCGCTGGCGGCCAAAACTGTGCTGCTGCTGGTGGCCTGGATGATGATCCGCCTACCATTGAGCAGGTGGTGCTGTTGCTGCTGTGCCGGTTGCTGGTGCTGCTGGATGATCAACTGCTGCTGCTGGTGGTTGTCCAGGCGGGTGTCCAGGTGGTTATCCAGGTGATTGCTGTTGTTGCTGGCGAAGGAAGCGCTGTTGTTAGTGGCCGCAGTGGCACTCGCTGCTGAAGCTGATGCTGCCACTGTTGCTGCTGTCGGTGGGTGGTTGTTGTTGTTGTTGCTCCTGCTTGTGCTGCCGGTGCTGCTGTTGGTGATGGTGCTGCTGCTCCCGTTGCCATTGCCGCTCTCCAGCTTCAGGTGGTGATGATGGTGATGCGCCTGGGGCTGGTGGTGGTGCTGCGATTGCGTTTGCGAATGATGCGAGTGGTGCGAATGGTGAATGCGCTGATGCGAGTGCGAATGCTGGTGAGGATCATCGTCCTGCTCCATGGGAGCATCTTGTAGTATAAATTCGATCTGTTGCGATAGGGCGCTATCGTTAATGGCAATCAGTCCGTCCATATCCTTGACGCTGGCAGCGGCGCCGACAGCGACGCTGGGGAAGAGCGAGGGCAGCGCTGCCGACGTTGTGCTGCCGCCACCGTCGGCGTTTGCAGCGCTGCTGGCCATTATCTCTAAATATATATATATATATATATATGTTCCTGAATTGGATGGTAGGCAATTAATTAATTAAGACCACTCGAAGGAATCCCAAAAGCTTCTTCTTCTCACCTTTTTGTAGCTTCCAAAGATGCTACGGCTGCTGCTGCTGCTTCTTCTTCGATTTGCGGTTTCAATTTCCTGCTGCTTCTTCTTGCTGCTGCTTCTGCTTCCCGTTCTTCTTCTTCTTCACAGTTGTGTTCGGTGCTGCTGCTGCTGCTTCTTCTTCTTCTTACTGTATGCTGCTGCTTTTGTTATTATTATTTTTTGTTGCTTTGCCGTATTTTACTTTCGCCAACTTTCATGCACTCAATTGCTTTGCTTTTTGTTCACATTTGGTTTTTTTTCTTAGTAGTTGCACACGAATTTTCCATTTCCTTGTCATGCGGTATTTTTTTGTTGTGCGGCAATTTTCCATGCGGCGACGCTGACGGCGACGTCGGCGCCGCTGGGCGCTGCGGCTGATGCTGCTGCTGCGGCGTTTGTTGTTGTTGTTGTTTCGGCGATTGCTCTCAACATTTTACAGTATTTCATTATATTTGATTTTGTTTATGGTTGCACACACACACAGTCTCACGCACACAGCCACACACCCACTCACACACACGTAGGGCAGCTTGAGCTGCTGCCTCTTGTTGTTTGTTGGATGCTTCTTCTTGCCGTTTTGTTATTATTATGATTATTATTATTGATTTGCTCTCCGCTTTGGTGTGTCAATTGTTCAGCTTCAGCTTCTTCTTCTTGTTCATCCTTCTGCGCTTTCGCCTGGCTCCCTTAATTCGTCTATTTTTGTGCAATTGATTCTAACTGTAATAAATAAATAAACACACGTTTTTGTTGTTAACAATTAGTAAATGCGTTTTACGAAATTGCTTTTCCACACATCTAGCACTGGCACACACACACACACACACTCACACACTGCAACACACGCGCGCGCCCGTTGGAAACAAAAACAAAAAATTAATTTTAGCTTTTCCCCCCCACACAAGTTTTCTTGCTCTATTTTTTTTCTCGGATTTTTGGGGGGATTTTGGGGAGAGCGGAGGTGTTCTGTTTCCTTCTCCCCGTCTCTCTCCCACACTGGCTCTCTGCTTTTGACCTTTTTGGTCGTTTAGAATAGTTTTCCTTTTTGCACTCTCTTTCGTTCTCTTCTTAGCGCCTTGTTCTTTTTGCTGTGGCGTTTTGGAAAACTTGTGAAATATTCCGCTTGCTTGTTTCGTTTTGGGACGTTTTCCCTAGTTGGGAAAATTGCCCGATATATTATTTTTTCGGTGGTTTGCCTGCCTTTTCCTTTTCGTTCTTTTTTTTTTTGCGACGCAGCAACAACAATTAGCGGCGGCTGCGCTGCCAATGTTTCTCCTGATTCTGCTTCTTCTTCTGCTGCTGCTGCTTCTTATTCCTCTTTTCGCCTTTGCCTTTTGCTCCCCCGCGAGTAATTTTTTTTCGGCTTTGCTTTGACTTTTTTGCCGCCTGCAAGAGTGCGAGCAAAAGAGACAGAGCACAGAGAGAGGAGGTGAAGGTGGAGGGGGGAGGGCTACTTTTGGGAGAGCGCTTTCCCTACGTTCGCATTGTTGTTGCCGTTTTCCACACACACACGCGCTTTCCCACTCGGATTCGTAAGCTTTTTGCGCTGTTCTTTCCTCTGTTCAATAATAACAAAAAAATTGCTCCCCGAGCGTCCGCGTCGTTGTGTGTGTGCGTGTCTCCCTGGGTTTCTGTGTGTGTATGTTTGTGTGTGCATTTGCAGGGTTGCACGCTGTAAGTAGTGTTGGTAAACGCGCGACTGGCGCGCAATTTTTAAAAAAGTCAAGTGGTTTGTTGTTGTTTCGGAGCAAGGCAAAAGGGCTTCGCAGCGTTTCCGATTCGATTTCGTTTCATTTGAATTCTTTCTTGTCCTACTCCTCTTATTTTTCTTCTAAAACGGCTCTTTCTTGGCTAACTCACATACACAAGTGGGCATTCCAAAAATTTCATTCTCACACACACACAAACAATACATTCCACAGTGGCGGGCAAATTATTAAATTAAGTAAACATTTCAAATACAATTTGTTTTGTTTTCAAAGAAAAAAAGTTTATAAATGATTTGTCTTCACTAGTAAGCGGTTTAATTTAAAAGAACGTATATATTATTCATATATTACTGAATATCATTTATTAATTGTTTCAAGTATTATTTTCCAATAAACATTAAATAAAATATTATTTAAGACCAATTGTTTTGGTAGGGAACATTTTCCAATTTGCACTCTTATTATTTCGCCCGCTACTGTTTTGAAAGGACTGCCAGAAGTTGGAGCCCAAAAGGGAGCACACAAAAAGTGTTGGGAGCGATGGAGGAGGGGAGGGGAGGTGAGTAGAGCTGACCTAACAAGCGGCAGCGGAAATAGGCACAAAAGAAACAAACCGAAAAGCAGAGGCAGCTAGAAAGAGATCGAGCGAGGTGGAGAGCGTCAAAGCAGGAGACAGTTGATGGTGCTCCCAGGGGGAATGGAATGGAATGGGATAGGGGGTGGGGGTGATGGGAAGTGGAGAAGCCGTTTTATTTCGACAGTTTTTGAATTGCTCTCTCTTGCCTGCTTGCTCTCTCGCTCGCTCGCTCACCCTTTGTGCTGCTGCTCCTTCTGGAAGCGCAAGAAGAAGAAGCAGTAGCGGCAGCAGCAGCAGCAGCACATCATCCAAGGTGAAAAAGAAGAAATTTTCGTTGGGAAATGTCGACGCTTGGGGGTTGAGAGTGGGTGGTAATTTGTCCAGGCGGGGGGTTGGGTAGGTGGGGGAAGGCATACAATTTTTGGGGGTTGAACTCACTCGCACACTTACACACACACACACACACACAAGCAGACATACTCTGCAAACACAAAAAAAAAGGGATAACAAAACAAGGGTTGGGACGCAAGCAAAAAAAAAACAGAAAAAAGAAAAGTGTTGTTCGCGGATATTCGGCGGAAGCCAAAAATCCGCACACAAAGGCAGCTGGAAACTGGTCTTTTGCTCCCTCTCTCTCTCGTTTCATCTCCTCTCATTCCCATTTCATCTCACCCACACACACACACACACGGGGATAAACTGGAGCCTTTCAAAGATGAAGAGGAAGAGAACAAGAGGTGCGGTGTGGGGGAGGGGGGGCTGGCGAACTGGAACTGGCTCCTCTGATTCATTTCACCCATTTGATGCGTTTCCTTCGCTATTCAATTTCCAATTTCCCCATTTTCCCCATTGAATATTGCTGTTTGTTGTAATTGTTTATTTTCTAGCTGCGGCCGCTCTTTTTCGCCTTTTGCTTTGCTTTGCTCTTTCACATCTCGTTCGCACTTCACGCGCACTCACACCACCGTAATGGCAAGCGCACACACGCACACATCTGCCGATTTTAATGGATTTTCGTTCTCCGCTTCACACACACACTCACGCTTAACATCACATTTTGGTTGTTGTTGTTGTTTTCCTTCGTATTTTTTTTTTTTTTTTTGTTACAATTCGTGTGCCGTGGAAAATTTTTATATATCACTGGTTGTTTGCTGTTTCGGTTTTCGAGTTTGATGGATCGTGTTGAGTATATATATATATGAATTTCGATTGCAACAGCGTTGCGAATGTTTTATTTTTTTGTTCTTTTTGTTTTTTGATTATTTATTGCCGCGAGTAAAGTCTGGCATCGAATTGGTGTGATAGTCGTCCACCCCGGCCGAAATACCAAGCAAAAAACAACAGGCGCCGGATTTGGTCACACTGGGAAGGGAAGTGTTGGTAGGCGTTCGGGGATGCCACTGGATTTACTTTGCAGTGCTGCCAGATCATTGGAATAATACAGATCCTAGAAGCGCCGTCCAACGAATTTGACTCCAATCACCTACAGATGGAGCCACTAAAATAATCCAACCCTTTCAATTCCACTTAGTCACAGGTGGCGCTAGTATAATAATCAACCTTTTAATTTCTATTTGGTCACAGGTGGCGCTACATGTACCACATTATTTTTTGGAATTTAAAAATGTTTTAATAAATAAATATTAGCATTTATTTTTTATTTGTTGGCATACTTAAGCTTTTATCAAATTCCATTTACCAAAAAAAAACCCAATCAAACAGCAAACATTTTCGCCAGTTGTAAAAAGTTGTTTTATTTCATATCATATTTTAGCTTTAAAATATATATATATTATTTTTATATATACGCAAAAAACCTTTTTGCAATTTTCGCCTAAAACTACACAATAAACTTAACATAGCGCATTTATTATTTATTCTCATATTTTCTCCCCAAAAAAAAGTGATTTTTCTTCATGTTGAAACGCTTCCGATGAAAAACTACAAACTATTATTATGAAAGACTCAAAAGCAATATTTTATTATTATTATTATTATATTATCGGTTGGATCTGAAGCGTTCAAACATTTCTCGATTTCGTGCAAAAATATATATTTATACATATATATATTATTTCTTGGGGGGAGGGGAATCGGATTTCATTTTCATTGATGCGTTGTCTATTTATAAATAAAAGCTAGAGTATTAAATTAAATCATTACAAATTATGAAAAAAAAGAATTTGTTTTTGCAGAAAAAACAACTCACGTTTCCAAGGAAAATCTCATCTTTTTTTTTTAGTTTTAGTTGTTTTGCTTGTCATTAGTGATGGAAATTAAGAAAATCAAATAATTTTATTGTTATCTGCTGCCAAGCGATTCGAGTTGTGATCATTGATTAATCCATTTCTTCTTTTGTTGTTATAAAAGTTTTTATGTTGGAGGAAGGGGAGGGGGGATTGGTGGTAAAATAGTCAGCCTGATCACAGAACTTCCAACCGTTCTGGGCTCGAGTTTCACCTAAGTAGTATGATTTGTGCTAAATAAAAATAATCATCCAAAACACAGAATTTGGCGAAGAGGGGGGGAGCGGGCGGAGTAGGGGCAAAAAATAATTCCAGCAGGGCTTAAAGGGGGGCAATGGGTGGGTGGCTGCGTCTACTTGGCACGCTCGTACTTGGAGGGCTCCACCTGCTTGGCAAACTCGCTCATCACATCCTTGTAGATCACCGGATCCAGGTTGCGACCGAGCATATAGATTAGCCACCAGTCGCCGATGTCCAGTTTGCGGGACAGCGAGCGACATATCTCCATCGGAATCATCCGATTGCGTGCGTTCAGCAGACGGGGCCGGAATTTCGGCATGAAGATGATGCAGGCACTGAAAGAAATTAAATTTGTTAACAATTAGCATTATTAGCGATTTACAAAAAACGTCTCCCGCTAAAATTTCCATTAAAAATTTATTTTTTAAAACCTTATTTATAGCTAAGGGACAAAATCTAAGTAACTTTGTTTGGCGCTTGTTAAAATTAAAATTAATAACTCTCAGAATAGGTTAATTTTATTATAGTTAATAAATGAAGTCATCTGTATTTTAAAAAACCATTTAAATTTGTATCTCTCTAAGTTTAATTTTAAAAAATACAGTTGTTGCCTGATAAAAAATATGAGAAATTATGAAATATATATTTAGGCAATTTAAGTTAACAATATAGTCAAAAAAATAAATGGGCAAAACTGAATTCCTAATCAAGAATTTATTGAAATTCAATATGTTTTTTATTTTCTTGTGTGATTTATTTACTATTTAAGTCAATCAAAAAATACTTTCTTGCATTGATTTATTTGAGTGAACTCACCGGAAGACCATGAGGCCGACGAGGAGGATGAGCAGGATCCAGAACCAGAACCAAATGAACACGTACGTCTTCTCGTTGACAATGTTCAGTGGGAGGATGCAGAGGGAGTCGTGCTTCTGCAAAGATCCGGACGCACCATACTTGTGGAAGGTGCACTTGGTCACCCGGGGAAAGACGAAGACCATCGGATCGATGCGCTGCTCCTGGGGCACATCCGATAGCTTCATGATGTTCGTGCCGTACGAGAGGAACTCGCCGTCGAAGAAGCGATTCATCAGATACATCTGCACGACGATATTGACGAAGCACAGGACCTCGCAGGCCCAGTACCGAATGGCGTACAGCTTGTGGCGCTATACAAAACACACATATATATATTATGATTGGAACTATCGGATGGAATGGTTTAATATCCTCTCACCTTCACATGCTTGATCAGATAGTCGAGCAGGGCATCCCGTTTCGCCTCCTTCTCCTCCCGGGTGCAGATCGCAATGTTCAGACCCATCACAATCATCCGCATCAGGCCGCCCTCGAATTTGTTCCACAGGAACTTCGGCGTGTAGCAGGCCATGGCCTAAAAAAACACAATTAATTTAACATTAGAATTATCTTTTCTATTAAAAAATATTGGAAATAATAGCTTAACATCAGGGTAATCATCTAACTATCTTATTTTCCTGCAGAAAAATAGAATGCTAAAGCTCATTGATATATGTTTGTAGCTAGATATTTATTTTATTTTTCAATATATTTATTTTTTTTTATAAATTAACATTCATTATT
>JAJJHY010001290.1:280624-292150 GCA_021224005.1 Drosophila setifemur
AGGGGCAGGAACGGGGGCGGGAGCAGGGAGAGGGGCAGTGGCAGGGGGAAAATGTTAAGTGCGTTGTCATTGCCGTGCGGACACGAGTAAATGCGAGGAGCCCGACTTGAAGCCCTGATTGAAGTTCGACTTCGGAAGTTGGACAACTGGGCCTCTTGATGGATGGAGTCGAGGCACGTACTTTTCAAGATATGTACGTTGGTGATACTCTCCCAAAGTGGATCTTGGAAAGTATGTTTATAAAAAGAAGGGGTTTGGAAATATAAGAAAAATAAAGAAGGGTATTTTCCAATAGAATTTTGAACCCTTTTTTTAGGGGATTACTTTTCTAGATCAGGTGGAACCAGGTGACTTTTATAGCCCTAACTGAAGGTATTATACCAATTCGATCGGAGGAAATCCTTGTTCCTACTTGGTCATTCGAAAAAAAAACAATGTATTTATCTTAAGATCTTGTTTAAGTATAGATTATGATCATTGTAAATCGAATGTTGATGATGTAAACTATTATCATAGTTTTTTGATCAAAGATTAAACATTATTGATCATTATTATTTAAATAAATAATACCCAATTGAACTAAACAATCACCTTCGTGACTATTTTTAATTATAAGTTTAAGTACGACTCTAGCAGTATTTATTTTAAGATATGATATTAAGTTGGGAAATCTTCTGCCACGTGTGCGATTAAAGCCAGCTATCGTAGCACTCTTTTCGCAGGCACTGTACCCATGGTGAAGAGAAGAAAAGAGGGTAGAGATATTATATGTGGCAAAGACAAAGGTGGCTTAGTATCATGCGAACCTTTCACTTGGCGAAGTGTCACGTCTGTCGCACGTTCACCCCCTCCCCCTCCCCTTTCTCCTCCCACGCCTCAGCATGAACTTCTATGTATATGTTATGTTTTGGACAGGTATCGCCAGGTATCGATATCGGTGCACATTTATATATATATACATACATATATACACATATCTTTCATACGTGAGCGAAGGCACGAACCGCTCGAACCGACGTTGATTTATCTCAGCGTGTTGCAACCTGGAGACTCGAGGCTGGAACTCTTCCTTTGGGAAAGCACTCATTCTTCTCACTCTCTCTCTCTCGTGGATAAACTCACTCATTTGCACTCCAGGCTCTCCCGCTCTCACTTTCTCCCGCCCTCTCAGAGAGAGAGAGCAACAGCAGCTGCTCCTGTTTTGCAACTTCCTTTTTGGTTTGCTTCCTTAAAAGAGCATAAAAAGGGGAGAGAGGATAAGGACGAGACAGCGAGAGAGAGAGAGAGAGAGAGCGAACGAGAGGGGGTTGGGCGGAGAGTTGCAGCTTCCTTTTATGACTGGCTGCACTGAACAAAATAATGTGATCGAAGATCAAAATTTACATTTCAAGTTTTTGAATAAATTGAGTAAAAAGGAACGCTAGAAATTATGGGAAATGGTAGAAATGCTTTCATTACCATTAAAAATAAAATTGCAAGCCAGGAATAGAAACTTTTCTCAGTACATTTGTATGTACTCGTACATACATTGTCCAACCAATATGGAAACCATTAGCAGCGAAGAGTGCAGCAAGATCGGTGATCAAAGGAGTCTCGCGGAAAACTACTGGAAGAAGACAATCCCAGACGGTCTCCAAAAACATCCCGTGGAATATCCCAGGAGTTCTATATATAGAAACTTTGTTTAGAGGACCGTCAATGTCCGTGGAATTCGTCACGTAGTCAGACGAAGTACCAAACCAGAGAGATGTGCTAAATATAGAGCTCCTTTCCGGAGGAAACTCAACAAAGACAAAGACAAAGGCCCTTCGATCGTTAAAGTTCATACTTAAAAATAATAAAAAAAATTAAGGAAAGCTGATATTACCATTAAAATTCCATCATACAAATAATAAACATTAAGGAAAGCATTAAAAGTGATTCAAAAACCATTTTAATTTCCCTTACATTAGTACACTTTGAAATTTTAATGATCCCGAAACTATTACCAAAAAATTGATAATAATATCCAGCTTAAACCAATAAAAAACATTTTCTTATCTGGTTGTTGCTTTTAACATACTTAACTCATTAAAAATATCAATTTGGAAAACATTAAAAGTACATTGACATGTTCTCGAAATGTGATTTTCCCTCCTCCGAAAAACGATCTCGAGTAGCATTTACATATGGCTAAACGATCTCCCCTCGAGCTATTGTTCACATACTCGTACAGCACTTGACGTTTGCCCTCCAGAACGGACAGACAGACAGACATCTTTCTGGTCTCGCTAATGCCCGATGAAGATCGTGTTCGGGCTATAATGCCCCGACTAACTATAATGGATATATATAATGGATGTACTACAAGTATATAATGTATAATGAGGTGGGAAACAAGGGTGCACAAGTGCGGATCGCCATGACTCAATGTCAGATTGTCGTTTTGCGGTGGAAGTTGTGAAATGGAAATTCCAAACATGGCTCCCTGGCTATATGGCTACCGATCTCGATCCGAATCGGTATCCAAAAGGAGAAAGCCCGCTTGGCTTTCAATTACCACAAGCTCCGTGGGCTTGGCTATGTTTTATTTTTTTTCCTCTTCTTCTGATTTCTTGTGGGATTGGGTGGCGGAGGGTGGTTGGAATCTCGTCCGATCGGTTGACAATGCTCGAGCTTCTCTCTTCCTCTTTGGCTCTGGGTTCCGAGGAATCTTGGAGTGGCGGAGGAGCCAGTCGAAGAAACGCAGAAATAAGTTGAATGCCCTCGTTTTCGGCTTGGAGTTTGCCCACTCCTCTGCAAAAGCAACAAGAAGTTATGTGGGTGCCCATGTTGGGGGATCGAAGATTTATATACTCTAGTTATATATTTTATATAATTAATATACATATTTATATTTTATTATTACATTTTATATATTTTTAATATTTGATGTATTTAATTTCAATTTAATTTAGTTGGTTTTTAATTTTTTTTATTTTGTTTGCTTTTTTACTGGTTACACGGTATATAAATATAAATAGTAACCTTATAGAAATGTAATTTAAAAACCTGAATATTTTAAGTATATTTGAAGATGAAATGTAATTTAAAAACCTGAATATTTTAAGTATATTTGAAGATCTCTAATTAATAATTGTGTGTATAATTTTTTTTACAGCAACAATTCCCCATTGATTAATTTGTATAGTAGTAGGTTTCACATTTGTTGCTCTTTTATGGTTATTCTTATCATATTTGAAATAATTGTGAGATTCGATTGATTCAAAAATTCAACTAAAAAATATTGTATATTTTATTAACAACTTAAAAAACCGGAATACCCACTCCAACAGAGGGTACCTCGAAAACCACCTAAGAAAGCATACCAAAAATGCCAACGCAAGACATCAACTTGGGAAATAAACAAAAAAAAAACACAAAAAAAAAGACAACAGAAGAAGAACAAAGCAGCCACGATGAAGAGCTGAGCTCTGCGGCTTTGTATCTTAGTATCTGTATCTGAATGCGCGCGAGTATCTTTCGCTGTGTGTGCGAGTGTGTGTTTGTGTGTGGCTTTGTTTGTTTTTTATGCTCGCTGGTGTGGAGTCTCGCCACGAATAAAACGCCTTACCTGTTGCTGGCTGCACAACAAGTTTCTGTTTTTGTTTGTTGGGGTCACCGCCGATAATCGATAAACGATTGCCAGATTCCGATTGCCGATTGCCGATGGCCGATGGCCGAGGATATGGTTTGGGGGTCCTTCGGTCGGTCGGCCGTCTTGTCGCTGTAGCCCTAGATTCTAGCCCTGCCTGGCAACCGGTTCTCTTTTCCGTCTACAAACAAAATATATGAAGCACAGGTGAGAGAGTCAGCCGAGAGACAAGAGGAGAGGAGAGGAGAGGAGCGGAGAACTAGCTTAATAATTTAGCGCCAGTGATGCGGGAAATATACGAAGTGGGATAGGAAAATTAGTTAAAGCCTAGGTAAAGAGGGTAACAAAAAGGTTGGTTAATATTCATACAATCTTGGCTTAATAATTGTAAAACTTTTAAGTAAACTTAATCAGTTAAAATGTATAATTTTCTTGTCTTTTAATTCAATTAAGTTGATAGAAGCTTACAGAAATTCTTATTTTTGAATACCTGCATTTCTACCCCTTGGAAAAACATTAACAAATTAACAAAACATTCTCAAGCTCAAAATAATAATTAATTAATAGATTGAGATTTTATTAGCTTTGTCTATAATCTCTCATCTTGATCTTTTGCATTTTGCATCTCGGAAAATGTTATAATTTAAACAAATATTCGAATACCTGAATTTCTACCCCTTGGAAAATAGCTATTAAATCAATTGTAAAAAACATTTCGCAAGCCTTAAAAAATAATTGATTAATAGGCTCAGATTTGTAAATATTAACCGATAATCTCTGATCTTGACCTTTTGCATTTTGCTTCTCGGAAAAACCGCAAGCCAAGAAATCGTATTGTTAGCAGGAGAACAGAGAGAGAGAGAGGGGGGAGAGAGAGAGAGAGAGGGGGAGCTTGGTTTGACGTAGAGCCCGACCTTTGGAGCCAAATCAAATTTTTATTTGGCTCGAATCGAGCCAAGCTTGCAGCGCTCTCCCGCTCCCGCTCTCTTGAGTCGCGCTCTCCATCGCGCCATCTCTCTCTGTCGCGCACCGCTTGAAGGTGGCACGTGAAACGAACGGAAATGAAGTTGTTTTCAGTCCAAAATCGACATTTGCTGACGACGCTCTGTGGATCCGAAAGGGCATTTGTTGTTGTTGTTGTTTAGTGGTTTGTTGTTGTCTTATTTGTTATTGGCGTGACGTAATGGCTCTCGCTCTCCCGCTCTCTCTTTGGAGCCTCCTGAGCCTGCTTGCGCTTGTGCTGCTGAGCTCAATGATAACGGTATCGGCCATCGAGTGCTATGTGTGCGACACCAGCGACACGGAGCAACCGTTCCAGTGCGGCGAATGGTTCGAGCGGTACGATCAGCCAGACATCCAGCCCCAGAACTGCTCCAGCGTCCATGGGGCGCAGTTTTGCGTGAAGCATGTGGGCCGCTTCGAGGGCGGCATCGGAGCGAAGCGATTCTGCAGCTCCAAGGATCTGGGCAACTATTGTGACTATGTGAGGAACAAGGGCGATCGGATGGACTACCGGAGCTGCATTTACACGTGCGACACCGACGGTTGCAATGCGGCGCCCTCGCTCGCGGGCAACGGTAAATGGGGTGTGGCGGTGGCTCTCACCGGTGCTCTCCTCCTCCGCTCCGCTCTTCTAAAATAGACCGAGAGAGTGAGAGAGAGAGACAGCTGCAATCCACAAAGCTTTGTAAACACTAAAGCCGCATCAATTTTTTTTCGTAACACCTAAGTTAATACAATTAAATGTAAGTTATGACACAGTAAAAAGCACAAACCCACACATTCTAGCTTAAATAAAAAGAAAACAAAAACAAACTTAAAAGTTATAGTACAAGTTTTTATGTGGGAATGTAATGGAAAAGGGAACCGTGAGCGGGGAATGTTTGGCATTGGAACAGCAGGTAGCCCAGATCGATGCTCTCTCACGATCGCACACGCATAGTTCGGTGTGTTTGGGTGTGTGTGCGTGTTTCGAGCCACGCTTGCGCAATTTGAGTTCTTTTCAATCACTTTGAGCTTTAATTGGTTGATTAATTTTTTACGAAATTATTACGTACCCTGTAAATTATATTTATGATTTGATTAAAATAGTTCTGTGGGTAGTCGATATTTTCCCAACTCTCCTTTTGATTAAAAATTATATGGGGTATAAATTGTTTTTATTTGTGTATTAAATAATTGTGTATTAAATTTCTTGCTTAGTTATTGTTATTTGTTCATTATTAATCCACAAGATTTTAAGTATTTTAAGGCAACAATAGTACAAAATAGTAAAAATAGATTCCTAATAATTTTGTTGTTTGTAGATTTAATTTCAAAGACTTAACCCCTATGATCCACCTTAATTCCCTGGCCTTTCTAGATTCATCCGCAATGACCACCTTGAGTGGTCGCTGTCCGATCTTTATTCGCCGGCGTTGACACAGTTTCGAGAATTCCGAATACCAATTGCACCTTTTGAGGAGCAACCGATCGACCGATCGATCGATCGATCGATCTGCTGACCTCCGATCGAACGGCGAACGCAATCAATCGAAATCGGAATGGGAATTGGATTTGACATTCCTCCGTTTGGCAATTGAACGAGATCATTTAAGCCAGCTCAATTTGCGGCTGATTGATTAAGCTCAAAGAGAGAGCGCGCAACCTGGTCCCCCCCAAAGCCACATGGCTACATATGTACTCCCTCCCGCTAACGGACAGCCGGACGGACAGCTGGACGGACAGTTGCGTAATTGTCTAAATTGAAAGCGCCTTGAGGCGCTATCATTGGGCATGCGACACTAATTCGAGCTGGCCACTGGCCACCGATCTCTGCGATCGGGCCACGCCCAAAAATTAGGGGGGCTGCGCGGCGGCAAGATGTAGTACAAACTAAGAGGCCACAAAGATGATGTAGATACTCTAGATACTGTCTGGGATCAAAGATCAACGATATGTTAAATAATATATATTGATTTGATCTCCAGTGAATCCCATTGATCTTGTATTCGTTTATCATTAAATTTTTGGAAACCTTATAATATTTTTTTCCTCTGTATCGAGACCGTCTTCGTAAACATTTTTAATCGCCTCCGATGTCGATTCTTTATCAGCATTTCAACTGTCACATTTGCTCTGTCTCCTATCACTTGATTCCCCTTCGATCTCTTCCCCTCCCCCTCCCCCCTCTCCGCCCCTCTCCTACTCAAAGATTGAAAAACGAAAAACAAATTCTATATTTCTTGGTTCAAACATAGATAGATAGGAATTAAGTTCACTCGCAGGTTGATTGAGAGGTGTTATGGTGTTAAATGGTGACATTTCAAATGTATCTCAACTGAAGGCTGGCTTAAGTCATCAAAATCGGTATATATATATTGTACATATATGTATGTATATTTGTATAAGAACTTTAAAAGAGGTAATCCCTGCCGATTGTATGGGAAATACACGTAATATATTACTTAGTCATTTGTATATTTATTGATTTTATTATTGCTGTAAAAAAATCAATTGATTGTAATTTCTTTATATATTTTTGCTATATATTTTTCTTTGTATATTTCTTGATTAATTTTCCGGGAAAAAAAGGGAAAATGGGTGGAGATAGAAGTTAAAATAGAAGTGCATGGCAGATGTTCAAGGTCAATGGCAAGAATGGAAAACCGAACTAAAAATACAAGCATCCAGACGCCTTGCAGATACATTTGGAAAATTCTCGAAAATTTCCAGCGATTGCGAAGCGTGTGCCACATGCTGCAGTCGAAGAAGAAGAAGAAGGAGCGGGACAGAGAGGCGATAAAGGGGGAGGAAAAGAGAGAGAGAGAGACCAACCCCTGGCACAATCTGGTCAACCCTGAAACTAAATGCAGATACAATATCTACGTATCCAGCAGGCTGCTGCGTCATTAGCCATTTGGGGTGGATCTCTCCCACCCAACAAAATACATCGAGAGAGGAATTGAGAGACAGTTCGAGAGAGAGAGAGAGAGAGTCCGAGAGAGATTGCGAGAGAGCCGTGTCCTTTGTTCCTTCTTCCGCTTCCTGTTTGTGGATTTCAAAGGACAAAGGACCTTTGCACTCAGAAAACAGTGCAACTCAAAAACTCGCAACTCGGAAAATATCTCAACTCCGAACTGACCTAGGCCCGGAAATTTTTTGCGTCATTCGCGGAAGCCCAAGGATTCCACAGGATGACGACACAAAGGACACAAAGAACGGAATTTCTTCCTCATATTCGCTGCTGCGTTGGCGGAAACAACCAAAACGGAAAATGTCGCCACGAAGGTCGTTCACTCGCGAAAATGTGATTTTCGAGGGAGGTTTTCCTTTGGGCTGAACGTAGGTTTTATCTGCGTTTTATCTGCGTTTTATTCTAGGGAATTCACAGATATTATTGTTTTGTATTATTTAAATTCAATAGGAACTTATTAAGATATTTTTTGGGAATTATTTTGAAGGTTGTCTCTATTAAAATATATTTTTAAAAGATTTTCGTAATGAAATTAAAAAGCTTTTATTTCTGGCCTTATTTTAATGCCTTTTAAAAAAGTTACTATATATTCTACCCCCTAGTTTTTTGTAGTAAGTATCTGTTAGTGTCCCAAAGTATCTCCCATGGAAACCCCCGAACGACACACAAACTATATCCCACCCTACATCCATAATTATCCCAAGAACCAAACCAAATCACGTGGAAGGAAGTTACGAACAGAACAGAACAGAACAAACAAAAACTATGCCCAAATTCGAATAGCAAATGAGGCCCGGCTTGAACTTCTCTAAATTGCTAATAAATCGTTATAAATTGTGCCATATAATTGGGAAGGGGGGGAGGACCCCGCCCCCCCCCTGTTGTCCAGTTCACGGTGTCTGCTAATCCGCACAAATTAAATGCAATTGAAATAAATTTGCATGCCAAGAGATTGGCAAATGTATGCAACAAGTGTCCCAATTGCATGCAATTTATTGGCAACAAATTCCAGTCAAGGCACGGGGCACACAATAACCAATATACTGTCTACCGATCCTCCAGATATATTACCCCTCTCCTTCCTCCGGACAGGTCAACAAATTCCAGGCAGCTGCAAAAGTTCAAAAGTGTTAATTGTCGCCTCAATTTGGATAATTGAAGGTATTCCAATTACCAGTCTAGACATTATCTGGAGGGGAATAGTTCGGGATGTATCTTTTTGTACTAAATTTCACCTCGACTCCGGTCTTTGTTTGTTAACCATATCCAACCGAACCGATCTCCAACTCTCTCCCAGAGACAACTCAATAGAACAAGTCACAAAAAATTTGAGAAAAAAAAGATTTCTTGACATAGCCAAACGAGTAACAGAACCAAAAATCCATTTCGATCTCCAAATTCGATCTCATAAATGTTAACGGTCATTCACCAGTGCGGGGGGTAGAAAAAATACAACAAAAATAACAACAACAAAAATAACAACAACAAAAACACAACAATGGTAACGTTAACAATCACAAATAACAAAAAAAAAAGAAAACAATAGCCGAAAAAGGGGCAGGTTTATCTTCGCATTTCAAAGTCGAATTCCTAAACACCCTCATTTTGAGCACTTTTGTAAGAGGATTATATATTGATTTTTGTCAATCAGTAAATTAGATTTTAAGGGATATTAGACTTACTCCACTATGATATTATAATGTTATGCATACCCCAAAGAAACATATAAAATATTCAAAAGCCTTTCTTAAATTCTTTTAATTATTCTACTTCCAGTTAAATTAAATCATATCGATAAGTATTGCAACTTTTGACTGAGTAGAGCAGTGACACATTATTTATTATTTTTGATAAATTCGAGAGCTGGCTTTCTGCTCCGCTTGGGCTTTTTAAGCCAACAAAAAAGTGGAAAAAGCCAAATGAAAGAAATCACTTGATATGCACACAGCGATCGAATCGAACAGAAAACCAACAACAACAAAAAAGAACAGAACCAAATCGAGTTGTACGAGACCAAACATAAAAAAAATATAGAGATCTCGCAAATGCGACAAAAACTTACAGTCAAAGAAAAAATGTTGAACTTATATCTTATAATATAAATATTTAAAGGGAATGTTTTTTTGAGCAGCTTAATATTTTTGTAATTATGGAGGCTTTAATTTTAATAAGCATATTGTGAGAATTGAGTCTTTGAATATTAAGAGTATTTATTAAATTAAATGACTTACATTTTAAAAAGCATTATACATATTTTTATATTCTTTATATTTTGGAACTTCAATTTTAATAAGCATTTTGTAAGAATTTTGATTCTGAATATTAAGAGTACACAGTAAATGAAATGACTTTAATTATAAAAAGCATTATATATATATTTACTTTAAATATCGAAACAACTATTTCAATAAGTATTTTGAAAGAATTTTGTCTTTAAATAATATATAGAATTTAATAAATTAAATGACTTCAATTTTAAAAAGCGTCATACAAGAAATTCGTTAATGAATATTTAGAGTATTAAATAAATTATATGAATTAAAACAATTTAAAAAGGTAAAACTTTATTCAATCTATTTTATTAAATATACAATTTTTCATATAGTTTTTAATTCTATTTTAAAATACAAATGAATTTGGGTATTATTATTAATTTAAGAGTATTCAATAAATTAAATGAATTATAACAATATTAAAATGTATAACATTATATTCCAATTAATTAAATGAACAATTTTTCATATAATTTTTAATTTTAATATTTTCGGGTATTATTCTGTTTATAGATTTCCAAATATGTATTACCCATATATTTTCGCTCAGTGCTGAAAAGAAATAAACCTGATTTTTCCCGCGCCTTCATTTTAAATGGACCCGCCGAGTGCTTTGAAAGTTGAACTTTTGTCTTGACCGTGTGGCTCAGACGCAATTCGATTTGGATTTAGCTTTGGCTATATATCTATATCTATGTCTATATCTAACAGCTATGGCTGCGGCTATAACTTTAGCACCAGCCGGTTGGCATTGACCGCAAACTATCAACTATCAAAGCGAAATCTCGTCAGACCGACGGATGGATGTGGATGTGGCTATGGAGTTGGAATTGGAATTGGATTCGAATGGCGGTTACCTTACCTTACCTGTCCGCGGGCAGGTGTCACAACTAGCTTGCCATTACACCTCGCAGTTAGCAGTTAGCAAAACTTTTTGTCTGAATTTGGAAATACTTGCCAAAAGTCGGTGATAAATCTGTCCACATGAAGATTTTCGCCACTAATTGATTGCTAAAGACAGCTGGCTCCGAATGGAAAAATGCCCGTATCCGAAGGATCCCCAATGGGGGGGAACTCCATTAATTAAATGCATAACCTGGGCACAGCAAAATGTGTGAATGTATCTATTCTGGTTCTTGGAAAATGTTATCTACTTTTTTTTTGAGGGGAACTCCGCAGAAATTTGTATAATTTTTGTTTATTAATTTATTCCCTTACCAAAAAAATATCTTTTGGTTAGCTGCTTTCCCCCCTGTTTTAGTTTGTCTTTCTTTATCGTTTATATATACTCTTGACTCACACGCTAATTTTATCTGAGGATCAGTGTTTTTTTGTTTTTGATGACAAACCAATGACATTTCCCAAACACCTAACAATGATGATCTTTGAATTTGTTTTAAGGGAGCAGGAAACCGCAAAAATCTCGGGATGTGGTGGGGAAACTCTAAAGATATTTCCCAGGCATAATTCAGAGACAATGACCCATCCATCCCAGAGGCTAAAAGGGGTTCGGGGTTACACATCTGAAAATAAACCAAAAACAACAACAAATAACAAAAAACAAAAAACACTTTCCAAAACCGCAGCAGATCGGTTTAAGTGGGTCAGCAAACCGCAGCTTAAACTCAAATTGTTGGCCACGCCCACAGGTGTCCCTCATTTTTCCAGTTACCAAACAACAACCC
>JAJJHY010001290.1:292163-307686 GCA_021224005.1 Drosophila setifemur
TTAAATTCCCACAAAAAAAACCAAGACAAGTGTCTCTTAAAAATAAATATATTTAAATTGAATGAAAAAAAAAAGGTATAAACAACAGAAATAATTAATTGCCTAGTGCTAATTGGAATGCATAAATTAAACGGGCAGGGTGCCCATCTCCGAACTGGTTGCCCCTCCAATGGGGGGCGTAGCGCCTCCCCCGGTGGGCGTGGCCGGATGTCGGAGATGGAGGAGCGGAGCATCCACCGTATCCAATCTGCTTATGTCCGGATAGCGGACTTTCGAAGAGGAGGAGGCTGGGGCAGTGGCCCCCAAATCCCTGTACGCATTAATGTCGTTGTCCACCTCCGGGTTGGGGAACTCGCTGGCCAGATGATAGATCACCTTCTTGAACAGGAACTCGGAGAGATTGGTGCGCAGGAAGAAAAGGAACATCCAGTTGGAGAAGTTGCACTTGTCAATAACAGAGGAGATCTCCTTCTCGTCCAATCTCCCGGGTTTGGCCCAGTACAGGGACCAGCGGGTGAAGGTCAGGCTATGAAGGGGGGAGTTCCAAGGATTATAATAAATTAAATACAATATGTCATGATCCACTCACTTCCTGTAGAAGCAGAGGGTGAAGAGGCGCCACACCAGACCCATCACGGTCAGGGTGAGGAGGATGGTGTACCAGAACCACAGGATCGTGTAGATCTTCTCGTTCATGATGTTCAGCGCCATCACGCAGAGGGTGTCGTGCTCCTGCAGCGATCCGGACGCACCGAACTTATGGAACTTGCACTTGGTCACCTTGGGGAAGACCTCGTCCAGGATGCTCATCTCCGAGGACCAGCGTGCCTTCAGGGCCTGGGGTCCCAGGGCCAGGAACTGTCCACCCAGAAACCGATTCGTCCAACTGATCTGCAGCAGTAGATTCACCAGATTGAGGAACTCACTGAACACCAAATGGGCGCCCCACGACTGATTCAATCGCATCCGATCGATCATAGTTCTGCGGATGTCCTTGATCCGCTCCTCCGCCTCCGCCATGGATGGGATGTTCAGCTTGCCAATCCTCAGGCTATCGTTCTTCAGGTATCTGGTGAGTCCAACCATTTTCAGGCCAAAGACCAGAGCCTTCACCCTTCCACCCTCCCACTTCTTCCACAGGAAGTGCGGCACATAGAAGCACAGGGCCTGGAAGAACAGGACGAAGGGCACCCACTGGTAGTAGGCGTGGCGCTTCAACGTGTCCTTCTCGGGATCGAAGGGTCCGATTCCGGGAGGAGCTCCGCCCGGCTTCCAGGCTGTGTGGTTCTGCTCCCGCACCTAAATTTGGAAATTTGGAAGGAGGATATATATAATATAATTCTAGTAACTCTCAGATACTCGTATCATAAACTCTTTGAGATAGTTTAACCATTAATTTATTACTTTAAATATATATCCCCATTACTTTTTAAACTGCCTTCCTACTACCTATTTACTACCTTTCTATTTCTACTACCCTTTACTTCAAACTATATTCGTAATAAATATAATAGACTTGTTTTTTTCTATCACTTAAGTTTACTATTCTTAAAAATCCTATTTACAAAAATGAATACTAATTTATTTGAATAAATATACCAAACTCAAGAAATATATACTTAAATATATAATACCTATTATTTGCATACTTATTGCACTGATTGTGATTGTGTTAACCTTTAATCTTATTATTTATAATGTTTGCCATAACTGATAACCCCAACCGATATCGGTGGCGACTTCTTACAAGGCCTTGCATTGGGTTTATTTCAGTTTATTGTTGTTAAATTAAATGCCAAGACAAAGAAATATTACTACTACTAGTACTAAATAATTATTAACTTCAATCGCCGATAACCAGCATTGAAAACTCAGATTATGCTATATGTAATATTTCCCTAGATCACTGATAACCCTAAAGAAGAAATTCTTAAGATTACTGTCACAGAAATAACTTAACTTAAGTCGGTGGTAGTAATCTTAATTGATGACACCATTGACCTCAACCAGTGACCCCCATCCTAGTTGTCTGTGGTGACCCCGTTGAGTGATCCCTGGTGACCCCGTTGAGGGATCCTTGGTGACCCCGTTGAGTGATCCCTAATGATGACCCTTAACTCACCACTGTGAAGGTGGGCGTGAAGAAGCAAAAGGTGTTGATCACCGGCGCGATGACCCCGTCGGAAATGCACTGGATATGCTCTCCGATATACTGGCGCGACGTGATCAACAAGGTGGCCACCAGGAGCATGACGAAGGTGCATCGATAGTGCAGCTTGAACACAAAGTTGTCGATCACCACATGGGTGATGTCGAACTTGAGGTACTGCCTCACCGAGCTGAAGGTGTTCAGCATTCTGACGACGCTCTGGCAATCTGTTCACCCCGTTTTCCCAACTTCCCGACTTCGCGACTTTCCGACTTCGCGACTTTTCCCCACTTTCCCGATCTTCGGATCTTCGGTTAACGGTCTCGTTTCGGATTAATTTCGGTTTGTGGTTTTTGGTTTTAGGTTTCGATTTGATTTGTGCGCTCCGCTTACTGCGGGTAGCTCCTCGTAACTGCAAGGCTCGCGATTGGAACTGGGTGACTCTGCGCCCTCCGGGGTCTCGTCTCCGATTCTCGGAGACTACGTTCTACGTTCACCGTTCTCCGGTCTGCGGTCTTCAGTCTTCGGTGTTCGGAGAGAAACCCTCCTGGCCTGGCTTCTTATCGGGCAAGAAGCACTCTCTCTTCGGTTGGTTCTAAGTTTTTTGGCCAGGAGAGCTGTCGCCCAGAAATAATAAAACGATAAGATAATGCTCACGGAAACGCCGATTCAGCATTTTAATTGAGTTTAATGCCGAGTTGCCAAGAATATATATGTATATATATGGTATATAATGCTCACATTTGCACTGTAAGGATTTTTAGTTACTTTTAAAGGTAGGAAGATGATCACAATTTATTATGATTTGTTTTTTGGAAATTTCAAAAGTCAAGCTGAGATAATTAATAAATAAAATTATTATATTTAGTTTCTATGACTTATTAAAAAGTTTGTTTAATTTTAAATTTATCTGTTTACCAATAATCTTTAGAACATTTAAAAAGACTAGAGAAAAACCTTTCATTAAGTTGTAAATAAATTGTTTGGCAAAAATGGCCTTTTTCCAAAATATATAATATATAAATATACATTATAATCAAATCACAATATTTTTTTTTATTGTGTATAACCTCTCTCGTAATCATCCAAAAAAGAGAAGTACATTTTTTGGTAATTATAAAATAGTTGGCTACCTTTTCTTTCGTTGAGAGAACTTCGGCAATCGGTTCGTCTTTATGAAAAGCCGAATTAGTTCAAAATCAAAAAGAGCTATATACCATAGTTATTCGATCTCAGAGAAAAACAGAGAGAGAGAGAGAGAGAGTCAGATAGAGAGAGAGAGAGGGGGAGTTCTCAGGGTTTGTCTTATCAAAAGTTTTTCGATTTAAGTGTCGCAAGGCCCAAAGATTTCAGCCAGGTGGTTGTTCCGCTTTTTTGTTCCATGAATGATGGCTAGTGAGTAATTCCGGGTAGAATCTAAATTAAAGAAGCAAAAACCGTTTGGCAATAATAGAAATGAGTGATCCAACTGGACAATCGAATGCCAAATGAATCAGTTGCCGAAGAATATGAGTCAAGAGATTTTCAAACTATAACAGCTCTTAGAATCACACGAAGAAAACAAATTAAAATACTTACAATATATATTTTATTTGGCATATGTGTATATATAATAATGCAGCTTCTGTAAATCAAAATAAGTTAGTTAGTTATAACTAATATATTAAATTACTTAGTTATTTCATGCACATTTACAATTGATTTAATTTTATTTTGCATTATTTTTCCAAGTATAAAATACAAATTAAAACCGAATCATAGAACTTAAAAAAATATAAATCCCGAATGACGCTATTGTACATTATTCCCTTGATAAATCACAGCTTCTGAATCATTCGCATTCCACAACCAATTTCCGGCATTATCTGGAACAATCCGACGCAGAACGAGTAGAAAAAGATACATTTTCTATGTCAACGCCATTTGTGCCATCAGTTGCTGTTGACCCAGATCAGTGCCAGACAATAGGGCTTATATATATATATATATATATATATTAAAGAACGAATATTTATATAGGCTGAGTTGGAGGAACCTTGAGGTTCGAGTTCTTATGATGGATTTACTCAAGTGTTTGCATTCTGAAGATATCGCTGGGAAGGCGCTCAGAAAGTGAATCAGTCGGTGGATCTTCATTCCTCATTTGTACACTCAACAAAATTGGATTAAGGAAAATATAATTAAGTATATCAATAAACAACACAATTAAATAAAAGAGAACATACAGATTTTATATTTCCATTAAATGTAGTTCATTTAATTAGATCTTTCGAATCTTTTAGAATATATATTTAATATATTAGTATGCAAATGTTTCAGTGTGATTTGTACACCGCCCTCATAATTTGTTCTTTGGCTGGACAATCTTATCTTCAGTCAATCCCCGCGAAGAGACAGCGGAGCAGGTTCCATTTAAATGTGGCAGCCAGTCGGCTTATTTATATATGTTCTTCGTTTTTTTTTTTAAGGCCCCAGATCCGTACTATCAGCATTCTGTATCTTTATCTGTTGCTTATCTAAATAGCTGGCATTCGTATTTGGGGCTTATTACTTAAGCGGCCGAGAGTGGCGGAATGTCTCGGATAAGATAGACCTCTCAGATACAAAAGGCGTGCGTAACTGGAGCCTAGTAAATGAATATATATATATATATATATATGGCATACATATACTATTAGTAATTGCAACATTTTTAGCCGGTTGACTGGCTGCGACGGCTCGGGTTTTCCTCTTCTAGGGTTTCGCTGGAAATTCAATTGTTGTTGTTTGTATTTCGTTCATTTATTTTCCTAGTCTTCCGCTGACGTTCTGGCAAAAGTTCAATGATTCGTGTATTCGAATATCGGTAGGGGGAATTGCTTTATTAGCACAGCCCAGATACTGATAAAAAAAAAGAGATATATATTTTTAAGCTTTTGTCTTTGTTAATTTCGCATTGAAATCGAACAAAAAACAAACCGCAATGAAATCGAAATTCGAACCATTCAAGCAAGGCTCGAGAGGAGCCATTTACCCTCGGCTACAGATTCAATTACAAACCAAAGGCAATATATATATTTATTTTACATATAAATCTATATATATATATATGTATGTGGCGATATTGATATTATTCGCACGCGCTGCAACAAAATTCTGCTGAAAAAGTGAAAGTAATTCGGTTTCAAATTTGTTTGGTTTTTTTTTTGCGCAGATTATTGCACAATGAAAACGAGCTCATAATTCACATTAGCTCTCGTTTTTCTATTAATGGTCATTAATTTAATATAAAATATATTCAATTAACAATTGAGTTCTCTAGTGAAAAGTTGCTGTCCGCTAAAATTGCTAATTAATTTATTTTGTTTTTTGGGTCAAGTCATTTGAATTGAAAAATCTTAATTACTAATTGACAAGTGTTTCGACATTTATAGAAGTTTTCTGTGATTTTTTTAATTAAGCCGAATGCAATTTAACATCTATGTAAATTTAGCTGCATTGACAGTGAAAAGCTGCTAATTTTATTTATATATTTGTGAGGCAAGACAAGTGATTTTCGATTGCAATTTATGGGAATATATTAGCTGGGATTATGTTAATTAAAGTTAGAAGTATAAACGGATTTAAGGAATTTAAATTCTTAAATATAAAACATAAGTATTATTGGTTTGAGTACCAGATACTGCAACCTTCGATCGGTAGCATTATTATATAGAAACCCTATCCCAGAGTTGTGGGCGTTGTGAACTTGGAATTGATTGCTTTGAAGTTGAGCCGCCGAAGCAATTGATTGGGCAAACACAACAGTATCCAAGTATCCACAAGATACTTGGCGACGCGCTCAAAGACAAACAATTAGAGAATGAGTTACGGATTGCATAAGTTCAGCAAAAAAAGCTCTCAAGAGAGAGCTTCTCTCAAAGAGCGAATCTGAGAGAGAAGCGCATGCGTAGCTGATTTATCTTTTTCCCCGACATTTTTTTCGTGACGCAGACAATTTTCGGGGAATTTGTGAGATACACTTTTTCTCTTTTGTTGATGTTTCGATTTCGGACGAAAGACGATGACTAAGCTGAAACAATTAAGCATGTGCCAATAGCGCAGAGGGAAATGACAATCTCACAGATACCACCACCGAAACGAAAGATACAGATACGGGGCGGGAAAAGAATCGGATCCGTAAACAGTATCGTTCACCGATCGACAAACTTTATCTAAATATTTACGGGACCGTCTTATCAAAGTCTGTTCCGCGCAACAATTTTCGTTGGTCCGTGCGAAATTCTGTATATATAGTCAATCGATCCAGAGATCGATCCAATATGATTTATTTACTTTTACCACGCTGCGCGGCAATTAAGACATCGCTCCCGCTCCGGTTATTTGCGGTTTTTCCCAGGCTATTTATAGCCCAGACGGTAGCCGATCGTCTCGGTCTCGGTTGTCCCAGGGATATAGCATCTGTATACGGCATATATATGTATCTGTATAGTACGTATGTGTGATGGAAGTTGTAGGCCTAATGGTTTTATAACCGACTTTTATTGCCGTCCCTCGCTGACAGTCAGCGGCAAATCATTATTGATTGAGAAATCTGGGCGGACTTAAAGCACTTTTTGCTGAATATGATTTACATCCCCCCGGGGGCTATATAGTATATATATATATATATTTTGCTTCGACTCTAAGCCGAGATTAGCGATCACTCGTAATAAATTAATTTGTCCACCCAAATGTGAGTTTATTTTCCTCGAGTTTGATCAGTGTTTATGTTTATGTTTATGTTTTTAATTTAGCTTATAAACTTTTTATTACGTGTCTGTGGTGATTTATTTGATTTATTTATTACTCATTTAATTTTTTGTCGCTTATTATCTTATTAAATTCTGATTCAGTTTAAAATGAGATACATCTAACTGAAATTTGGATACCTTAAATTACTAAACATAATGCAGCAAATAAATTAAGTATTTACTTTATCTTACCAAAACCCTGAACAATATCTTGATCAACATAACATTCTCCCTCAAGTGCGGGGGGACCTTCAGACATCCCTCAATTTCTGGCCATATCAGCCTGGATCTACGATGTCATAACACCCGACTGGCCTATACCCCCTTCCCCTGGAGACTCTGTCCGTTCTATCTCCCGGTTCTGCTTTTGCTTTTGTGGCTTATCAGTTAAGTTGGCTACTGAAAGTACTCAGAACTACTAAGGCTAATACCGACCATTACGACATCGAGAGCGCTTTAATTATTTTGTACAATCGAATTCACGCACTTGAGAGCAATCGAAACTAATACCCCATATATATATATATATACTCGTGCTCTGGTATTATACGTATATAGTATATACAAAACACAAAATATATTCCGGAGATAAGCCCGTTTCGGGGGATTGAAATGTTTAATTTACAATTGAGATAGTTTCGAATGCCTCGGAATGGAACCCAAAAACTATGGCTCGAAATTTATGAACCGAGAACAGGTAAATTGGACACAACAACAAAAACAAAAACAAAAAGACGAAAGATGTCGAACCTGAAGAACTGGCCAAAGAAGGGAAGGAGAGAGACAGTAAGAGAGGGGACAGAGAGAGAGAGACAGAGTGAAAGAGCGCGCAAGAGGAGGGAAGAACGAGTGTAACAGGTAGTCGAGTTTTGTTCCTATTCCAGGGCCCTCTGCATTCTACACGGAGAATTATTTTGGTACTGGAAAGAAAAGTCAGAAATGGAAATGAATGGAAATTGTAAAAAGTGTATAAAATATAAATGGTATAAGAAATAATTGCTTAATGATTAAATATGTTAATAAATATTTTTAAACATATTTAATGATCAATTAGTAATTTTCAGAATTCAAAATTAAGAACATTTCCAATTTATTCCATTATAATGTTCCATTTTTTCATAGCTAGGTTATTATTTTTGTGATAGCTGGCAACATTTGTTTGCCGTGTAAGGAAGGGCATGAAAAATCCCGCTAAATGTTTTTCCACTCTCCCATACATGCACTCATTCACGTACATTCTTATGTCTATACCTGCGAACCAGGTAAGTTCTTGCACTCCCGGTAATTGTTGGAAATTATCAGGTTTATATGGATGGATGGATGGATGGATGGATGGATGGATGCTCCTTGTGTGTTTGTTCCTTCCAGTTTGTTTGTATGCCTGTCTGACGGTGCAGATGTGTGCTTGTGTGTGTGTTCGGGTATAGAAATGCAGTGAAAGCCGGAATGCTCCATCATTTTTCACGTCTCCTTTGTGGGCTCTCCCTGTTTTACTCTCTGGCTTTTGGTTACTTCTTTCTTTGTACTTGTGGTTGTTGTTGCTGGCACTGCAGTTCCCGACTCAAAACTCTAACAAAAACTCTCCAGCATCCAACATCCAACTCAATTGACAACGGGTTTCCAAGAACTTGTCGCCTCCGCACTCTGCACACACACACACACACACACACACAACCATTTGGAGTTTCAATATGGCAGGCTGTGGATGCTGAGTTAAAAAAGAATGATGGGATTTGAGGGGACGGTGGCGGGCGTGGGCAATGTTTGGTGCATTGTTAACCCTAGAAAGACCCCGAGATTTTGATTATATCTAAATCTTTATCTGGTATCTTATTAAGTAACATCGAAATGTTGTAATATTGATAGTTTAATTAACCCATTATATATTTTTTATTTCTTAATTTTGTTAGGTATGAATGAAGGCTAGCTCTGAATAAAATTAAATAATGTTTTTCTGAAATACTTGGAACCCTTATAGGGTTAATTCCCTGCAATGCTGCCAGATGTTCCACAAAAACTAAACTTGATTTACACCCAGGCCAAAGAAATTGCATCACTTACAGCCCCATGGACTGACCATATTTAAAGTAAATTAATGAGTCAATCTAATCATGGCCTTAATAAATTTATACAATTAAGTTGGCTTGGGAGTCCTGTTTTAAATGATTTTTATCTGCATTTCCTACAGCAGCTTGAGTGGCATCACTGACTCACGCTCTCGCTCTCTCCCCCCACCCCGCCCCACTATCACTCTGGCAATCTCTCTGGCTCTCTCTCTTGTTGTTACCCTTTTGAAGCGCAGCTTCATCTGTCCACTAAATCAACCCATCCTGCTCTCTCAGCGGGCGAAGACAAAGAGGGCGAGCTGTAACGAGAGAGAGAAAGGGAGAGGGAGCGGGAGCGCGCTCTAAAACAAGATCCACCCCATGTGATGGAGTTACCTGCGCGCGCTCGCTCTCTCTCTCTATGTCTCCTCATACCTCTCTAATTTTGATAATGTCTTTGGGTGAGTGGGAGAGAGTTGAGTTGTTTTAATCAGGCTCTCCGGCTCTCAGCGCGACAGCGTTTAGCGGAGTGCCAAGCGCCGCTCTCGCTCTCGCTGGCGCGTGCTCTCTCGCAGCCGAACCAAACCACTCTGAGTTCGGCCCGTAGATTTTCGTCATTCGTTTTCGAACGCGCATTTTGAGTTTTCTATCCGAAGAGTGCGCTTAGTGTCGCTGCTGCGACGGCGTTTAAACAGCTACCTGGGTACACTGCCTGCCCCCGCCTCGCCGCCTTTTGCCGCCACGCCGCCTTTGCCGCCGCCCCCCGAACACACACACTCTCTCTCTCTCTCTCTCTCTCTCTCACACACTCTCTAAGTCGGCCGTCAGTGATGTTGTTGTGCTTGTCGCGTTGAGAGCGCGAACCGAACCGAAACGAAACGAAATACGAACGAAAAGAAACGAAGGCTCGCTGGGGGATCGCACGATCTCAGTTTTCCAGCCGCGCTTCCCACTACCTATTTTTTTCGTGTGCATTCTTGAAACAGAAACTGAAGAGTAATGGTGGAGGGCTAAGGAAAATAAAAACCCAAACCAAAACCGAAACAGAAAAGCAGCAGAAAAGCAGAAGTAGAAGCAGAGGAAACGGAACCGTAACCGAAACCCAATCCCGAGTGAAACTAACCAAAATCGGGAATTAAAACTCAATAAAAATAAAGATCTAATCCACATCCAGTCCGAGTCCGAGATTGCAGCAAGATGTTTGATGTCTTTGGGTCCGTCAAGGGCCTGCTGAAGATCGATCAGGTGTGCATCGACAACAATGTCTTTCGGATGCACTACAAGGCGACGGTGATCATACTGATCGCCTTCTCCCTGCTGGTCACCTCGCGCCAGTATATCGGTGATCCGATCGATTGCATTGTGGACGAGATACCCCTGGGAGTGATGGACACCTACTGTTGGATCTACTCCACGTTCACCGTGCCCGAGCGTCTAACGGGAATAACAGGGCGGGATGTAGTGCAGCCCGGTGTGGGTTCGCATGTGGAGGGCGAGGATGAGGTGAAGTACCACAAGTACTATCAGTGGGTCTGCTTCGTCCTCTTCTTCCAAGCCATCCTGTTCTATGTGCCGCGCTATCTGTGGAAGTCATGGGAGGGCGGACGCCTCAAGATGCTGGTGATGGACCTCAACAGTCCCATTGTGAACGATGAGTGCAAGAATGATCGCAAGAAGATCCTCGTGGACTACTTCATTGGCAATCTGAACCGTCATAATTTCTATGCCTTCCGCTTCTTCGTCTGCGAGGCCCTGAACTTTGTGAATGTAATTGGACAGATCTATTTTGTGGACTTCTTCTTGGATGGCGAGTTCAGCACCTACGGCAGCGATGTGCTCAAGTTCACCGAAATGGAACCGGATGATCGTATCGATCCGATGGCCCGGGTCTTTCCCAAAGTCACCAAGTGCACCTTCCGCAAATATGGTCCCTCTGGAACGATGCAGACATTCGATGGCCTCTGCGTGCTCCCGCTGAACATTGTCAACGAGAAGATCTATGTGTTCCTGTGGTTCTGGTTCATCATCCTGAGCATTCTGTCGGGCATCTCGCTCATCTACCGGATCGCCGTCGTGGCCGGTCCCAAGTTGCGTCATCTCCTGCTCCGTGCCCGCTCCCGTCTGGCCGAGAGCGAGGAGGTCGAGCTGGTGGCCAACAAGTGCAACATCGGGGATTGGTTCCTGCTCTACCAGCTGGGCAAGAACATCGATCCGCTCATCTACAAGGAGGTGATATCGGACTTGTCCCGCGAAATGGGCGGCGACGAGCACAACGCCCACAAGCAGTCCTTCGACGCCTAAACACCGGAGAGGGGCGTGGCCGTGTGCCAGAGTGCCAGTAAGTCTCACCAAGTTCCATAATTAGTCCTAAGATCGCGAAAGATCATCTGAAGATCATCGATCATCGAAAGATCCATCATCCCAGATCGGAAGACACTAGCTCTTAGAATTAGATTGTAGCCCAAGCCACTTCCATTCTTAACTCTTAAGATTTAGTTTTATTTTCGATTTTTTTTGTATAGTTTAAGATCTTTTTTTGGATCATTATAGACTACTTCTCAATGGATTCCACAAAGCGAACTTCCTTGACATGGGATCTGAAATATATATATATATTCGAATAACTAATTGTATAATTGAGTTTTGGGAAGTTCGACTGTTTTAATTGATTATAAAATATTGCCTCTATACAAATTGATCTTGTGTATATTGATCTTATAAGTGGAAGTTAACGTTATTTCTTTAAGTGCACACTTTTAAAGAAGTTGACTAAGAACCAAAATAATGACAATAAAAAATGCATGCTTTTTCCAACACACAAAACAAAGAAATACTTTTCACAAAGCCCCAGAGAGATAGCGAAAGAGGGGGAGAGCGCTGTAGAGAGAGGGGAAGAGGGAGAGCAAGAGAGAGAGCCAGAGAGAGAGAGCAAGAGAGAGAGAGGGAGAGGGAGCGATCCGAGTTCTTCTGGTATTACGAGCTCATTTAAGCGTAACGCTAGCAGCACAAACCTAAAAAAAAAAGCCAGAGAAACGGAGAAACTGAGAATCGGAGAAGCCAGAGAAGTCGGAGAAGTTAGAGAAGCACCAAAAGCAACCGGCTTCGGTGCGACAGAGATGGCAGCTGCGCATGCGCAACCTCTTATCTAGCTCTGTCCCGCTCCCAACTACACAGAGAGAGAGAGAGCGAGAGAGAGAGGAAAAGGGAGAAGCGGTCCGGGAAAACCAGTTTGACCAGCAGTTAGTTAAAGATTTTTTTCCTTGTTGCCAGCAGGGCAAAAGATTCTTTTCGACTTCATATGGCTTGGCATTTCTCTTCACCTCTCATACCCTCGAAAATGCCGATCAGAGAGGGTATATAGGGTACATAACATAAGTGTGCTTGCTCAGTGATCATCAGAAACTAACATTCTGAACCAAACAAGTTTGGGAATATTTAACAATAGCCCTTGAATCCGGTTTTAGAACTCACATAAAGTTAATCCCTTGTTGGAGTAATGTATAATATTTATATGTATTTATAATTTAAAAATCAAGAACTAACCGAAATTTACGAGAATATTGATTAAAGAATAAACATTCTCTTAACTAAATAATTTAACTACTTAAATACCCAATTAAAATACACTATATCATTATTTAAATAGGATCTTTATCACTTACTTAAGAACCCTCTACATTCAGAATATAACTTAGTAAAGATACGGTTTTTTTTATTTATAGGGTATATAAAAAGTCGAATACCAGGTGACTTGGGTTGGTCAGAGGTACCCGACGAGCTAACAAGCTCATTATTTATTAGTTGCTTTCAGGGCCTCCGATTTTCTTAGATTACGTCGGTTTCCTCTGCAAGATTTTCGACTCGCTGACGATTCACAGAGGCACTGAAACAAATTTTTGGGGAGAAATAACAAAATTGATAATTAACATAGGTACTCATAAAAAATGCAAAACATATTACTTTGAAAGCTGTATTTTCTATGAGCTTAAAAATAATGTAAACTTTTTATTGCTGGAAATCTGTTCGCTCAAAGAAAGGATAAAAAACTCGTTTTATTATTGAAAATATTTTCCCCTTTAATTAATTTGAAATTTAATTATTTTACATTTGATAATTTTCGTGTAGTTCATATATTTTTGGGGACAAAAAAAAGCATTGGCTGGCGGAGATAAGGGAACAGCTCTCAGTGGTTTGGGTTTCTCGGTGCTCGGTTGGATTCTCGGTTCTCCGTTCTCCGTTCTTGGTTCTCCGTTCTTGGTTGGGTTCTCTGTTTGTTGGACTCGTCGTAATCAGCGACAGAGCTGAGTTTTCCGTTTGGTAACGTCGCGTTCCGTTCCGTTGGATTGAAGTTGAAGTTGCGCCGAGTTGAAGTTGAAGTTGCGTTGAGCAATGTGTGCAGACATTTCCTTGGACATGCAATGCCAATTAGAAGTTGGGCAACTACGTGACAGTTTCGAGGCTCTTATCTAATCGAAGCAGCATACCATAGACCATAGACCATACCCAGACCCGGACTCAGACCCCACCTTTGATAAGGTGCGAGATACAGATACACGGCAAGAGATACTTAAACAGGCCGAGCAGATGCTGCTGCTGCTGCCGCTCTTGTTTGCCGCTGATTGGTGACAAAGTGTGGCAATTAGCACACATTTTCATTCCCATTTCCCTCACCTCAAGATCGCCGGAGATCACAAGATCTAGCAGATGCGGGGAGGGGTGTTTCTGGGTAGGATTGAGATCTGTGTATCTGGATAGCAGTTTCAATTAATGCCACAGCCGCACAATTTAAGCGACCTCGCCTCGCGCTCTTTTTTTTTTTTGATGATGATCATAATCAACAAATAAGCGCTGTACGAGTATCTTTGTATCTTGGTATCCGTGAATGTGTTGTTGTTGTTGTTGTGTGTTCCCGCCTGACCGCCAATTTGAGGTATCAATGAACGGCGAGCGAATGAATGGCCCGCTCTGTCACACCCAAAACCGGACAGAAAAAACCAACTAGCAAACCATTCCAAGCCACCCACGAGCTTTCCCTCCAATTCCCAACCCCAACCCCATCCCCATACCCAGCCTCATCCCCATCCCCAATCCCCATCTCAATCCCATCCATCCATCACCCCGAAGTTCAATGAAACGCGAAACAGACACGCGAAAACCTTTTGAATGTTTTTCTCCATTATTTGTGTGACGAGTTTTTCAATTTTTCAGTTTTCCTATTTGCTTGCCCATTTTGCACGTTGCACGCACTTAATTTTGTTGAGTGTGTGTGGAGTCCACAAACTCATTTCCCAGGCTTTTAATTGCATTAATTGCTTTCAATTAGCAAAGAGCGTGGAGTGAGTTGAGTGAGCAACAAATGAACAACTAAATAACTAAAAAAAGTGAAACCAAGCATTCACACATTATTTGCGATCGAAATGTAAATCGAAAGCTGATCATGGGAATATAAGTTATTGTTTCCGATTCGAGGTTGAAAGTTCTCAGGACATCAAAATGATATATAGGCTAGTTGATTGATTAATTCAGCTTTCAACGCGTTTTCACATTTGTTAAATTAATTGTTAATATTTAATATTTGTAACGCATATCATTAGACATAAATATTTCTTTCTTTTCTATAATCTTGAAAGTAGTGCCCAATAAAAACTACCCTAAAAATATATATGCTTTATAAGGAATGCAAATCTTTATCACCTACAGGCCATAATCTTATCTTTTACCACACACAAAACCCATCTTTTTAAAACACCATATAAAAAATTAGTCATTTCCCACCAATCCATTTCTACACCAATCATTCTTCAAATTCAACCGAAAATTACTATATATTTTATTATATTTGTTATTATTACTTTACTTGCAGTTACACGCAGCCGAAATTTGGGTTAAGACGATGATAAGACGCTGTCGGAAAATTGGGGAAAAGCTGAAGGCGGAAAACGGAAGCCGACAATGTAGACGAGGCCTTTCCAGCTAATGACGAGCTAATGAACACATATCAACGAATTCCATGGTTTAAAGACAACAAAACAACAACAAAAACAACAACAACAAAATGTATACAAAAAGTTAACTTTTTGTGTTAATTGTTTTGAGGCAAAACATTTCCAGCATCAACAAAAAAAACAAGACGCGTACAATTACAATTACAAATAAAACAAAAACAATAATTATAACAATAACAATAACAAAAAACTAACTACTGCCAGAATCGGAAGCTAAAGATGGCCAACAACGAATTGGATTGGTATTAAACGAATTTTTTCGAGGATTAGAAACCAAATTCTGCCAACGACAATCATATCGAGAATTTCCCCGACTTTTTTTCACTCCAAACTATATGCCAATATAATCCAATCCAAATCGGAGCTAAGCCATTTGAAAATAGATTCTGAAATGGAAACCTTTTTTAAAGAGACAAAACAGGAGAAAGCTACAATATACGAGTATACAACGTCTTTATATTTTTTTTTTGTGCAGCAGCAAACGAATTGAGATATGAGATAGATCTATATACATCCATATATATAAATATATATATTTTTAATAAACAATTA
>JAJJHY010001290.1:309826-323428 GCA_021224005.1 Drosophila setifemur
ACTAACTATACTAAAGTGCCTCTACAATAATTAGTTTTATTAGTTATTTGATACTTTTGTATCAAGGAAACCATTAAGCAATATTTTTATTGAATATTAAATATATAAAAAAGGTTTTCCAGAAGTGCCCATTTTCAAGCCCTTGCAATTATTAAGTTTATTAGTTATTTGACACTTTTTTTATAGAAAAGAAACCATTAAGCAATATTTCTATTATTTATTATATAAAAAGGTTTAAATTTAAAGCCCCTACAATTATTATTTGTATGAAAATGCCCCTCCCCCAAAACAGAAATGATGGCTTGCCAGAGTTTCCTGGGGAAAGCTTGATTCGGATTTCCCCCTAAATATATCTAGTTTCATTTCCCAAATCAAAATAACTATATGTAGTGTGTGGAATATATATATAAATTGTTTAGATGGGACCTTGCACTTGTGGTTTGCTGGGTTTGTCGGCCAATTGGCGAATTGTTTTCCGCAATGTGTGCAAAAAACAACAACAACAAAAAAAGAGAAATAATAATAATAATATTTACACCAGCACCCATGGCGATCAATTTCATTTTTAGTTGCGACCTTTACCGGCGACTGTTTACGTAAGTTTAAGGTCTACATTTCATTTGGACAGAATTTATTTATTTAAATAAACAAAAAAAAAGCAGAGCACATTTTTGCTGTCAGTGTGCCGCCTTCTTTTGTGATTTTGTGATTTCGTTTTTTTGGTTCTCTGTTTTTTTGCCGTCAGATTTATTGTTATGGCTGCTTTTTGTTTATGGTTTTTGTTTTTTAAGGTTTTTTTGTCGCAATTGTTTCTGGGTTTTTGTTTTATTCCTCACTGCTGTAAATTAAGTGACTATTTTTGTGTGTTTTTTTTTTTAGAAAGTCGGTTTTGGGGACTGAAAACAGATTTCCAGTTTTGTCTGTTTTGTTTTTAGGCATCTTTTGTGGATCATTTCGAATCTAAAGAAATGCTTTTTACTTGAGTAATCCAAGTCTGAAAAACTCGTATTTAAACAGGTTTTAATTTGTATCTTTTTAGGGGTTTTAGAATAATATTACAAATTACAATTCTTTTGGAATAATATACCTATTTTAAATGTGTTCTAATAATGTTGATAAAATAATTTCCTAAAAATATATGAACTGCCATTTACAAGCTTATTAAAAATAAATATATCTTGGCGCCTTTTTAAGTTCTGGGTTGTTTTCTTAAATTATTTTTTTCTGTTTCTAAATTAACAAACGACCTCTAACCTCTTATAAATCGATTAATTAACAGCCATTTGTGACACTCGCTAATTAGTGGGGCCGCAAACTGTATCTATGGGATACCAAGGCGAATTCCTTTAGATATCTGCCTTAAAACTCTTGCATTAGCATATCACTTTTATCAATATATATATAGCCTCTCCCCCCTGATATGTACTATATGTTTGCGTAAGCAATTTATAATTTGTTTATCGCAAATTCGGAGACTTTGTATGCAAATCCTCTTGGGACAGGGGCTAAAATTTTAGTTTGGATTTTTTGTTATTGTATTTTTTGGTGTTTTCTGTTGATTATTTGGGGACTTTTGTTTACGCAATTAAATGCGATAAATGAGTAACGAGGCGATACGATGAGAGATTGTTGGGGTTCTCTCTGGGAATGGGACTGGAACTGGGATTGGGACTGGGACTGGGACTCTGCTCCATAAACACACTTTCTGCAGTTGCAGGGAGTTGTGGTATTAATTGGAAAAATATTAGTTTACATTCTTGAATGTTTAGTGTTACTAAAAAAAATATTTTTCTATCTCTTCTGAGATTAATTTAATATTCTTTTTATAGATTTTCATCTAGGAAAAATTATCAAAAGGTTATAATTTATCAAACAAAATAGTTGTATTTTCTGTATAATTAATATGATTGTAAACACTTTTTAACTATTAAAAATGTTTTAAAAATATTTGTTTGAGTGCACTTTTTGTAGTTTTTGACATCGTTTTCTTCTTGCGGAAGTTTCAATCGTTTTTAATGAGCCTCTCACCGCAGTCACAAGTCCATTTAGCTGTGAATACTCTTACACTTTTTTTTAGATAACTACTTTCCAAACCGAATCAGCTTGTAATGAATCAGTCATTATGAAAAAATAATAATTAATCATACAAATATTATACAAAACTAAGGACTTAGTCAGATCTAATGGAACATTATTTTCTTAAAACAGGAAAAACCTTATATTTCGTAAGTCACCAAACCTTTCATAATTATTTAATATAACTAAGTGTGAGGGTATTAAATATTGTATATTTCAGAGTATCATTGGGGATCGGTTTGGGGATCTCTTTTTTTCAGCCCCCCCTAAAACCCAATTTGTATTCCTCGTTTTTTTTTTGTTGTTGTATTTTTTCTTGTGTCTGCGTGGAGACAATCGGCGTTTCTAATTAGCTGACCAGACAGACGGCAGGCCAATGCTTATTAGAGATTCTAAATGGAATGGGAGTGGGGATCGGGGATTGGGGAACGGGGCTCGGTTGCTCTGGTTTCCACATAGTTTCAAAATCATGTGGGATGAACCAATTGACGCGGCCGGCACTCGACTCGACACCTTCAGCAAAGTTGGGCAAACCAGCCAGTAAAACCGGCAAACAGCAATCTAAAAGCAAACATACAATCAAACAAACAAAGAGACGAATCAACGAATGAACGAATAAACAACAGACAAAGGCTGAAAAGCAGAAAAGCTGGAAAACAAATGCAAACAAATGCGAAACAACGCGAGTTTAAACATTTGCTTAGTGCAGCGACAAGTTGCATAAATTGTTATCGAGACGCGAATGCAATTGCATGGCTTACTACACTTTTTTTTTTTTGTATTTGTTTCTTAATGTTGTTTTTTTTTTTTGCTTTGAGCCGGAGGAGATGCAACCTTGTTGCGCTAATGACAAATGCATGTCGCTGGTCGTTGGTCGTTGGACGTCGGTTTGCCGGTTGCTTGTCTTTCACTTGAATTTGGTTGGGATTGGGGGCTGGCTCCATTAGCTCTTGGTTGGCTTTGAAGGTTTACTTGAATATAGGGAATATATTCACTAAAATAACCTAAATAAAATATTTGATTTAAGTTTTAATTTATTTGTATTTTTTGCATTTATATTGTATATCATTTTTGGCATTACAGATTTTAATTTCAGCTGGTTTTTTCAATTACAATTTTGTTCTTTTAAATTAAATAACAAAAATATATATTTCCTTTTAAGTTTCTTAACAAAAACTTTCATCTGTTAGTTCTCTCTAAATTTATCAAAAGAGAAATCGTTTTATTATTTATTTAAGCTTAACCAATAGAAAATCTGATATGCATCGTTATTTGATTTTTAAGTTAAAACCACAAAAGAGCATTTCAAACCTCTCCTTGTTGAATTATTTTGAAATCATAAGTAGATCAGATGCAGGCCCCAGCTCTAAAATCACTTAGCAATATGTTAATGGTTAAATACTATATGGAAACTCGAAACTAAATCACCAAATCAGAGCACGTAAATGCACTGAACAAATAACAAGACATAAACCGACGATTTAAATACAGAAAAAAAATACTGCAATCACGAATTGAAAAACGAGAAAAAATTTATGCGGTATTTTCAACACCTCAGGCAGTCGACGATTTCACGAATTCCATTTAAAAAGCAATTTAAGTGCTACAAATTTGTTCAATAAACTAAAACAATTCCAAATGAAATTCCAATTAAAATTTCTCGTTTAGAATTTATAATCGTACTTTCGATACCCTTGGGTATTATATGGGTATGATGGTTCCAATGAAGTTTAATTATATTATTATTTCAAATGTTAAGTAATGATTTTAAAATGTTATCTATATATTGCCAGGGCATCTGCGAAATCTGACCTTATTTAATGATATTTTTTAATTGTTCCACCTCGAGCTATGATAAATGTAAATGAGATGGAACTGCATTTACAAGCGGATCGTAAGAAATGTGCTATAAATTACTACAACTAATCATTCTGTTAGATGCACTTAAAAAAGGGTTTTATCACTTGAGTTTATTGGAAATTAATAATATAATTGAATTTAATCTTTTGTTATTACATAATTGTATACAAATTGTAATTGAAATATAATTATATGGAGGAAGCTTAAATAAAACCAGGAAAATATAGAAGTAGAAAAGTAAGTTAAAGTTACTTTTATAAGTTAAAAAATAGTGCATATTAAATTATTTATATATCCAACATTTTTCCCCAAGTGTTAAGGGAGGAGGAGACTCAATCAGAGTGTAGGGAGGAGGTGACTCTGGGGGAAGGAAGCCCTAGGAGGGCGATTCGAAAGACTTAGGCAACGAACTGGCTTGTCGCCCCGCTGCTAATGAGCGTTTAGGAACGCCCCTTTTGCGAGCTGCGAGCATGGGGCATGCCACCATGCTGTGTGGCGAATTGTGGAGCACTCCCCCCCCCACCCCCCGCTGCCTCCTTCACCTTTCGTGGGGCTTGGAAACTTGCACAGCGTTTTTAACGAGTGGTTCCCACGCTTGAAAAATGTCGAAGGAGCGCTGAGCTGCTGGACACCGAGCACCGAATTGGTTCTTTCTTTTTCCCAATCGCAACGAATTGAGCTTGGAGCTCCGGATTTGGGCCCGCTGAGGAGCCGGCTCTGTGGAGACATGGTACGAGTATACCATGTCTAGCCATGGTCGTCGACGTTGCTTTTGGTGGCGCTTGTTGGCTACCGTTGCACGCCGCGCCCAAAGCCTAGAAGCTGCTGTCGCTGCAGCGGGAAATGATCCACGGGGGGCGAGGGGCGGCGGCGGAGGGTTTAGGAGGCGTGGCAGGGGCAAACCGGTTGCCAGTCTCGGCCACAGACAAAAATGCAGCTAAAAGCCATATATGTGGCTTCAACAAGTCAGCGGCGAAAAAGCGAAGGCAGCAACAGTGGAACCTCTTATATTTGTGTTAAATAATATGTATATGTATGTAATTAAACAATAATTTGAAAGTTTATTTAATTTTTGATTGAATTGTTGAACAAAATGTTTGCAGCATATTATTTTTTGGAAAGTTTTTATATGATTACAAAAATGGAATACAATTTTCGAGACTTGTTTTCTAAGGGTATAGTAAATAATATTAAAAAAAAAAAAGATTAATGACAATTTGAATTGTTTTTTGTGGATGCAGTTTCTTTAGCGGATCTCCATGGTAGGCGCACAAATTGGTTAAGAGTTGAATACATACTATTCGTATGCTAAATGCGTTGGCCAGCCAGCGAAATCAAGTTTTTGCATTTCCATTTAAATATATTGGTCTCTGCTGTTGCCTGTTGCCAGGCGAGTGGAGCGGAGTGAAGTTTGGTTGAAGGCGAAGGCAGAGTCATGGCATGCCACTCCACTCCACTCAAATACTTGCAACTTCATTCCCGATCGCTGCTCGATTCTCCGTTCTCGTTCTCCCATTTGCCTCGAACAAGAAGAGCTCAACAGGAACTACAATTGGAGTTTATATTTTATGGATACAGACAGATAGATAGATAGATAGATAGATAGTTGGATAAATGAGATACACGGGAATGGGGGCAATAAAACAGTGGAGTACACTTAAAGTTAGCACTTAATTAAAGCTGGAATCGGGAGGCGATGTAGTCCTGGCCTCAAAATGCTCTCCTACATTCGCACCTGGAACTTGCCCGCCTTGGTCAGGTATTTGACGCCCTTGAAGGGTTTGTACTTCTCCCCGTACATGTCCAGGCGATTCACCTTTAATCCGGACACGGCCAGCTGCGAGATCTGGAACTGGACATTCACCGATGGATTGGCATCGATGTTCGTCGTGCCGGGCGTTATGGAAACCTAAATGGGAAATTAAATTGATTTTGGTTATTATTTTAAAATATTTAGAAAAACAGATTTGGAATTAAATATCAATACTTTTAGCCAAATATTAAATATGGAAAATAATAATCAATTTAAGAGCAAATGCGGAACTTTCTTAAATCTTTTCAAAAATATATTTTTTTTATATTTTTCTAAGATAAAGATCACGATTTTAGTAACTTCAAAACTTCTCTCAAATTTTCTACTAAACCTTTTAAACCAGAATCATAAATAATATTCCAAATGAAGTTTACGTACCGATCCCCTAATATTTGGCAGCTTGGAGACATCGATGCGGCCCACATCCCAGGCCAGCGTCTTGGTGACCGAATCGAAGGTGTACTTGCCCTGATTCGGCGTCAGTAGGCAGTTCAAAACGCATCGCGGCATCGTCAGCTCCAGCTTCACCTTGTCCACGGTGCGTCCGAGGGTGTTCCGGGGTCCGATCGTCAGATCCAGTCGCCCCTGCTCGCCCGTTTTGATCGAGAAGTTGTGCCGGATGTAGATGGGAATGGCCACTACCGACTGGGAGCTGATGTGGTACGACATAAGGCGGAAGTTGCCGTCGGGCGGGATGAAGGAGAGCAGGCGTTCCGCCTCCCAGCGCTTGAAGCGCACGCAGGGATGGAAGGAGACGTCGTCGAAGAGCCGAGGATTCATAAACGACAGCGTCAGATCCGGCATGCCCGACAGCTTGATGCAGCAATCGATCTGGAGGGGATGCAGAATGCATATTAAACTCTGAACTCAGGAGGAAAAGGTGTGCACTCACATGTCCCTGAATCTCCGCAAAGACCGTGGATCCTGACTTGTCAATGATGGCGTCCACCTCCTCAATGACATCGAAATACGCCTCGTTGTTGGTGTACCTCACGCCGCTCCTTCGCCAAGGAATCGCCGACAACTGTCCCGAGGGCAGGGTGGTGCTCACACTGCAATGGGAAACAA
Source organism: Drosophila setifemur (assembly GCA_021224005.1). NCBI lineage: Eukaryota > Metazoa > Arthropoda > Insecta > Diptera > Drosophilidae > Drosophila > Drosophila setifemur. The sequence goes on from JAJJHY010001290.1 coordinate 316,644, forward strand.
TTAAGAGGAGCGCCTAAGACTATGACTATCAGGGCCAAACGCACTTGCTCTTGCCCGTCACCGTGTTGGCTATAGTGCGCAGGATATTGGGCGGCTTGATCAGCTCCTTGAGGATGTTGCTCTCGGTGGCCAGTGGGAAACCATTGTCCAGCATCTCGTCCAGCAGCTCGTAGACCACCACATAGTTGTCCTTGATCACCGTCTCTGAGCAGTCGCCGAAGTAGTCCTGGAAGGTGTCCACCACACGATGCAGGAACTCGATGACGAAGAGTGGCGGCACCTCCTGCTTGCAGGCCGCAACCAGGGACACTGCATCCCGCTGCACGGTAATGAGGTAGTAGTGCGGCGTGGCAATCACCGGGGGAACGTCCTGGACGAAAGGGATCTTGGATTAGACAGCTTCTACGTGGCAAACGCCGCTTACATATGGAGCTGCCCGCTGGGCGTCCAGGAAATATTCGCATACGGATCGGGAGACAACCGAGCGCCAGTGCTTTTCCAGGAACACCTCGCTGGTTGGGCCGGGGGAGGAATGGTGGTTGTTTATTATCATGTTATATCGATTCGTAAGATTGCACCTACCCGCTGCTGTTGACAATAAACAGACTGTGTATCATATTTCGGGCCTAGGGAAATTGTTTACGTTTACTTTGTTTCTTTGCAAAATCAACGCAGCCAGTGTTGCCTAACGCTTTTTGTGGGTCGCCAATGAAGATGCACAGCTGACGAAGCAAAAGCACTAATGGGAATTCGAGGTCTTCCAGAAGAGATAATATTAAAAGAAGCAAACCTAGCTTTGATTTATTTTGAGATATAAAATCTAGAAATCATATAGAAATTTGATTAAATTTTCACATAAAGTTTACAAAGATCAAATATCATGTCACGCATGGTTAAGCTCACTTAAAGTGTCCACCTCTAGATTGAAACTTTCTCGCTTTTTTCGCAACTTCTAGGGGGTCACACTGCCCCACCGATCAGCTGTTCGTTGGGGAACAGCACGAAATTGGAACAGTGAGGCAGGTTTTGTTTTGAATTGGAACTAAATTTTCGGGTTTCCTTCAATGAAATTCGTTATGAAACAATCAAATCCCCTCTGAATTCAGGAGTTAACCAAAGGACACATGCAATAGAAGCACTAGCCACACGCCCACAGTCGCAGATTTCGCCTGGACAGAGGCCGGTTAGAGCAATCCTTACATAATCCCATGAGTCCGTACAGCCGGTCTGTGCGTCGTCTGCTGGACAGTTGGCCCGGAAAGCAGCGCTTCGGTGTCTACCGCTTCCTGCCCCTCTTCTTCCTGCTGGGCGCGGGCCTGGAGTTCTCCATGATCAACTGGACGGTGGGCGAGACCAATTTCTGTGGGTATTTGCTGGGCTTATGTGGTGGGAGATCTTCCTAATTGTCCTGTTTTCCTCTTCCAGATCGCACTTTCAAGCGGCGCCAGGCCAAGAACTACGTGGAGGAGCAGCAGCATCTGCAGGAGAGGCAGGAGAACAGCTCGGCTTAGGAGAGAGAGTAATCCAATTAGTAACCCAATCAAGATGCCCGCCGGAGTCTCGTGGGGCCAGTACATGAAGTTCCTGGGCAGTGCCATGGTGGCTATGATGGCCGGCTCCCAGGCAGTGCATCTCTACTTTCGCCCCCTGGAGGACCTGCCCGTGTACATCGAGCGGGAGCGGCACACCCACGAGGCACAGCCCCTGGATCATGCAGGAGCAGGAGCACAAAGTAATGTAACTAAAGCTTAAGTTAAAGGTTTAAGTTTAGCCGGGTTTTCCAAAATTAAAGAAGCTGTTTCTTTCGTACTTAAAATCTCTGTTAACTAGAAACATTAGGAGCTAGGATCTAGGGCTAGGGCTAGGGATAGGGCTAGCTTAGCGCTACTTGTCATGCACCTTGCGGTGGTTTTTGAGGCACGTCTGCTGCCGGAATGCCTGGCCGCAGGTGTCGCACACGTACGGCTTCTCCCCGGTGTGGATGTACTCGTGATGGCGCAGCGTCTTCCTCGACGCGAAGCTCTCCGGGCAGTGGCGACAGGCAAAGGGCTTAAGTTTGAGGTGCACGGCCCGCACATGGGCCTCCAGTTCGAAGCGACGCGCAAACTGCCGGCCGCAGTGCTCGCAGGGCAGCTTCTCGCTGGAGTGCATCAGCATGTGCTGCAGCAGCATGAACTTCTTGGCCATCCGTCGTCCGCACACCTGGCACTCGTGCGGCAGCTGGGCCTCCTCTCCCGCTTCGTTGGCGTGCTGCTGCAGCGTGTGATAGCGGAGGGTGTAGCGGGAGTGGAACTCCTTCTGGCAGGACACGCAGAAGTGGCGCTCGCCGCTGCCGCCCTCCTTGGCGGCCACCTCGTCCTCGGTGGGGTGCTTGGTGCGGCGATGGTACTTCAGGTTGGCCGACTGGTTGAACGTGGCCCCGCACTGCTCGCAGACGAACTTCCTGGCCAGGTCGCGGGCCCTGGTAGAGGCATTTATACAGGGATTAGTACGAGTTAAGGAACTCCCCCCCACCACAAGGCTCTCAGCCCCACCTGGGATTGTGTTTCAGTCGCTTGTGCTTCTGCATGGCTATGCGGCTGGTGTAGATCCGCTCGCAGCCGGGCTGATCGCAGGGATGGCGCCGCTCCAGCGGGGCGTGCACCTCGCGGATGTGCGTGTACAGGCCACCCATGAAGCTGTAGGCCTTGTCGCACTTATCGCACTGGAACGGTCGCTTGCTGCCCTCGTGCACCTTGCGCACGTGCGCCGCCAGGGTGAGCTGGTGGGCGAAGCTGTGCCGGCACAGCGAGCACTTCAGGGTGTTCCGAGTGCCTCTCGCCGATCGCTCCGGCTTATTAGCGGGCTGGTCGATGGGATCGGCATGGGGATGATGGGGATCGGGAGGGTCAGGTGGCTCCAGGCTGTGCAGGGATTCGTTATCCCCCATTTCCTCGTAGACCACCTCGAAGGGGGGCTCCTCCTCGTCCTCATCCTCAGCTTCGCTCTTGAGCAGCTCCAGCAACTGTTGGCGGGAGTCCTCTGCTCTCCGGCGAAACTTCTCGAATTCCCGGACTAGGTCCCGGCACTCGGGACACAGTTCCCGGGGCCACCACTGCTCTAGCGGTGGATCAAGAAGATCCCCCTCCTGGTTCTCCACTTTGCAGAGATTGATGTTCAAGAGCTTTTGCATCCCCTGGCTGATGGGAGGCTCCTCCTGGGCTCCAACTTCGTCTAGTTTCACTAGGCAGGTGCGGCAGTGCTCCCGGGCGGTTTCCCGGCTGAGATTACGCTGCATTTTGGCCAGATTCCGCCAGATTGCGGGTATAAACAAAAAAAGTTCCCAAAAAAATCAACAAACTTCAGCCAGTGTTGCACAACGCACGAGACACGGGGAACAACAAAGTTTCAAGGGAACGTGCGAGCACTGAAACACCGTTAACCGGTAAAGAGCGTTACCGTTTCGATTTCCAATTTGAATTTATAGTTCAAAGAAAACATTTATTTATATTATATATTTATATTAACAAAATTATTTTATAAAAGACGTGTTTAACAATGTGCTCTGTTTTTACCTTTTATTTTCCCATTAGATTAAATATTTTTTGTTTCACAGCCCATTGTTGTTAAAAAAAAAAATCGTTTTAGCCCAATTACAATTTACAAATTTTATATTTCCCAAAAAATTATTTTTTTTTGGGGTTTTCTAAATAATAAATCTAAGGATTATTGATGTAAATAGAATTTAAAGCTCTATGCCTTTGTCCTGGTAAATCTCTCACCCAAATTCATCCCCTTGATGAGTGTATATAGAGAGAACGAGAACTTGGCAATCTGTAAGGAAAACAAAAGAATTATGAATTATATATTCTGTATATTCTGTAAATATAGAATTATAGTTTATAATTAAGAGAATTTTTTTCTTTAATTATAAAAATAATGTTAAATATTATTACCATCTACATTATTATTTACCAAGTTCGGGAAGTATGTATATTTCATCAAGTGTATATATTTTCAGAATATTGAATATTCTTAATCAGAAAATTTTATACTTTTAGATTTGAAAGGAATTTAATATTTAATTGAAGTTTATGCAAGTTTTTCAATTGAATCAGATATTTCAATATCTGGAACAGTTTCTATAATTATTTTAATACATTCGTAAAAATTATAAATCATATTTTAAAATATTTTAAAATAATACTAAAAAAAAACTCACACTGAAGTAGGTGGCCAGATTGATGGGGAAGAGCTTCATGGCCGTCAGGGTGATGGGTTGCTGGGCGCGATGCATGTAGAAGAGCAGCATCTTGCGGAATCTGGAGCTCTGGCCCAGCCAGCGGCAGTGAAAGATGGCGAGGGCCAGTTGCTGGTTGTCGAACATCAGGGAGGTGGCCTGGTAGCAACATGGAGCAGTCTGCAGGGTCACGGCCATCAGGTAAATGATGGAGGCGATCTTGGTGTTGGTGTTGGCGAAGATAAAGATGTTGATCATGGTGGTGCCCATGATGGCGGCGGTGATCAGGAACTGGACGAAAATGGTACGCGAGATCACGGGACTAATGCAGCCCAGTAGCTTGAGCAGCGTCTGATGGTCGACAATGCACTTCTGCAACTCCTTGCAGTGCTCCTCCTGGCGCCGCTCATCGGGTTGGGTTTCAGCTAGCAGGGACTCCTCCGCATCCCTGCCCAGATTCCTCACTCTTCTGGTGAGCAGTTGCAGCTGCAAACGCACCACATACAAATAGATCACCGCGTAGACATCGTCGCTGGCCTGATGCAGGCACGTCCAGTTCATGATGATGAACTCGATCCAGGCCTGGATGCAGAACTGCATCTGCGAGTGCCGCCAGTCCAGGCCGGGCAGGTAGAGAGCGTACGGTGGCTGACCGAGCAGGAAGGCGCACACAAAGGTCGAGGAGGAGTAGATGGCATAGCAGATCTGATAGAACCACACCAGCCAGTTGCACAGGCGCACCGCCTCCTGGATGGCATGGAAATCCTCTGCATCCCTACACCGCCCATCCAGCTGGGCCAGGTAGCGTTCCGCCTTCCGCAGTAGCGGCAGATTCCAGGCCAGGGCCACAATCTTGGCGGGCAGAATCACCGCATCGATGGCCACCTGCAGCGAGGTCAGCACCTGGGTGATCTCCATCCCAGTCATGTACCTGTAGCTGATCACGAAGCAGGTGGGCACCACCAGCAACTGCCAGATGTACATGATGATGGAGAAGATCCTGTAGAAGCGACGCCAGGCGGTGCTCCTGGTGGGCAGACTGCCATCCGGGGCCTGCATCCCCAGAGCATAGAAGCAGTTGAAGAGGTTCCGAAAGGCCTCCTTGGACTCGGGTTGGGAATGGACTTTGGGAGCATCTTGATCCGCTTTCCTTGACTGAACCTTCACCTTCATGACTGGCAATGGTTTGATCCTGATGCCTTCTCTGCTGCTCTGGCGTCCTTCCAACCGCATGGTTGAAAGGGATTTGAGTTCTAAAGTAGCCCAAGAACCAGCTTTTATAGGGATTCCTATTTCCCCTCCCCCTCCCCCATTTAAAAACTTGGAAATTTGTTTTCTATAAAAAATAGTTTTTGTTTATTTTCGCATTTTGGTCTCTGAATGATTTAAATGAATCCTCAATTGTTAATTGCTAATTTGTACATAACATAAGTCACAAGCAGCGTTCTGTGTGTGTGTGTGTGTGTGAGTGTTCGAGTGTGTGTGTGAGTGGGTCCTGCAAATCCTTAAACTCCTCCAACCTCAACCTCTCATTTCCCCCAACAACAGTTTTTCCAATTCCAATTCCGATTCCAATTGCTGTGCCAATTTGCAGGCAATTAAGTGAAGGAAACTCGACGAAATGAACTTGTCCTCGGTCTAATTAATTAATAATTAATAATCGCAGGTAATTACGCTAGAAAGGTAAAAGGTTAAGGTAAACATCAACTGTTGGCTATAGGTCTGGTTCTGCTCCTGGTTCTGGTGTTCCTCCATTCATTCTATTTCCTTTTGTTTTTGGTGAGCACAAACAACAATTTGACTAAATTATAGGCATTAATAATTAGTAAATATGAGAGAGAGAGGGGGGGGGGGGGGNNGTTTGCCTTCGCTTAAAAATAAAATATGTAAACAAATTGGTATTCGAGCTTCGCTCCTCGCAGCGAAAGGAGGAAGGATGCCTTTGTGCTTGATCGTTCGGATTGTACATTATCCGGGGTGACTTTGAAGTCCTTGAAGATTCGGATTAAATATTGTTTGAGGTATTTCAAAATTAAGCAAAGCTGATTTCTTATGTATTTAAAAATAAGGATTCTCCGAAAAATGTATCAAATTACTATTCTCTATATTGAAACCTTGAAACTTTTTTCAAATAATATTTGGGATTCTCAAAGTTTAAATGGAATTTCGAAGCATAAAAATTAAACTTATTTAAAGATATGAAAAATAACTAAATTTATTCTAATTTTTAATCATAAAAAGTAGTTCGAAATTAAATGATTTTTTAATTTTGTTATACTGTTACTTTTGAAACACTCTCTGAATCCTCGGAGATTCCGAAATCAACCCGAAAATATATATATTAATAAAGTTACATAATTAGCATTTTGAAGTTTAGCATTTAGTTTATGTTAGTGATAAAGTTAGTTTTTAAATTCATCGCCATTTATATCGTGATCAATAGCTATTTCATTATTTGGAAAAAACAGCAGCAATATGCTTCGTTATATTTTTGTATCATATATACTCGTATATGTCATTATCATAAATCTTTATATATTATATTATATATATGCAATATTGGTAA
>JAJJHY010001290.1:323654-339512 GCA_021224005.1 Drosophila setifemur
TAGTTATTCGTAGCTATTATTATTCATATTATTATTATTATTCTTTAAAATTATTGTTTGTTGTTTTGAATGGCTTTGCTAGCTGGCTGCTTGGAAATCATCCCGGAAAATGGGAATGGGTCGTATATACTCGAATATTTTACATATCAGCTTGAAACGCGTTTCTCAAACGAGAGGGATTGGAATTATCGGGGGCAAAACTAGGGAAGTCTTCACTCTACATTTAAGGCAAATCGCACAAGTCGGGGTTGGCAAATATATATATATATATATATAGTTTGGTTTTGGTTTTGCGGGGTGTTCCGGAATCCTTTGAATTCTTTCTTTTCAAAGAACTCGTATCCAACTGGAAATGGAAAATGTTGAATGCCGAACACCCGGCTCTGATTTTTCTTTTCTATTTCTGTTTCCTCTAATATTAACATTGATTTTTAATTATATATATATCGGTATTACTTGCAGGGGATCAATTCTTTTTTTTTATCGGGACAAACTCTTATGTACAGGCAAAACCTTGGGGGGGGAGAGAGTTAACACTCGACTTTGATTTGGGGGGGGACTCTGCAAGATACTATATTTCTATGTGGAATTCCTTGCGCTCATTTTGATGTACATACAAGTGAGGTAAAAACTAGGTGGATCACTACACTGATCCTCCTCCATATCGCTCTTTTTTCCTGCAGATTTTATAGATACTCTATCCGCAGCATCTTTGGTACTGCTTTCTCGCTGATCCTAGATTTTTCTTGAAGTTTTTGTGGCGTTTTTAATTCTTTAGATTTTAACTTTTGTTTTCTTGGATTTTCCTGTTTTTTATTTAATTTGTTTTTTTTTTAGTTTCCTTGGTTCGTCCTTGTTTTTTTTTTTAGATTTTCCAATCAGGTTACTAGACTTTTCTTTTAATATCCTTGGCTTTTCCTGAGGCTTCACTGATTGTAAATCCGACTCATTATGATTTTTATAGCATCTCTGATTTTCGATTACATTTTAAGGTTTCCAGCATTTTTCCTGTATATTTATATCCTTTCCTGATTTATCCTTTATCATTTTCTGATATTTTCAAAAGGTTTTATTGACTCCTCCAGTTTTCCTTGGGGAGGTTTGCTACACTTTGAGTTTTTCTGCAACTTTTCCAGATATTTTCCCGGTAGTTTTCATCAGCATTTAGGGCTGCTCCTAGTTTTTGGCTGTTTTTCGACTTTGTTGTTGATTTTTCCAGAAGTTCTTTAAATTCTTTTCATTTCATCCGATCTTCTGGTTTTTCCTGCTGCTTTTCAGATAATTCCTTAAGCACTTCATAATTTTTCCACAATCCTCCCGAATTTCCATATATATTTCCTGCAACTTTCCTTAATTTTCTTGGATGCACTGGCTCCTGCCATGCCCTGCCCTGCCCCTCCTCCTCCTGCTCTTCCCTGTTGCCTGTTTAAGCCACTCCTCCAGTTGCCATCTCTTTCGTTCTGAACCTGCGCTGCTGTTTCGCTCTCCCTCTCTTTCACAGGCGGTACTCGTAGTTGGCGGATCGGGAGCGACGTGCTCCGGAGTACCAGCGATAGGGCACCCGCTGCTGGTGGAGCGACAGCCCCGCCCCGGCTCCAGCTACAGCACCTCCTCCTCCTCCAGCTATAGCTCCTGCCAATCCAACACCGATGTCCGCTCCCGGACTGCGCGCCAACTGGAGAGTCAGCGCCAGACGCGCCTGCTAGGAGGAGGAGGCCGACGGAGAGGGTGTGCTTCCGCTGGACACCTGACGCTGGCGCCGCTGCTGCTGCTGCTGATGCTGATGCACGGCCGGAGCCGTCATCCGGCGGGAGAGCGAGGGCAGGGGATTGGCGTCCAAATAGGCCTCCGGGCTGAACCGCACCCGACTGTGCTGGGAGCCGATGGAGCCCTCTTTGGCACTCAAATAGGAGCTGTCGTCGCTGGTCAGTGAGTCGGGGGGCGTGGGATTGGTGGGCGTGCCCTGCTGCGAGGAGGTTGAGCCATTGCCAGTGCCTGCTCCCACTACTCCTCCGCCTCCTCCTCCTCCGCCAGATCCGTTGTACTTCTTCAGGGAGCTGCGCAGCTTGGAGGAACTGGGAGGAGCCAGGGGAGGAGCCATTCCCAGGGACTGCTGCTGCTGCTGGTAGCCCAGAGGAAGGGCATGCTGCTCGAAGGGCAGGCTGGCGGGTCGCGTTACCGCATACTTGCTCTTGGTCATGGGCAGTGGGCTATGGATCAGGCGGTTCAGCAGCTTGGGAGAGCCAGCATACAGCTCCTGCTTCGTGGGCGGAGGCACTTGCTCCCGATCCCGATCGCGCTCCCTTTCCCTTTCCCTCTCCCTCTCGTACTCCGCATTGAGATTCAGGTTGTTGTAGTCGTAGCAGAGCAGCTCCTCGTGCTCCAGCAGCACATTGGAGTTGTTGGACACCGTGGAGGGTGTGCGTCGATGTCCCGCCGCACTCACCCCCATCTGCGGGACCCGGGGTGGTGGAGTCCGCGTCTGACTCTGCACGGGCAGGCTGACGGGACAGGGTCCGGAGAGGGGCACGGTCACCGCCATTGCCATGGGTCCGGGTGCCTCGTACTGGTAGTCATAGTAGTCCGGCAGGCGGTGGTTGTAGTCGTAGGAGTAGTCCGGATATGACTTGCAGTCCCGCTCGTAGCTGTAGTTCAGCTCCGGCCGGTAGGGGAAGTAGTTGGAACCTGTGGCGGGAGAGGATTAGTAAGTTTTTCTGGGCAGGGAATAAATCCCTGGACCGGCACTCACCAAAGTACCCGTTGCGGTAGTTGCCCCCATCATTGGAGTAGCTGGGACCGTTCCTCAGGTAGTCCGCCGGGGCATAGAGCGGCGGTGGGCCAATACCTCCTCCCACCCGGAACTCCTCGAACACATCCGCCTGGGGCTGGGCCTGGGCCTGGGTTTGGCTATGGGTCTGGGGATTGCCAAAGCTGCTGCTGCTCAGCTTGCGACGTGGCGACGGCGTCGGCGGACTGGTTGCCCCATAAAGAGAGCCCATTCCGGCTGCCTGGAGTGGTGCTGGAACGGGCTGGGACTGCGCCTGGGTCTGCGCCTGGTGGAGCAGCTTCTGCTGGCTGGGATTATGGTGCAGCTGGTGTTGGGGCGTCCGTTGCACGGGCGTGTAGTACGGCTGGCTTCCACCAATGCGCCGGGCCAGGGATGTGGGCTGGGACTTGCTGAGAGGAGCCTCTATTCCAGGGAATCTACAAGGGAATATAGAGGATTAGGAAATCCAATTGGAGTATGAATCAATCACAACCCACCTGTTTTGGTTGGTTACTTTCCGGGGCGTGCCCTCCAGTAGCTGCTCCCCCTCCGCCGGCTGCTCCACCAGCTGCAAGGGCTGCTCCAGCTCCATCTCTAGCTTCAGCTGCTGCTCCTTCACCTGCTCCTCCTCCTTCAGCTCCCGCTTGACCGCCGCCTTGGGAGCAGCCTTCAGGGCGGGCACCTCGCTGAGGAGCGTGGGATGCACTGGGGAAACGTTGGACATCCGCACATCGTAGCCGGCCGCCACTCCGGCCAGCAGGGAGGCCATGTTGTACAGGAGCAGCTCGATCACGGAGAGCTTCGGCTTGCGGGCCGCATCCCCCGCGTAGAGCGTCGGCAGCGGGACGTTGCTGGTGAAGCGGCTGAGGAGGTAGGGCGACGGCGACATGATCGGCATGTTGGTTGCCCCCGGACGCCAGTCGTCCATCTTGCTGCTGGGACCGCCTCCCTGGTAGCCTGCGTTCCGTGAGCAGCATTCCATGGCGGATACGAGACAGCGAGAGATTGAGTTACGTGGGGGAATGGACTCTTTCGGGGATTTGGCATTGGGGTTGGGGCAGAAGGGGCAAAAGAGTAGTTGGGGTAGTAGAGGGGGACCGCAGGCAACACCATCGATATGTATTTCAACCACCGGAAGTCAGGGGTCAGGAGTCAGGAGTCAGGAAACCAGGACCGCACTGTGTCAAGTCAATATGTCCGTTTGTCCGGGGGTTCGGGGTTAATGCACAGAGAAAAACAAGTTCAAAAAGAAAATAGTCCTAATAACTAAATAGAATATTTATAAAATATTCAAATTCATAAAAGTAATTAAGCTAAAAATTTGATTTAAATAATACTAAATATAAAATGCAATTAATTATATTTTTTAAATCACCAAAATATTAGTTGGAATATTTGTATCAGTAAATTTAGTTTAGCATTTTTTGCAATCAATTTAAAATATTTTTTAAACCAAATTAAATTTAAGTTCTGTAAAAAAAATAATGCTTGACAATTTAATTGTATAATAAGTATGGAAATATTTTAAATATTTAAATTAGAAAAAGAAGCAAATTAATATTAATGTTAATAAAAAGAAGAAGCATTTAAAATGCAGAATAATAATAATTTCAAAATAAAAAGGTTTCAAGTTTAAGCAAAAAAATCGTCTTAAATGAACAACCTATCTAATTTCTCTCTGTGCATTTGAAAACTGGGCAACAATCGAAACTGGTCTGCAGATTCACTTTAGTTTTTTGTGGTTTTTATTGTCGGAATTGTGTTTTCTGGGCAGTGATTCAATTTGTGTATGGTTTTTCATTGGTTTTCCTTTCGGGTCGACACTGCCCGAGAAACTAATGGAAAATCCATGGATATATGGTACAAGTACATTTGAAATCAAATCGAGAACTAAACGTAAAATGAACAAATCGTAAACTGAACATTAAAAATATACAATTCAAAATTTCCATTACAAAATAATACAAAAAATTATTACATCTTTTTTTTCATCATCGTTTTCATTGTTTTTCGATCACAGGTTTTTTTTTTTTAGTTTTGTTTTTGTTTTTTGCGTTTATATTTGTTGTTCTCTCGTAAAAGAAAATATAAATAAATTAAATGGGCGCAAAATCCGATAATTAATGTAAATAAAACTGTGCTCAAAATACCGAACGGAGTCGCAAATATCAGGATATCGAAATCATATGGTGCAACCGAGGCTCTTGGCGCAAATGTATCTGACAGATGGAAGAGGCAAAAGATCGAATACCTAAACATCTAAAGGCTTAGTTCAACTAAGGTGTATAAATGTCGTATAGCAAAATATAGTTTATACTTAATGGTTAATCCAATTGTTATACATTTTATGGTTTCAAATGGTTTTTAGTTCAATATTTTCATGCGCATGTCTGTGTTTCTGTTTTCAGAAGGTTTAGCATGGGTTAATCCGCATCCGCATCCGATCTCCCCTCTATATATAGACCCAGTCACTGGATATCTCTTGTTGGTATTGCATTCGGTGTAGGAACAATTCGGTTGGGGAATAGTTTCGTTGGAGGGTTCAGTGATTAATCCTATAACTAACGCTGAACCACTTGAAGGGCTGCCGCTCTCGTCTGGTTTCTATGCTCTTCCTTTCCTTGGCCTTAGTCTAGGGTTTTAATATAAAACAACGGGCTAACTCCAGCAGCAGCTTAGCAAGATCTCCTCCTCGTCCTCCTCCTCCTCCTAGCATCGCTCCAGTTGCTCGCAGGACTGCGTCTGCTTTTTCTTGTTTTTCCTCTTCAGGGAGCGACTGCCTCCCTCGATGGCCAGGTCGGTTTGGTAGGGATCAATGGCCACGAACTCGGATCCGGCCACTCCAGCCAGATTGTGCTCTGCCAGCTTGCTGTACTTCTTCTTGTGGGAGCGCGTGAAGAGACTCAGCAGGGACTGGAACTTGCTGGTGGAGCGATGATGGTGGTGGTGATGGTGCGGATGAGCATGCTGATGCTGATGGCTGGTCTCGGCCGGCGTCTCCACGGACTTGGACTTGGTGATGTGCTTGGGTCGCTGCTTCTTTTGGTTCTTGCATTGCTGGCGCTGCTCCTCGGCCAGCATGTTCTCCTTCATCTTGATCACATCCGGATGAGGCTGGACGTCGAGCATGCGGCGGGTGGCCATTATGGAGTTCTCCTGCATGTGATAGCCGCCATTCAGGGGCAGATCCCCTCCAACACCGGCTGCAGCTCCCGACGAAGCCGTCGTCGAAGCGGAATGCGAGGAGGAGGACAAGGAGGGCGAGGAGGATTGGTAGGTGGCGAAGCTGATGGAGGCATTCGGCTCCTCGAAGCTAACACTCTGGAAGGTCACCGAACTCTTGCGCGAGGTGGTGGAGTTCTGGCGCACCTGCGGCAGGTCGCCATCCTCCTCCTCCTTCTCTTCCTCGTCGTCGTCATCGTCATCCAGGGCCACATCCGGCACCTCGTCGCCATCTTGCCGGGTAAAGAAGCAATGGCGCGGGAACTGGGAGCCCGAAGCGTTCCTCTGGAACCTTCCACCGCCCTCGAACACCTCCTCCGCATCCTCGCAATCCCTCAGTTCGCTACCCGCTCCCGTTCCCCCCGCCGCCGCCGCCGTCGTCGTCAGAGGCGTGTTCGAGTTGTAGGTGAGATCCCCGCTGGACTTGGAGTTGACCCGCTCGCTGCTGGCTATCAGCTTCTTGATCACATCCCGATAGAAGGCGTGGTCGTACGTGTTGTTGTCATCCGTCGAGCGCAAGGGCAGGGCCAGGCTATTGCTACTGGCCGGCTGCGGGGGATGGTGGATGTGGATGGCGCCCGGAACACCATTGTTGCTGCTGTCCAGCGAGTGCTTCTTGCGGCCCACGGCGGGACTGTTGCCCAGACTGCCACCGAAACGGGAGGGGAGCTGATGCTGCAACGCTACTGCTGCTGCCGCCGCTGCTGCTCCTGCCGCTGCTGCTGCCGAGGAGGAGGAGGAGGAGTTGTTGCAGTCCCGGGACTTGAGGAAGGGAAAACAACCCGTCGGCCCCGTCACCGTGTCCGTCTCGGAGCTATCATCGGACACCAGATACATGGTGTGCGGCTGGTCCAGCCCGTACTCCTGGCTCCTGGCCCGATGGTACATCGTTTGGGCCGCCTGCGCCGGAGACTTGCTATGGCTGCTGCTGGTGTGGCTGGAGTTGCAGCCGTTGAAGGCGGAGGCGGAGGCGGAGGGCAGTAGGAGTGATGCGTTCGAGTTAGTCTGACTGAGGTTATTGCTACTAATATTGCTACTGTTGGGATTATGATTACTCTGATTAATGTTATTATTGATGTTATGCTGATTGCTGTTGTTGTTGTTTTGGTGGTGGTTGTGGTGGTGGTGTTGATGGTGTTGGAGTTGGTGGTGGTTGGCGGAGGAGTGGAGGCTGGAGGTGTTGTTGTTGTTGTTGGTGTTGGAGTTGATGGCGGTGATGTTGGGTGGCGTTAGAGAATAGGGTATACCTGTGCCAGCTCCCAAACCAGCAACACCACTCAAACCCCCCGAATTCGGCGGCGGCGTCAATTGCTGATGCTGCTGCTGCTGCAGCAGCTGTTGCTGCTGCTTCTTGTCCAGGTTGGGGGCACTCTTGCTGAACGACGAGTGCGTGGAGCTCTGCACCGGCCACTCCTGCTGGGAGCCGCCCAGCTGCGAGGGCAGCAGCGATCGCTCCCGCTGGTGCATCGTCGAGGGGCCCCACGTCTTGCCCTTGTGGCCATCGGGCACTGGTTCATATGTGTATATATATATATATATATGCGCAAAACCAAACCAAATCGGTGGGCAAAAGAAAACGTAAAAGAAAAAGGAAAATCAAAAATTTATTTAACTTAAAAACAAAAGAAAATCCATGCTAAATAAAGTAAGGAAATAAAATCGCAAACTAATCATTCTGATTCTGATTCGTAATCGTACTCGTACTCGTAAATTCCAGGAGCATGACGGATCCACCTGACTAATCTGTCCCCTCCGGTCCCAACTAATCTAATCTGGAAACCCTCTTGGCCCCTGAAAAGTGCACTCATGGGAAACTAATTAGAGGTAAAGTGCGTTCCAGAAATTCAAGAAGCCTTCTGATTAATACATCTCGATAAATGGGTTTTCAAAAGTTAGTTTTTAGTTTTTGTTTTTATAAATTAAGAATCTGTTAAACTAAAGATTTCTACAAAATAATAACCCATATGAAACATAGGGAAATATATGAATAAATTTAAAATATAAAATTAAATATTTACCAAGCTTTAAATTCTTAAATTATTGTTAAAACTGAATTTAAAATAATCATAATCTCTAAGAATCTCTATTCTATAATTTATTTGTTCCAAATACTGAACTTACAGATCTGAAACGCACTTTAATCGATCATTAGTCACCCAAAGAGCTAATCTACTTATGAATCCTAACGAGATGCTGAATCTAGGTGATCCAACGATGCCAGAAGATAATCATACAAAAAGGGGAAATTCCCCGGGAGGTGGAGTACTCACGTGCCACGATGCGCACACCGGAGAAGGAAGGTGATCCCGGCTGCTCCGCCTTGTCGCGAACGGCCGTGATGGTGTGCCGGAAGCCCGTGGGCAGGGATATCTGAAGGGGCTTGTTCTGCAATTGGGGAATTCAAGGAGTTAGTTAAAGGAGCTCTCCATCAGAAGGTTCCGACTAGCCCTCACCTTTTTGTTACCCTTCTTGGGCTTCCGTTTCGATGGCACCGGCTGCATCATCACCAGCTCCCTTTCGATGAGCTCCATTTCGCGCTCCCGCAGATTCTCCTCCTGGATCTTCAGCAGGTTCGCCTTCTCGCGCTGCTCGTTCTGCACCCGCAGCAGCTGCTCCTCCTTGTTGCGCAGTTCCTGGGGGGGAATCACAAAGAAAGTTAGAAGGGAGTTCAGTTTGAGAAACTGGGGGGGGATTCAACTAGAACTAAACAAGAACGGGAAGCTGGCAGCTAGAACTAGGACTAGGACTAGAACTAGAACTAGAAACGGGAAAGCATGCAGCTTGAGTGGGTCTATGGTGGGGGTGGCAGATCTCATCCAATCATAAAACTCAAGGATAACTCAAAGCAAATAAAGGATAACGAACTCAACGAACGAAAGGGGAACGCAAAAACAGAAACGTGAGTCAACCTGTGGCAGGCGCTTACCTCTTCGATGGTTTGGAAACGCTTTTAAGATGGTTTTGGTTTTTTTTTTGGAGAGAAAGTATAAACCAAATTATTAGAATTTCATCAGAGAGAGGGGAGAGGAGGAGGAGCAGGAGGAGGAGCAGGAGCAGGAGGGGAACGAGACGAGATGAGATGATGAAATGGAATGGTGGGGAGCGTTCAAAAGAGCGGCCTAAGGCCAACAAAGAAACAGTCTAGGAACGATCTAGAGTTGGGTTACACGGAGTTCTAATCGAGGGCTTCACTCCCATCCCCATCACCATGCCCATACCTTTTCTTTTTCGCGCAGGTCGTGGAGCACCTCGGCGATCTCCTTCTTCCAGCACTCCTGCATGTAGTGGAAGGACTCCTGCGGCGTCAGCGTGAACTTCGACCGGGCGATGCTCTCCAGCTGCTTGAGGATCTCCTTGAAGCCGGGTCGCTTGTGCGGATCCGATTGCCAGCAGCCTGGTGGATGGGAATATTAGGATTAGTTCAAGTATATCCTTGATCTTGGACCCGACTCACTCTTCATGAGCGCCCCCCAGGTCTCGGGGCAGGTTTTTGGTATCGGCAGGGTCAGCGTGTTGACAGCCACTCCATAGGCCACCGACAGCGGATCGAAGCCCTTGTAGGGCGTCTCGCCCGTAATCAGCTCCCAAAGCAGGACGCCATAGCTCCACACATCCGACGATCTGCGGGGGGATTGGAATTGTTTTAAAAAGGTTTCTTCATAAAAGATAAGAGGAACTCACTTGGAGTAGGTGCTGCTGCTGATCACCTCGGGCGGCATCCAGGCATAGGTGCCGGCCGCACTCATCCTCTGCGTGTTGTACATCTCCCGGGCCAGGCCGAAGTCCGTGATCTTCAGCGTCTTCTGCTGCAGATGGTTGTCCTCGATGGCCTCGTAGATGAGCACGTTGGAGGACTTGAGGTCGCGATGAATGATCGACATGGGCGCCTCGTTGTGCAGATAGTTCATGCCGCGTGCGATCTGGATGGCCCAGTTGACGAGGACATCCGGTGGTATCTTCCCCGCCAGTATGCGGTTGAGACTCCCGCCCCGTGCGTACTCCATCACCAGGCACAGCTTCGTCTTCAGGCAGACGCCGCGCAGGGCAGCGATGTTCTCGTGCTTCAGCGCCCAGAAGAGCTTCGCCTCCTGCAGGACATTGTCGCGCATCCGCTGCATGTCGTCCTCGCCCGTCTGGTGGGCAATCTTAATGGCCACCTCCTCGCCGTCGTAGAAGCCGCGATGCACCTTGCAGAAGCCGCCGGAGCCAATCACCTCCTTGATGTCCATCTCCTCGTACTCAATCTCGTGCGGCTGAATGTCGCCAATGGCGGAGGGCACGTTGAGCTGCAGGGGATCCTCGTCGGTCACAAAGTCCTTGGGGAAGACGCCGACCTTATCCCCGATCTTGCCCGTCCACCAGCCCACATCGCCGGACACTTCGCTGTCGGTGGAGAGCACAATCACGATTTGTCCACGCCGCAGGTTCAGCTCGTCCTCGCCCTGGGCCTCGTAGTCGTACAGGGCTGTCCACAGGCTGCCGTCGCCCACCTCTGCCTCCTCCAGCGTGCCATTGCCTCCATTCGCTGGCTGCTGCTGCTGCTGCTCCTGGAGCTGGAGCTGCAGGTGCAGGTGCTGGTGCTGGGGGTGTAGGTGTAGGTGCTTCTGGCCCTGCTCCTCGCTGATGGGGAGCATGGCTGTGGTGCTGGTTGCTAATTGCTGGCTGCTGCTGCTGCCTCCTTCAGGGGTATCCTTGGGGCGAAC
The DNA here is from genome assembly GCA_021224005.1 of Drosophila setifemur. Taxonomy (NCBI): domain Eukaryota; kingdom Metazoa; phylum Arthropoda; class Insecta; order Diptera; family Drosophilidae; genus Drosophila; species Drosophila setifemur. Next base: position 334,347 of record JAJJHY010001290.1, read on the forward strand.
GCTGTGGAGCTGGCGGCAACATCAAAGGCCCAAAGACATCCGTCTTTGTTGTTCCCTCGCTCGCTCGCTCTCCCTCTCTCTCTCTCTCTCTCTGTCTCTCTGTCCTGGTCCCTGCTCCCTCTCTCTGCTTGTTGTTTTCTGATTGTGATAAAAAAAACGCTGGGTAAGGGAGGGAAAGAAGGGAAGGGGATGGAGGAGGCGGAGGCGGAGGCAGAGGAGGAGCACTTGGTTAGATGGGAAAAAGCAGCAGAGCAAAAAAAAACAGGCCGCGCCTTGCTGGGAAACTCACCTGCAGCTCTCGGGGGTTGGTCCAACTGCCAGGCCGACTCCGAGTCCAAGCCAATGCAATCCGTAAGATAGCGATTCCTATTCCGTTCCGATTCCGATTCCCGACACAATTCAGACAACACGATACAAAACACACACACACTCACACTCGCACATTATTGTGGGCTCTGCCTCGGCCTCTGCTGCGGTCGACGTCGCAGTTACGCCAGTCGCCAGCTGCGCTGCTGCCTCAGCTGCTGGATGCTTTCAGTATCCTCCGGATCCTCGATATATCTTCAGTGAACTGCTTGGGCCGCCTATTGATTTTCGTTTCCGCATATGTTTTTCGAAAACATTTAGCCCAATCAAAAAAAAAAAACTAGAGTTGTTCAAAACGCGGAACTAGTTCGCACTGAACTGGTCTTTGGACCCAGCAGCGGAACTGGCTCCTGATCAAGTGGTTCCAGTGCCTTCGGGGGTTGCCTTAATCGGGGATTTCATTTATTTCAGTTCGAGCTTTATCTTCTATTATATGCCGTTTATATCCCATTATCTAATTCTTGATAAATCTTTTTATTTCCCTTGTATTTTCTGGTGAGTTTTGAAATTCCGGTTGGTTTTTGTATATTTGTGAGCTGGTTCCCTGGCAAAATTCACTAAAATATACCGCTTTACTAGTGTTGGGTAATTAAAAGGTGTTGGTATATTTTTGAATTTGGTATTATTTGAAAAGGGATTAAGCTCTGTTTATTTTATTATCAATAACTCAAGTGGCGGGAAATTTAAACCAAAATGGTAAAGAGCATTCATAATTTGTTAAGATATAAAAGGAATTGAATTGTCAATATTAGATCACGCAGGCATTGATTTATTACTTTTTCGACATTTGTTTAAATTAACAAGAGCAATGTTCTTAAAAAACTTTTATCGGATGGGAGGAACTAATGTTCCTGATAAAAAAATAAACAATAATAATTAAATGGGTCAGATGTAAAAAAAAGGATAGTCTGAAAATATTAATGTAAAGAATGTAATCAATTTCATAATAAAATTGTTGTATGTTGTTTTGTACGTTAAGAAATATCTGGGGCTTTCACTTTTAAACAATTGGTTACTTTATTTAAATAAATAAATTAATTGTTATTATGAATCATATGAATAGAAACATACCTGAAAGTTAAATTTATATATTCTTTTTAGGAAATATTTCTCGTTAGACCTTCGAAAATCGTTGTAATTCCTAAAGTTTGTATTTTTAAAGAGAACTTTTTCGAATATTTTAATTATTTATAGTTAAAACAGTATATTCATTCGATAACATGGTATATTTGATATAGATTTGCAGATATAAGCCTCGGTCACACTGGTTAAAGCCCTGCGAAAGCCGAGCTTAGGCTCCTCCAACATCTGTCCCGAAAATTACACCCAAGCTCTCTTTAATTCGATTCCCAACTATTTTCCCCCTTAAACACGATTTTGGATATAAAATCACGTTTCGAATTAAATGTCACTGTCATATGTTTTCCGCTGTGACTTTCCCGGAGATTTCGTGATGCGCATGTTTTGTGCAGAGCAATGGGCGGGGAAGAATAACATCCAAGGGGGGTTACATTTACGACAGCTGCTGTTGCTGTTGCAGCACCCCTTCCACCACCATCTCCACCTCCAGCCACCTCCGCAGCCTCTGTTTACTCTCTGCCCTCGGTTCTCTTTTTGGAACTGAATCTCAATCCGAATTTTGGGTGGTGGGTGGTGTGCGTTGCTTGTTGTGCGGCGTGAAGTGGATGAGTGGGAGAGTGGGTGAGTGGGCGGTTTAGGCCATGTGTTTTGTAAATCATCCCCTCCGACACCCACACCCGCCAGCCAGTGCCTCTCTGCTCCAGGACTCGGCTCCTTTCGGCTCTGGTCGCATCCTTTCGGCTGCTGCGCTGCTTTCCGCCGACGATCCAAAAGCCGGCAGAGCACCGTGGAACTTAGCCTCCCCAAAATTATATATCAGAAATCTACGGAATAAATATGGAAATGAATGAATTTTATTTAATTTTATTTTATTTTTAAAGATATTTATTTAAACTCCTTTGTTTGATAGTATTTAAGTTTCCGAAGCACTCTAATAATTTTACAAATGTTAAAGCAGAAAAGAAATTTATTTAAGTAATCATTAATAAACATATATTTGTTGGTATTATTTTATATATCTTAATAATGCTGGTAATATGGAAAATTATGAAAAACATTATTAAGTGTAATTTATATGTTTAATTTGGGGTTATTTTCATAATCATAATTTGTATTATTTGTTGTTGTAAATATTAGGCTTCACATTAAATAAACTAAATTATATATTCTTGGAGGTGGGCTAATATTTATTTTTATTATTATTTAATTTAATACAATGAAGAAATGTATCCATATTTCTTTTTTAATATTCCTAAAGCATTGAAATAATTATTTCAAAATTTATTATTATTTTTAATTTAAAGAGCTTCATTTGATGTCCTCTTCCGGCACAGCTGTTTCCATTACAAATTGAAGGACTCCTTGCTGCACATCGCACCACGGTGGCAACTTCGTGGTAATTGGTGCCGAAGCCAGGGCCAGAACCGGATCCGGAGCCTGGAAGAGCGACGAAGCGGCCCGAGGACCGTGAACCGAGGACCGTGGACCAGGTCCGAGCTGAACAGCACAGAACCGAGCAGAGTGCCACTGCACGGTGCCGACGCGCCGGACGGGAGCCAGGCTGCTTTGGTTATCCTTGCCCGGAGAGGAGAGCATCCTCGCAGCAGCAAAAGCAGCCGCAGCAGCAGCAAAAGCAGCAGCAGCAGCGGCCGAGCAGAGCAGAGCAGAGACGCAGAGACGCAGAGAAGCAGAAAAGCAGCAAGGCAGAGCAGCGCCAGCAGGACCATCACCAGATGCGGCTGATTCGAGATTCAGGATTCAGTTTCGGTTTCAGTTTCGCGCAAGATTTCAACGCAAGTCGTGTGTGTGGCACTTTCGACGGCAGCGTGCGCAGCGCCGGACGGACTGCACGTAAGAAATCCGGAATCCGGAATCCTGAATCCGGAACGGAGCAAAAGCGAAGAAAATCGCTTGCCCACTGTGGACGGCGGAATATATCAAATCAAATATACAACCATATATCGCATCCCCGAACCGATAAGCCGGAAAAACTCCCCCAAAAGCGGCTCCCATTCCAAATATTTAATTCGCTGATGTAAAAATATATTTTTGGCATCCAACACACCAAAAAAAAAAAAAAGAAAAAAAAGAAAAAGGAGAAAAGCGGAGTTCGTTGTCTCAACAAAAAATTTTTTTTTTTTGCTTTTCGCCGCGTGCGCGCTTGTCCGTGTATTGGTGTGCGGTGCGTGCGTGCGTGCGTACGTGTGTGATTTCGCGCGCCTGTGTGTGTGTGTGTGCGTGTGCGGGTGCGTGTGTGTGTGTGTCGCTATTTTCGTGTTGTTACCAATTTCCAACTTTTTTTTTATATATTTTTTTTGGCTCGCCGTTGTTTAAGACCTGACTAATGATCGACCGCAACAAAGCGCAGGCCACAATGTAACCCCACACAAATTGTAATAGTTGCAATCATCAATGAGAAACAACAAAAGCGCACAACAAATAAATCGCTAAGAATAATAAAAAATATACGCGTATATATATAGTTATAAAATTGTAGAAATGAATGTTAAAAGGTATTAGAAATTAAATGAAAATTAGGCTGATCAAAACGAAACGCACAAGAAGCTGAATCTAAGCAAGTTCATAAATTAAATCCAGCGACTAAGTAAGAATTATTAGTACTCGTAGATATTTAGCATATACGAATAATCAATGTTTAATATTTTTTAAATTTTATATTATTTTTTAAACCATAAAGCGAATTAAAAACTTTAGTTTAAGTACTCAAAACTGTTTAATTTAATAAAGAATTGTTTATTTATTTGGAAGTCTTTAGTTAGTGTTCATAAAATTATTTAATTTAAGCCTAAATATTTGATTTGGTCAGAAAGTAATATAAAACCAACAAACTTTTGTTCTAAGTGTCTAAAATATTCAATACAAAACTTCATTTAATTAGTATTACTTTTATTGGCTATTTAATATGAAATATTAAATATTTACAAGTAATCATTAATTAATTTAATCACTAGCTTTTGGTTATTTAAAAAAAAACATAGGATTAAGGTGTCTGAAAGTAGGCAACAGAAATGTTTTGCAATTAACACCTTTTTATGGGGGTAATAGAATATTCTATTAGGAAATTGGAGGAATCTCTTCCTGTACTCTAATTATATTATTTTTTTAGTTTAATTTAATTTAATTGAAGGGTTTCAAATGTATGTAAATAATTAAGTCCGCAATGTTAGGTAGTCCCCCAACGATTTAAATTCAAAAATGTAAATAAAAATAAAAAATATGGAACGATCGGCGCACCGACAGAGCGATTATTTAATCTATAGTTTCCTTGACACTATTTTCCCCCGCTTTTGTTTTGTTTTTTTTTTTGCTGTTTTTTTTTGGCTTTTGTTGCAGAAGAATAACTGTAAAAAAAAAACAGTGAGATGGAGGCAGCACCAATACCATCACACACTACCACACACCAGCACATGCATTTATATAAATTCATATATATATGGAATTATATACATATATATATATATAGACATAAATCCATGTAAAGCTGTTGCCTGGCCTCTAAAATGGCTGCCTCTGCCGCTTTGCTCCTCTGCTCCTCCGCTGCTCGGCTGCTGGTAGCGGCGCTGCCAGCGCTAGCAGCGACGCCGGCAGCGTGGTAAGCAGCGCGCAAGAAGTTGAGGTTATGTCTGCGCCGCAAAATGTGCTTGGCTTGGGATCCAAAAATATATGTGTGTGGGGATGGGTGGGGATGGAGGAGAAGGT